>VZZY01015666.1:78460-95036 GCA_013400335.1 Eurystomus gularis
GGGGGGCGGCGGCGTGTGCGCGGCCCCGGCGTGCGGGCGGAACCCGCTGGAGCTGTTCGCGTCAGCCAGGTGCGAGAGCGGCGACTGGAAGAATCTGAGGGAGCGTTTTCTACATTGCTGCTTTATTTCCTTTGGCGAAATACTTCTGTCCTGAGCAGCGTTCATGGTATTGTAGAATCGTTTTGGTTGGAAGAGACCATCAAGTCTGACAGTTAACCCAGCACTGCCAGGTCACCACCAAACCATGTCCCTAAACACCACACCTGCACATCTTTTAAATGTCTCCAGGGATGGTGACTCCTCCACTTCCCTGGGCAGCCTGTTCCAGTGCTTCACCATCCTTTCTATGGAGAAGTTTTTCATAATATCCAACCTAAACCTCCCCCAATGCAACTTGAAGCCATTTCCTCTTGTCCTACTACTTGTTACTTGGGAGAAGAGACCAGCCCCCACCTCACTACAACATCGCATCAGGTAGTTACAGAGGGTGCTAAGGTCTCCCCTCAGCCTCCTTTCCTCCAGGCTAAACAACCCCTGGTCCCGCAGCTGCTCCTCATAAGGCTTGTTCTGTAGACTTTTCACCAGCTTTCTCGCCCTTCTTTGGACATGCTCCAGCACCTCAAGTTCCTTCTTGTACTGGAGGACCCAAATACTAAGCACAGCATTCGCTGTGCAGCCTCACCAACGCCAAGTACAGGGGGACAATCACTTTCCTAGCCCTGCTGGCTGTACTATTTCTGGTACAAGTGAGGATGCTGTTGGCCTTCTTGGCCACCTGGGCACACTGCTCGCCTGTATTCAGCCAGCTGTCAACCAACACCCCCAGCTCCTTCTCCACTGGGCAGCTCTCATGCAATCCTGCTGAGTTAACCCGCTGTCAAAAACCTAAATGAACAGAGTGTTCCATTAACAATTCAAATAGTGCTATTGCAGAATAATGCAAATATGTCTGATTGACCTCACAGGGAAAACTATAAGCAATCATCTACAAGGTTGTGTTGCTCATTATCTATAAGGCAGCTTTGCTGCATCAGAGAAAGCAAAGCATAAAGCAAGACTGACTTTGTGATACTGAGAAGCACATCCCATTATGTTCAATGGGAGTGCTCCTGTGTGGAACCATTCACAATATATTAATAAACCACAGTCTCTTCTAGGCTGCAGATACGACAAGGCTTCTGAAACCATCTGTTTTTTCAACCTGTTTTTATAGACACAGGTGTTTAGACTATGTCAAAAGTCCTGTAAAGGACAACTGGTAAAAGCAAAAGGCTAAACGCTGAAGAGCAACTTCCACATCAGCTTTTTTGTATTATTTTTAAAGCACAGAAAGCCTCACTGGAAAATTTGGAGAGGTTTAAAATTTTGAAAAGTTTGAAAATCACACATCCAACACATCCTTCTACAAATAGAATCTTGTCCTGAATAATTTAACACATTTTATCCTGATCTTCTAATGTAAAATGGTGAGCCTGTATAAAATCCCCTTCCATCACCAATATATACATGAAACAATTTTCAGGAAGATTTGTTAATAATCCTTTGTGATCCTATGGATATTTTACTAAGTTATGGGTTGTCCAGTTCCAACCAAGAAGATAATGGAAATAATATCTTCTAGGAGAACATCTTCATTGACGCTTGGTGATACACCAGCTCATAAACTCCTCCAGCATCTGAAACTCAGACCTGAAAATACAACTACTATATATAAATACTTCTATATCTATTTCTCCATATTCATCTATATTTGCGATCTTTCTGTATCCTGACTGTCAGCCCTGGGTTATTTGATGCATTTCATCATAGCAAGAACCAGAGGTCAGCTCACCCAGTTCTTAACCATCTTTCAAAGCCAACTGGTTTCAAAAGCTTCTCTGCCCGCTTTAATTCCAGGGTTACAAGGATGCAACCATGTACAAAGGCACCTTCAGAGCACTTCTTGCAGTCTTCAACTCTCCGTTCTTACTGCTAAGATACGTTGAGAGACACCTATCATATCATGTCACATTAGCTCTGGGGCTATGACAATGCAAATTTGCTCTAAGCATTTTGCAAGGCTTGGATGAACAGAGACTCCCTGATAGGTTGCTCTCTTTCAACAAGATCACTGTTCAGATTTAGGATCACAGAAGTGCCATCCCTCTGACTTCTCTCCTCCCTAACAGCATGAATTGTATTATGAATTTATTTATAATTTCACACCACATTAGAACTATGTGCACATGCAGCACCCTCAGAGCGCCACAATAAACTGCAAATAATGCTACCTGACCTAGCATTCAAAAAATTCACATTCTTTATCAGTTTTATTGGCTACATTCATCACAGGCTACATATTCCTTGCTTTCTTCATCACTTTCCCTTGTGCCTTGTACACAAAATAAAAAAATATGCTGATACTGTGATTTTCCAGTCACAACATCATTTTCTGGGAGAGCTTTCTGATTAGCTAAAAAACCTTTGCACAGTGTAGCTGCTCACACTGGCTTCCCTTCAAATTCATGTCCCCAAAATAAAATGTCACTTAAAGATACAGGTAGGCTCAGGAATGGTCTATTTCTTTTCACCTCTTCAAGCAGTGAACTATTATTCCACTATACAAAATTAGTCTCGCAACTAGATCTGAATGGATTTACATTAATTTCCATACTTATTAATCCCCCATTCCTAAAAAAATTAAGAGCATGAGGACTTATAAAAACACAGGCGCATACACATCTTGTGTAAAATAGGGCTTTTTATATACTATCAAATATTTAATTTTGAGTTCACACGTACTAATTTCTTTTTAATAAGGAATTAAGAAACAATTATTACATTCTCAGAGAGTTTAGGAGCCTTTGCAGAACTGAGCAGGAGGAATAAACTGATGTCTTTTTCTTTGTATTCAACCCCTCCTCCTATTTTCCGTAGTTCAGAGATGATGACTATCATCACAGGAAAAGGCCAAATTTCCTTGTAATGTGGAAAAAGGTTTTGCACTTGCTGTTGTCCCAGAGGAATACTCTAACCACAAGGGCATTCCCAGCCTATATACATAACCCGGGTATGGCTTTGTAAGCTGATAATACTAATTAGAGCAGGGAGTAGAGCTCAAGTGCTCCCTGTCCAGAAAATGTCCTCATCAACAGATTTCAAATCTGGTTTACATCTTTCTTATGTCTGTATCTGACACTGAACAGTAGATTATATTTCACTAACAGATGCAGCCATTTGGTAATGGTGAGGAAAACTTCACTGATATTTCACAAAATACTTATTTACAGACAAATAAATATATACACAAACACATACATATGATATTCACATGTATTTACACATCACTCCATTCCTTTGGCCAAAACAACTCGCTGAATGTGATTCAAATCTTTGAACACTTTTGATTTGCCTGAATCTGTCTTTTTCAGCAAATCATGATTCACCAGCAAGTAAATAAATAAATCTTCCAAAAAAAAAAAAACCCAAAACCTCACACTCACAGAGTTCTGCTTACAAGACCTGAGAAGCTCTGCACTTTTTTTGTGTGGCAAGACAAGCAGGCTGAGGCAACTATTTTCTTTCATAACCCAAAATGAGCACCCTAAAGCTATGTCCATTAGAAACACTAAAAGTTCCTTAGGAAACAGAAATCCTAAAAGCACGCTGTGGTGATCAGGTATTTACATTATTAATAACTACTGTTAATAATTACACCATAGATATACTCAGTAAGCTCCTCTGGTTTATATTTGGAAAGAAGTGAAAGGGTGCACTATAGCGCGTGAGGAAGACTGTTTTCTAGCACACAAATAAGCAAGTAGGATGCTGAACATAATGTATAAGGGAGAAGCATGTTCAGATCAGCAAGACCAAATCACTGGTTGGTCTTTAAGCCCACCTCTGAGGAGGGCTATCTTTGGCCTGCTAATATCCAGTTATATCACATTTTCAAGCCTTGGAAATATTCTGAAATACTAATTAGGGTATTAACTAGCACAAATATTCAGAAAAAAACAGCTACAGACCATGTATGTCCTAAAAGACCTGGTAAAAGATGGTAAGGGTTTCAATCAAGAAATTGATGATAGGAATAGAATAGCTCCAATCAATTTTTAAAAGAGAACATTTGATCTTAGTGTTGACAAATGACCAGGCAAGTAGGTAGAGATAACTGGTGAGCTGTAAGAAGCTTTTACAAAACATCTCTGAATGCTGATTATACACACATACTGCACCTGGCAGCTCTGGTCACTTGAAGCTATGTCTTCAAGACACCATCTTCTACTACTGATCTCCAAAATGTCTTGCACAACTCAGTGGCTCTATTTATTGGACACTTGCAAAACAGAGTTGAGATCAGGAAAGTTGCAGCTTTGCCAGTATCTTGAGAACAGGCTTAACATAAGGCAGGTCAAAGGAAATATGAACAAAAAAAGAATTATTTTTTTTTTAAAATCCAAATACAGAGGAGGCATTTATGCAGGAGGATACAGCAAGGGAAAGGAAAAGAAAACCACCTTCGAGTTACATATAAAAAGACTGAATCTTTTATTGTCCCCACCTGTTAAATGACTCTCCCATGTTGCTGAAACTCAACCCTATCAGGTATTTAAGAGCTTACTCTGCTCTTGCTGTGGTGGTGAACATCCCATACCTGCAATGATTCTGCTTAGAGCCTCTTTGTAGAGAACGACTTAAATTTCATTAAAAATGTGCCTGACATTCGCACTTGCACACTACATCCCCTCACAAATGGCCATGGCTTATTGCTGCACCCCGTTTCAGGGGGTTGCTCCTGGGGTGGTCCTGGACACTGCTGTTTCTCAGAGACAGAACGGCTATAGCACCAAATGCTCTCAGACAGAAAAACTACCATGCAGGATCAGTGTGAGAGTTCAGAAAACCAGCTGACAGGCTTTTTTAAAAGTGGTGAGTCATTATAGAACAGGAGCCTTCTTCTCCTAACAGGAGGGACCGGGGAGCTAATTTATCCAGTAACTACATAAATGTGAATAAAAACTGATTAAAATTTGTGGATGACAAAGAATGGTGAATAATAAGGCTATAACACCTCTGGAATGTGATTTAGATTACTTGGTAAGTCGAGTGCATTTAAATATTTCAGAGCAGCAAGTTGCAAATTGGACTTAAGAGCAAGAAATACAAAACACGCTCCTAACAGTCTGACAAGCGTCATCGCTAGAAGCATTGAGAGGTCACAATAGATGGGTAACGAGTATATTTTCTAGCACAATGCTGTAGAACAGCTAATTTTATCTTTTAATATTTAGATGGACATTAGTTAAGAGGAAGGAGGTGCTGTTCGGTGGTGTTTGAGAGAATGATCTGGACATGCAGTTCTGGTATCTGTAGCTGAAACAAGACATCAAAACTTCAGAGACAAGCCACAGAAGTGATTTAAGAAACAGAGGAAATACCTTGCTGTGGAGGACATGACATAATCCAGTTAGCTGCTGAAAAATACACCTGAAAAGTGATTTGACTACTTTATTTATTATCTTCACAGATAGAAAATTATAGCAAGAACCAACAGCAAAAAGTTGTCTTCTTCCCGGACCTGCCGGTTACAGGTTTCAGTGGCTGAGATGTACCAGAAGGCTGCGGCTGACAGAGTGAGAGAAGCAGCAGTAACAGGATGGAGATTTGAAGGCAATGAACCAGACACTGTAGTTAAGAATAACTATCTGTAGCCATAATGTAGGTTTCAATAATACTTTTTTTTTTTTTAAAAAAAAGGAACGTTAAAAATCTAGAAATATATCATGCTTTTCTTTAAAATTATCTTAAACCACTCAGCAGTCATTTATTATAACTTCAGTGAGGAAAATAAATGAAGTCATGTAATCTACAAAAATAATCATACTATCAATCACTACTAATATTTTCTGGCAAGCTGTGTTGTAGTGCAGTATAAACCTCCTTATTTAATATTTCACATCAGCAGACAAAAGTAGTTCATTATTTTGCAATCCTGATCTTAACGATTTATTATACATTTTAAGTTTCCAGGTTTTTCTTGACACAAATCCAAGAAATTAATTCATTGTTTTCATAGGACTTAATCATTGTCATATTCTAAGGGACAGTACAAGCTGCTGTTTCCCACAGCCTTACTTAAACTAAACTAGACTTTCAGGAAAAGATGAAATTCTGGAAGATGTTGTTCTCCCACTTATTCCCCTATCCTACCACTTTAAGAGTTAAATCTGTCTCCTTGCTGAAGAGGATAAGGGACAAGAGATTGTGTAAGGTTTTGTTGTGTCTTCTGAAGAGGCAAAACCTGTAACCCCTATGTTGCTCTCATGTCTTTTTTATACTGACAAAAACCTCATAGTTTTCAGAACTAGCATATTCTGTGCTCATTCTCACTATAGGAAAACATAAAAAACAACCGCAAACCAAACAGTGAAGTCTTACTTAATAAAGGCCTAAAACCTCAGAAATGTAATTACCTAACACAATTATTGATCTGCACAAAAGATGCATAGTAATGAGGTAGGTCATTTACCAGCAAGCATCGCGTTCAGTAATAAATACAAGGAAGGTTCTGTGTTTGAAAAGGTGATGGGGTGGTGGTAAAATGCAGGTCTCTCTCAGTCCTGCAGCAAAACAAGCCTCTGGCTTTCAAATGGAAGTTACGTGTTGAGAGGTCTAGTGGGCACATTTTTTCAGAAAAAAAAAAAAAAAATTATAAAGCACAGCTTGCATAATTCTCTAGGGTCTTGTTAAAGAAAGAGGATCAAAAGCAATGCTGTGATCACATTGTACACTAAGGGTGTATATAAAATAACCTAAAAACCTGAAATAGCAATGGATGTCAGGAAAGTCATTATTCAAGTCATGAACAAAGAACAAAAAAAGCGCCATGCACATTACCTAAAAAGATGGTGTCAGTAATGTGTTAAAATTACACTCCTTATGTTCAAAACCTCTTGAAGAAGGGCATATACATTTTAAGTCATCCTATCAAGCTTTTAGCGCTCTGACTGTGTTCTCCCATGGCTGAGGGGACACCAGGCTTTTCCAAATACCTTTGCAGGAATATTTAAGCAACTGGCTCGCAGTTGTACACCATTTTGAAACAGTGTGTGTATAGGCACAAGCCAGCGGGCTGAGAACCAGTGAACAGGATCATGTACACAGGGAAAATCTGAAGCACTGAAAGCTCCTTGTATTTTTAGGCTAGGGGTCTGGTAAAAGAAAGCTAAGTATAGCTGCAGCTGCAGGATGAGAGTGGGAGTTGACGAAGCAAAGAGGATAATGGCCATCTTTGAAATCTGATTAAAGAGGTCACTTCCACCATGGAGAGTTCAGGCTGGCAGCGCATATGGATTCTTAAGTACCAGTCCCCACTAAAAACTGAACAATACATGGATTTCAGCTTCCATTCACCTGCTACAGTCAAGTATTTTTGCTTCCTTTTAGAAGGAAGGGAAAGAGGAGGAAGACAGAATTTCAATAAGGATACAGATAGAGAAGTCAAAGCTTCTACAAAAAAAATACACTCCTCCATCTCGAGTAGTATTTGAATCACTCGTGAATGGCATGAATGCCTTGGTTTTGTGTTAGAAGCCTGGTCTCATCTACACTTTCAGAGGAATGCCTGTTTTGAGTCAGATGCCATGTGAAGCAACATGAAAATTCAGGTGGTCCTGAGTAAGCAAAACACTGTAAGCATCTCTGACAGACTTACAGGGTAGGCGAAATTGAATTTGAAGTCTGAAGAGCAGCTGACATTAAAATATAACCTGCAAGATCTTTTTAAGGTTTTAAGCCATTCTTACATAATTCCACTGTTGCTTCAACAATGAGTAGATTCAACAATATTAGACCACTGCTTCTATTACTAATACAACTCAAGTAGTAGATTTTGAGATTCTAGTTAGTGAAAGCTGTAGCTTAACTTGAGAATGCACTTGGCCTAGAAGTTGTCACTACACTGAGTACCTACATATCCAAGTCCTTCAAAACACACACCAGCAGAATTTACAAGATACTCTCTACTTCCAACTGCTCTCTCTGTAAGTAGTTTAACAGATGGAGCTGTTGTAGACAGACATAGCGCTGCTTCATTAAAGAGATGAACAGAGTAAGAGGCTATATCCTACATGTTTTTTATCACGGATTTGTATTAAAAAGCATATGAAAGGTATAATACGTCAAACCAAACCACATTTATTTCATCAGTCACAAGTGCAAATATAGCAACGTCAGTTCAGCAAATTACAACACATAGAGAAGAATGTAATGTAAATGCTAAGTACACTGACATACCAACTTCAAAAGAGCAGCAAAAACCAGTTTATTCAAATAAAAGCTTCTATTCTTTTTACCTGTTATCTAAAATAACATAATAACTCTAGATGAGGAATGTCTCTGCTAACTCATGTTTAGCCAGGTATTCTGTTATTAACAGTTCATATTATCCAGTGCAAAAGGCCTGTCCAAGCTTCCCATTAACGGATATTTTGGTTTTAAGCAACTTTTACCCAATATTTAAATAATACAGTGCTGAAAGTAGTTAATATGTTCTGCTATTTGATATTACAAATTTAATAATATATATTTAGAAAAAACTAAGTCCAATTTCAGCGTACATATACAATTCTATCTGGATCCAAAGTGGGCAACATTAAGGAAAAAAATCAGTTTTTTTTTTAAAAAAGGGCAGATACAAGTACTCTCAGGTTTTTTTGCATCATCTTTTGATCTGTAATTAAAATATATGCAGTACTTACATATAAAATAGAAAGCATTCCCATTAGGAAGATACTGCAGTGTAATTAGCCATTTTTCCCTACCACTTAGTAGCCAAGGAACAAGATTTATGCTTAACACCCAATCACTATTTTGCTTTACAAAAAAGCAGAAGTTGACTACCAGTATTAGCATCAGAATTTTTACACTGGAAATTTAGTTAGACTTCTTCTTCGTTATGAGTTGTTGCTTCTTCTCTTTTTCTTTATAGGCAATGAATTGAGAGTCTGTACCGAAGATTCTGTCCCACCACGTGAAGGTTGAAGCATAATTGCCAATAAAGTTCATGTGATGGAAATCATGAAAACGGGCACCAGCGTAGAAAGGCACCAAATGAAGAGGGTTCAGTGGAACATCATAGCCACTATAGGGGAGAAAAAAAAAACAAACAACAAAAGCAATTATACTAAGGATTTTTTCCCAGACAAACCACAAAATATAAGTATCACAAGGCTCTGAGGTAATCACTGTAATAGTGGCTTAATAAGAAAACAAGATCCCTCCCATCCTAGGCAAATGCTTCTGTAAACTATTCCACAATGGCTTTGGCACTTGCTGACCTTTCCAGCTCAGTTTACTAGGCAATACAAAAAAATGTAAGCAAGTCACCTAAAAATATTACAGGGGCTGACTTTCTCCTGGCTTAGCAGCTTTGACTGACTCAAGAGTGACGTTAGGAAGGAGGAACAAGAAAAAGCACTGTCTTTTAGTGACAAGCTATGAACATCAGCTCAGCTGCTCATCAAACAGCATCTCAAATCAACTGCAACTCCTGTTTACAGCTTATTGCAAGTTCTCCAAATGTTTAAAATTCAAAATATCAGATTAAAGTAATAATAAGACTAGAACAGTTTGCTTGAGAGGGATTTCAACTCTCTTGCTTAGTAGTACTGGAAAGCATCTTACCACCACCTAGTGGGGAGAGTGCGAGGTAATTTGTTACAAACGTGGACAACAAACTAAAATTATAATTATCAAAGGAGATTCATACCTTCCATCAACTACTTTATGATATGACACAACACATACTTCTAGGTCTACAAGCAATACGTAACTAAACCAGCAATGATTTGTATGATGTAGCTCATGTTCCACTGAAACACTTGACGCTCAGCTTACAATAAGACACCATATGCTTCATAATATATTTACACATACAAGGTCGAGTATAATACTAGCATTTCAAAAATGAACTCTTACTGTCCCCTTCCTCTTGAACGCAGGAAAGAAAAGCTCATTCATTTGCAGATGAGCCCAGCTAAGCCTGCTGGGATATGCACTAGTATTTTGAAGTCAAATTTGAAAGAAGTCAGTTTTACTAGAGACAGGAAGTCTTGTCCTTTGCATCAACAATAAATAAATTAACAAACAATATCAATTTCTGCATTTCTTCTAAAGACAGTCAGTGGTTGCATAACCTAAAGTTTCTCTTGTCCAGGAAAACTGTCTGACAAAGTAAACAGAAAGAACTCTTCATTGGAATATGACTTTTTGTAATTGATTTTTATTGTTCTAATATGCGTAAGATCATTTGTACGCCAAATATCAAGAGCCAGACATCCTAGTGAGGCACTTAGCTTCTGAAACCCTCCTTGATATGCTCTATAGACTATGATTTGCTGTTAGGACTGCTTCAAAACAGAAAACAGCGATAACTGTTCAGGTTTTGTCATTCTTGGGAAGACACATAAGCAAAATAAACAGTAAATCTCAATGAAATAGACAGGTAAGTTTGAGACAGACTCAGGGAGAATAGAAAATGCCATTATTAAATAGCAACGAGGATTTCACCTGTGCACATCAATGGTTTCCATCAAGCGACATATCACCCATGCCCACAGAAGAACGACATGGTTACAGAAAACAACAATTCCAATAAAGAAGCCAGCTCCGAGTATAAGTGTTTCCAGAGGATGTGCATATTCGGCTTGCATTCCAAATGGAGACTAGAAAGAGAGAACAGGCAGGAAAGCAGTCACCATTTTCAATCTTATATAGCCCCAAATCAGGATCACCACTTTGTGGTACTCTACCCATTACCTCAGAAGACTACACTAGGACAAACGGAATGATGTCACGGACAAAGGAGAAGGTATGATTGAGCTAGGGCTGTAACACCGGTGCTCAGCTCCTTGTTGGGAAAACGGAAAACTGTATTCCTGGGTCATAAGGATTACCAATCCATTAGTGACTCCAAACACTTCACTACTAGTTGAAAAGTTGAAAACTTTTGTTTAGGCTTACCATCACCCCAGGCCAAAGTGTTATTTCAGGAATATTAAAGTGCTTGGCAAGCTCCTATCAGCTCTGCTCTACATCCAGTCTTGGAAGCAGAAGAAAGAAGGAAGCCAAAATAGTCTAAGAATCAGGATTCACTTTACAATTTACTTTTAAAATAAAAATTAAAAACCCCTCATATTTGAAATTTTTTAAAAATAAATTTGTACCATTCAAATGTTATTGAGA
This sequence comes from Eurystomus gularis, assembly GCA_013400335.1. Classification (NCBI taxonomy): domain Eukaryota; kingdom Metazoa; phylum Chordata; class Aves; order Coraciiformes; family Coraciidae; genus Eurystomus; species Eurystomus gularis. The sequence continues at coordinate 89,687 of VZZY01015666.1, forward strand.
TTGAAATAAAACATTTTCTTTCTTCTATATATATACACACACATATGCCAGTCATTCCTACATCTGGTTTACTAAAAAAGACATTCCATAGAGAGATTTCAAAAGTAGAACACCATACAAATAGAACAGTTTTTTAAAAAAAATTAACCTAATGATGAATGTTGTAAGTTTGATTATCAGAAAAAAAAAAAAAAGTCTCCTTTGGTCTAAGGGCAATTTTTAAATCATCACCTTTTACTATCAAGGAAAAATTTTAGTGAAACAGCCATTAGCCTACAGATCACTTCTGTGTGAACACCTAACTGCTCTCAAGAATAATGGCTAGAAGCTGCTCCTGGTAGTCACCTGAGGGGCTGCCAGGAGCAAGAGGAAAACTGCAGCAACTCTTGCTGCAGAGGTACGTACATATGCATGTATCAATCCATACCAAGCTTGTCTATTACTGGCAGCCTGTACAAACCACCCCAACCCCATAGCTTGCAGTTTACCTTAGGCACATGAGGTTATGCACTGAAACACAGCGGTACACAAGCACAGTAGCACTGATACCTGTGATCCAGAGACATCTAAACACAGCTATACCAACTATAAGGTGTTAGCACTGCTGGACCCTACCTGCCTCAGAACACTGCCACCTCCAGTCAAGCATGGCTCACTACCTTGTGCTCAGTGTCAGCTCCACCACTGAATGCGGAACCACCTAAAATATCCCTCCCGCACTGTGCGCTCGATGCAGTACCACACAACTGGCTATACCACTTCCAGAGGCCCGTGTCCAAAGCTGTAATCCTCCCCTGAATCAAGCATGTTGCATATATGATGCACACACCCAGGCTGTGCAGGGCCACCTCTCTGGATCGTGTTTTGGGGATTAGTATGCTCTGGTTAACACCCTAAGTGGCAGGATGTTAACCTTTTAAAAGCCTCCTTCATCGAGCCCAACAGATATGATCAACTCTCATCTTTCATTTCTAGTAAATTAAGTAAAATCACAGGATGTGTTTTCAGAAACAAAAAAGATGATTGTTCTTGACAAAGACCTCAAGAAAAGACCTCTATCCCACTGTCAGAAGGATGAAAAAATTTTCAGTCTTTCAAATAAGATCTTTAAGTTGCATGAAACCACATATACTAAAAACTATTTTGAAAAATCAAGTAATACATACAACAAACTCATGGTGAACCTTATGGATGTACTTGTATATTCTCTTGTGATGCAGCAATCTGTGCAGGAAGTAGTGCCAGGCATCCTCAATCACTGCACAGCCAAAACACTGGGCAACCAGAACGTACCTTTAAAAAGCAGAAGAGCTATTAGTTACAAAATATACTGAAAGAGAAAATCGTTTACATGCTAGTAAAAGTGGGAAATGTTTATGCCTATTACTAACAGTGCATTGACACTACCTTTTAACATGCTAAAAATCTTAATTACCAGGTGCAAGGGCTATTGTGCTTATCAGCTGATCTGTTGATATGCTGAAGTGAGTTAGTATGCAGTATAACAAGCTGTCATTGCCATGTAAGACACGCAGTCTGTAGAGAACACCGACAGACTGTGAGAGACAGACATAAAAATATGAAGCTACATCAGCTATCTAAACCGGATAGAAAATAGCTTTCCAAGAAAGACGATGTTCTGTTATAAAGAACGACTATCCGGGCAGGGGCTAGGTGAGAAGGGTGGAGGTGGCATTTATCACTAATTTAGCTTTGTTTAAAAGTGTAACAGTTTAGTGCAACAAAAGGAGAATGTGAAGCAGGTAGTACATTCTCTCCTTTGAGGAACACTGCTGCTATGATATAAAACAAGGTGGAAGGAAGAAACACTTCAAGAGTAATTAAAAAAAATTGTTAAAAAAGTGCCCAAAAGTCCAATATTTAACCCATGCTTTTGTGAATCTTGCTTCACTTCCATAAACTCCCTCCTAATCCCCCTTATTCTGAGTATCAGAACAATTTGGGGCCATTAAAAAAAAAAAAAGAACAACTAGAAAGCTCTAGTTAGATCTAGTAGTTAAGTATAAACAGAAGCAAGATTAACAAACAGTTTCCACCACCAAAAAAATACTGTATATTACAGTTGCCACTATTTGTTACATATTGTGCCTCCCACTTTATGTAGCTCAGCACCAACATACGGGAAAAAGTTACCTACCATCTAGGCATCTCTTCCCACTCATACGGAATGTTGAAATACTCCGTGAAGTAATAGGTGCCACAAATCAGAGGAAGTTGAATGAAGAAGTGATTGAAGAGGAGTGTTTTGAAACACTTCCACTGTTTTTCCCATGTTTCTGGTTTATCCTAAGAAGAAGCAAAAAATACTTGGTTGTGTTATACCGGTTATTGCACATAACCGAAATGCTGCAAAATCCACTTTGGAGGCCGTTTCATTTCACCTTGGCAGACAGACAGCTGGTCCTCCAATAATACAAATTAACTCAGGCACTACAAGTGACATAGAATTGGGTTCAGTTTCATCAAAACCTCTCACTTTGCTAAGATAGCTTTCTATAAAATGTAAAGTAAGACCTTCTTAACAGCAGCTGTTTTTGCCAGTCACCCCAAACTATTCTTGTTATTTTGTAATTTTGAAATTAGTAGGAACATTTCATATTCAACAGTTTATCACAAATCTATATTTGCTTTTCTTCTTCACACCATAGAATGTACTTCCATAGCTAAAATAATACTAAAAGAAGCTGAAAATATAAGCTTGTGAAGAAATTAGTTGTCTTGAAAACACCTAGTTTTGCAGGAAGACATTTTACCAATTACTGTAGCAATTTCAGAAGCTGGTATCATTAATTTCCAATTCATATTATAACGAACTGGAGGAAAACAATCATCTTTAGACACTGGATGTGCTTTTTCTACCAGGTAGGAGTGTGGAGTCCATCTCAGGCTTTCTCTGTTCTTAAAATACTTCAAAATCTTTTCAAGAAGGTGTGGAGCGGTACTTCAGAAGAGACACTTGCTATTAAACAAGCACACCATGTAACTCTTTTATAATATTAAGACACTCCTCTACCACCAGATGCTATGATTCTCTTATACCTTCCTCTGCTGATATATAAGCTATATAATATAACTGTGCTGACATAAAGACCAACACACCCTTTTCTTTCTGTACCACCATGGTAGAAAGCATACCCTCTCTCTGAAACGAAGCCCTTTCCTTCCCCCAAGTCCACTTCTCTTTCTCTCCTCACACATTGTAATTTTGCTCTGTTGCTTCCAGGATGGTGGGAGTCATAAGAGAAAATGAGGTCATATAATTGGAAACTAAAACACTGCAACTGTATGTTCTACTTCACATGTCAAAGACAAACCAGGAAGCGTGTAGTTCACAACTTTGTCTTACCTGCTGAATTTTATACTTTTGCATGTATGGTATAAACTGAAAGACAAATCCAGGTACACAGAGCAAGAAGTATGAAACTTCATGAACTATAAGTGATCCCCAGGTTGCAATCTGGAATTTTGTGTAGTTATCCAGCATGTAATTCCAGGCATTTTTAAATGGTTGCTGCAGGGGATTGTCAGGCAAGAAAGAGTCTATGTATTCCACCGCCAGATAAGCAGAGTTCAAGATATTAATGCTGTCGTTCATTGCCATTGTTCAAACATAAACCATCACAATTACAGTTCTTCTACAGTTGTCTACAAGTAACCTGCAAATTTTAAGAAAAAATGAACAAATAGTAGTTAAGGAAAAAAACCAAACACATTATTTATATTAGTCATTACCTAGTTTTGAAGTAAAAATATGGAAAGGAAGACAGATTCTACAGAATAGCGTAAAAGAACAAAGCTTAAACTTGGTTTGAGAAGCAAACCCATTTGAGAGGCAAACAGCTCTCAAGTTTTGAGATCAGGTCAAGAGAGCAAAAGGATAAAGAAATATTAATTATTACCCAATTTATTTCTAGTTTCTTGCAGGACAATTGTATTCCATACTAAAAGAGCACAGAAAGGTTCAAACTAGATTTAGAAATTAAATTAACCATGATCTCTTGATTATCCAGCCTCATTCTCCTCATAGCTGTGAGTCAGAATCAACACAAACCAAATCAACACAGGAGACTGCCTTTAGGCTGCAGCTGGCTTGAGGCAATCCACCTTTCTGTAGGCAATGGATTTTCATCACAGCTCCAAAAAAGCATAGAGGCAGTGCTCCCACAGCTGCCCCGAACTTCTGCCATTTCCACAGAGTGGGCCGCTTGTTAGTTTGGGTTGGAAGGTACCTTTATGGGTCATCTAGTCTAATCTCCTTGGGATGGGCAGGGACATTTTTCACTAGACCAGGTTGCTCAAAGCCCTGTCCAACTTAACCTTTAGCACATCTAATGATGGGGTATCCAGAAGTTCTCTGGGCAACCTGTTCTGGTGTCTCACCACTCTCATTGTAAAAAACCGTCATCCTTATGCCAAATTTAAACCTACCCTGTTTTAGTGTAAATTTCTTGCACCTTATGTTGTCACTACAGGCCTTGACAAAAATGTTTTCTCCATATTACTTATAAGTTCCCTTCTTATATTGAAAGGCTGCAGTAAGGTGTCTCCAGAGTCTTCTCTTCTCCAGGCTGAACAACCCTAACTTTCTTAGCCTCTTTCCGTAGAGTGATGTCCCCTCTGATCACTTTTGAGGCCCTCCTCGGGACCTCCTTTAACAGGTCCATCTCACACTCTAAAACGTTCGTGCGATTCACAGGCCAGACAACATAGGTTAGTCCACAGCTGATACACTCAGACTAGGTCCAACATAAATAATCACAGAATCATGGAATGCATTGGGTTGGAAGAGACCTTCCAAGGCCATCTAGTCCAACCCCCTCGCAGTCGGCAGGGACATCTCTAACTTGATCAGGTTGCTCAGAGCCCCATCAAGCCTGGCCTTGAACGTCTTCAGGGACGCGGCTGCCACTACCTCTCTGGGCAGCCCGCTCCCGTGTCCCACCACCCTCAGCGATGGAACCAGTAGCGCACCAAGCCCGGTATCCAACAACATCAATCTCCTTTCTCCTCCCTAGCAGCAGCATCGCGGCGCTACCATTCCCCGTGTCAGCAGTCAACACACCACCGCAGCTGCCGAGGAGACCCGCAGCCCGAGCTCCTGCGCCGATGGCCGCGCCAGGCTACTCACCCTCCCCGGAAAGCGGCCGGCTCGCCGAGGGACCAGAGGCCAGGCTGCGCCTGGACCCGGCCCGTCCGCTCCCTGCGAGGACCCTGCCAGGAAGCGGGACAGACCCTGCCACTGCCGGTGCGATAGCGGCAGCGCTGTACGGGAGTGCCCCGGGAGAAGCCGCCCGCTCCCCGGCACCGCCGCGACCGACGCCCGCCCTCC
>VZZY01015666.1:95350-112133 GCA_013400335.1 Eurystomus gularis
CTCTCCTGGGGTGCAGCGGCACCCCCGTGGGTATGGGCCGCGGCCCTGCCCGCGGCTGGAGGGCCGCGGCCGGCCCCGTCCCAGCCCATGGACTGACGTACAAGAGCCAGGGTCGGTCAGGGTAGCAGTGGACCAAAGCTTACTGAGTTTGGGGTCCTGCAGGTAAAATACNCTTCAGGTAAAATACCACAAAATGCAGCCCTGCAATTCAAATAAAAGGTTTCAAGGTGGGTTTCACCCCCTACTTCAACCCACGGTTTGTTACACAAATATCAACAGTAAACTGCAATCATCCATTTAATCTCAGCATCTGCCAGAAAATTCATGTTACTTTCACCTGTTAGACTGATTTCACAGCTCAAATAGTTTCACTAGAAATTGGAGGTGGCCACTCCCTTAACACTTGCAGCAGACCAGTGATATTTACATTAACAGTTCCTAAACCTTAATAATTCTTTTCAATTTGCTTGTGTTGAGATCTTTAGAACACTAGCTTCCCAACCTCCCCCCCAAAAAATACCTTCACTGATGTAGATCATTTGGATTGAGACTCTTATTGAGAAACACAAGTTTTAAGCGACTTGTTTGCATTAGGAAACAATATACAAACTTTTATTTGAAGAAAACTTCTCAAATATGACAGTAACTTTGGTCATGTTAAAAGGAGGTCATCCAAGAATGAATAAAAATAAGCTGCTTTATAAGCATGGCCACATACAGTATATTCAGATATTAGCTAATAGAAGCTAAGGTTACACACATAAATAGGCCTTAGTACCATGCAAATTCAACGCAATTTCATACATTCGTTATAAATTTTCAGTTATTTTCATGCCAAATCACCTTTTGGATAAAAAGGTAAGAAAGTAGTAACATCTAATGCGACAAAAATTGAACAGAAAAAAAAAGTACAGACAACATTTTTATTAAAAAGGTCTTGAAATTACACCTGTTCAAGAAGTGTTAAACCATCTCTGATCTCCTTCAGTGGGAATTAGTAGTGTTAAGCATTGTTACATATCAAAAAATACAACTCTGTTTTACAACATAGTACTGACATATTCAAAGTACTGTGCCAAATTATAAATAGTAAAATCAGGTTTTGAAGAATTTCAATAGAAAGCAACTTATGCTCACACAAACATATGCACATAGTATAGTTATGTAACAAAAGTTTTATAAAAGGAAACAAGTTTACCCCATGCCAGCTTGAATTACTGAGGTGGGATTCAATACCTACTATGAAGACTGACAGTTCATTTCTTTAAATATATTTATTAGTCTCTGGAAAAAATAAGACAAAAATTTACTTTCACCAGAATACACACCATTCTTCACTGACGATCCGTTTCTCAGTCACGACTGACGTAAGTCGGTCCTTATGAAAGTGTCTTTTTTTTTTTAAGACCTCGCAATTTAAAAAATGGTCCACTAGACTTCAAAAATTCAATCAGCTTCTGCTCAGCTGCAGAATAATCCTACACGTTGCTTCTACCTAGAGTAATCTTCATCATCTGTCATCTGTAATTGAATCTTCCACTGTGACTCAAGGTGCAGCTACAAGTAGAGAAGTGCTTAGATACTCAGTCACTTCAAATACACTTGTTGAAAACTGCTTCTAGTGCATAATCAAGTTGAAAATCCATTTACTGATCATAATGGTTTGTCAATAACTGTAACACCTAGAGTGAGGAAAAAGGCATAAGTCTTTAGGTAGTATTTTAAAAAAATTCAAAGATATGAAAATAAAGCTTTATTATAATACCTTGCAACTAGCACAGCATCCAAAAAAAAGTGTACCAGCATGAGTGCTCATATTTTCCTTAATTTCTAAGTTGTCTGAATCAGTGCAAAGTTCTGAAAGTTTCTATGACTTCAAAAAATTTGCCATTACTCAAGTTTAATTTTGTTACCAGTGAAATATCCTTAACATTCCCTTATATAACTCACTTAAGAAACTGCAATTATTGAAGGAAAAGATTCCTGAAACAGCTTGTTTTCAAAATATCAAATCCCAAAGAACTTCAGAATCAAAGATCCCATAGAATGAGATGCAAATCTCTTGTTAAAAAAAAGGACTGGTCATACCAGAATCATCTTTCTGACTCACCACTTACGTGCCAAATTCCTCTTGAGTAGAGCTTAATACCATTTTTTTCCCTTGTAATGAATAACTGTGTGAAGTCATGATTCAAAACATACCATCAGATTCTTCATGCCCATTCTAGTATCTGAAGTTTCACCTCAGACAGGACTTTATTTAGATGCTTTGTCAAATTTATTATCCTAGCTGTTACACTGTAAAGAGTCTGTTAAATATCTGTACACACTACCTGCATAGCTCCTCCCTGTACTCATACAGGATGACACAACTGTCCATTTATCAGTTGTTGGATTATAATATTCCACCGTTGATAAATTACAAGAACCATCATCTCCTCCAACTACATACAAGAGGCCATTTACAGCACAAACACCTAAAAAAACCAACAGGAAACAAATATGAAAATTTGCATTTGCCTTGTTCACCCCATAAAAGCACGGTTTCTATTCTGTAACACCATGAAAGCAGCAGAAACCAGCAACACGCCATTTACACCAAATAATATTACCGCTATTTTAAAGTAATTGTTAACTATACCTGCATTCCTCCTGCACATGTTCATGTCTGCAACCTGCTTCCATGTACTGGCGACAGGATCAAACACTTCAACACTTTTTCTTACTAAAGGACCATCATGACCACCTACTGCATACAATAAATTGTTTAACACACCGACACCTGTGAACATAGGAAAATACACTAAATTAACCAGAGAATGGCTTGACTGGTATGGAGGAGAAACAAAAAATATTAACATTCACTAACATAAATCCTTCATCCAGTCAATGTTAGGAACTATTTCAGAAAACATTTGGGTCCGGATGCATTAAAGCAAAAAGACAGTAACTACAGCAAGACACTGATAAAATATCTTGCGTGCCCATCTACCACACTGCAGCATACAAAGACCAGAGCTGTTCTGCAACAGAAGACTTAGAAAATTTTGGACAAAAAATGATGTGTGGGAAAATGAGGACTGTGGAAATTTAGGGCTAATTAGAAGTGACAGTAAATGAGACAGTGTGCTCAGCCAGCATAATGGAAATCTGACAAGATGAAAAAGCATAAGTGAATTTTTAGAAAGTAAAAACTGTGCAGTAGAGAGGATAACAGCTGAATGGATAGACGTTATACATCATGGGTGCTTCCACTGAAGTGTTAGAATACCATGTAAACACAGATATGGAACAAAAGTTAACAGAGTGAGCACCTTCCTCCTCCAGGATTTGGAGGAGAACACCAAGCTTCCTTGAACCAAGCTTCAGTTATCAAAATATCCAAAAGGATATTAAAGGGTCGTCTTTGCTCCTAGTGTCTCCTTTACTTTAGAACAAAAGTTTATCAATCTGTAAGCTTGAGATGAAGGAATAAATAAAGGTATTCTATACCTACTTGCTAACTGGGCTGCACATATTGAAAAGATGGTGTTAGGGGAAGCAGAAAGGAAAAGCCTGTTCATTTATTCCTTGCTTTATAATGCACTATTAGAACCCAAACAAAACAGACTTCAGAAATTTAGGGGTTTCTTTCATTAAAACTTGTAAGTGATGGACCATAAAACTGAAAAAAAACACTACTATGAAAATACATTGGGAAGTCTAATATATGTCACATCGAAGAGTATGAAACACAAAGCTGAGATACAGATCTGCAAATGTAGTTCTTAAAGGGTTCCATGGAAAGGGCACAGCTTAAAATCTTTGCTAAAGGGAAACAGCAAATATGAATGCAAAAGATCAGTCAAGTCCTCCAGAGAAAAAAAAAAAGTAAAAAAAAATGCTGGGTTAAAAGAAGAAAACCCCAAGATCTCAATAGTGAGCTGAATTACCTTTGAAAACATATCAATAATATTGTATGTAAAAGCCATTCCTGTATGGGGAGAGAAACTACTCCTGCTGAAATAACTGAATTTTCTTACTGAAAAGACAGACTTTAATTAAAGGAAGAGGGGAAAAAAACACAGAAGAGTTAATTGGTACTGCAGATCTGAAAAATAGCTTCTTAATAGGACAATGTTTTATAAATCATGCTATCTAATGTTTTATAAGTGATACACACTACTAACATTTCCCCATATCCTTCTCAGTTAATTCCTCTTTTATTGCTATTATTTCTAGCTATCATGTCACAGTATAGTGTGACAGCTTTTCTTTCTCCCACTCTGATCACACTTCATTAGACAGGATAATACAACATTCATCTTTTGTAGGATGAAACATTACAGAGCTAGAAGGAGGGCTAAGATTTTTAGTTTAGATATATGATGTGACATCAGTCCCCCCACCCAGGCTTTCTGTATAGTTACCGACCTTCCTATTCAGCGTGTAGAGTTTTCCCTCTGCCACATTGCCATTTTTTCTTTGATAGCTCCTTATTTTTAATAATGTCCTCCATTCCTCTTTGGTGCTTCATTTTCCCTTAATCCCACACCCAGTTTCCAAGTCCTACCTTATTTCTTGCTCCTTCCGTCTGTATCCTCTTGTTGCCGTCTTCTGAGTTCTCCTTTCTTTGTTATTTTTCTTTCCTGCCCATTTTTCAGGACCCTGTCTTATATCTCTCATCCCTCCCAAATGGCCTATATCTGGATCTGAAGTTCCTCATCCCAATAAGTTGCTGGAAACAGATCTGTCCCCATATTGATCACCTGAGAAGCAGTTGGTACTAAAGAAGAGTAACTGAGGGTTAACCTCTGAAGTTGTTTTTGAATGAAGCTGAAGCAGTAGGAACAGAAGAGATGGGCTTAAGTTCCTTGAGATGACCAGAGATCCAAAGGTTTAATACAGGAACAAAACCCTCTTTAGTTAGCACCCATGACACCACCAGAACTGATCGTCAGTTGAAACAGTTCTGGTGGTTTTAGATATTTGGCCACTAAAGCCAAGCTCAATCAATAGTCATGATTTTCACATTACTACCCACTCCTCCATGCACAAGTATTATTTTCTATGTATTTAACAGAGTGGCACAGAAGAATGTTAATTATTTTACTCAGTTATATGAATCTGAAAGAAACTGACTACAATTTACTCTCCTTTTTTTTTTTTTAATCAGAGAACAAGGTAAAAGGCAGCAGAATTGAGTAAACAAACATAGTCCTGAGCTCTGGGACAAGGGGAGGGAGGAGAGGAGAGGAGCAGAAAGATCCCAGCAGTTAGTGTATCTAAGGAACTAAATTTCAGTTGTAGAAGTAATTCAACATCAAAAAAAAAAATCTGAAAATATCTAGTGTATAAATAGGCTTCAAGCACAACAATAATTTTCAAAACCAGCATATTTAAAAAAAAGCTGAGAAAAAACGGGTGTGCATGCAGACTGTGAAATAAGGCTTTGTCACAACCCACCAACACTATTTGTCTTTATAACGATACTTGTAATTTGCCCATGTATTTTCCTCAAAACTTGCCAGTATTAGAAAGGAGTATTTAACAGTACCCTTACTGCAACTCTGGCCAGTTTTTAATCTAGAATTTACTTCCAAAATGCAGACTGAGTAACTAGAAGTTTCACATGAAAAATAAGTTTTCTTGAGAGACAAGTGTATCACATTTCCTTCATTAACATAATAGTTTTAGCTTAGAAACACAATCTAAACAGTACTTTTTAGCAGTAAAAGACATATCAACTTGCTGATTTTGTAAGGGTATAATGAAAGTATCACAAAATAAGTACCTGTAGTGAACGGAGATTTATGTCATTTAGTAATGATTTTAATACTTTTATATGTTTCTTTGGAAATAATTTGGACTTAAATATCATTATACAGATTAAAAACTGTCCAGAGTCAATAAAGAATAATGGAAGGCGAGACAAAATTTGGGATAACTATTAATCATCTACTGAGCATACTAGAAGTCCATCCAGCTTTATTTGTAGCAACATCTCTTCCAATTATGAAGCACATTAATGCAATCATCAGTAGATATTTGAAGGGTGTTGCTAAAAAGCACAACTGAGTACTTTGTAAAAAAATGACTTAAACAACTATAAAAATAAAGGTAGAAAAATAATATAATGCAATTTGACTTGGAAAAGTCCATAGGAACACATCTAGAGAAATAAAACAACTTCTGCGAGCTGAAAAAACCTGAAATACCAAAAGACAAATAGAGGACAGTGAACAGTAAATGAGATTTGAGTCCATAATATAAATAGATAATGAAAATGCTAAAGTCAATTTGGAGCTGTGGAAGTATAATTTCATTAAACAAAAGCAGAATACTACAGGCACTTTTGATGTCTTTAAAGAGAAATATACATACTAATTGCAAGGAGGAAAAAAAAATCCACAAAAAAAATAAAGAAGGGATTTTTAAGTTTATAAATAAATAAATGGATATACCTTGGCTAAACGGTAAGGAAGGATAACATGTAGTAGCCTATACATATCCAAAGGATGTAAACACCAGGTGATGAGAAGAATTACTGAAGATGAAACAAAGGGTACATAAGTGGAAGAAATAGGATGAAACTAGTAATACAAACTTAAGAATGAACAAGGACAAAATTTCCTGCAGTGAATCAGAATGCAGAACAAGTCCTCCAAAGAGGTGGAAATCTAGTCACAGTTCACATGTAAAGTCAACCTGAAAATGCTATTAGAAAAATGAGCCCTACAGTGACAAAGAGACATCTTTGAAGAAATGATATTTTTTCGTTCTGGCCATGTAGATTTTGATACTTCGGTATTTAGGTGATATTAAATTGATTGTCACAATCCATGCATATTAGTCTGCATGTTACAAACATCAGCAGTTACGGGAAGAAGAGGAATATGAAAAGTACGAAAAAGCAAGGAAGGATATTTACTATTAACAGACTGAATCTTGCTCTGTAGGACAGTGTTGTATTTATTACCTGCAATATACCAGCCATTTAAGACTAACACACTCCATTAGACTCAGACTTTAGCTTACCTTATATATTTTTGGATATATTTTAAAAACAAAAATTTGTTTCAGTTTTCCAAGGATAGTTGATTCTTGCCCACTCACCTGCTCCACTCCGTCTAGTGCTCATTTCTGCAACATAGGTCCACTCATTTGTATTAGCATCATAGCATTCTACTGAACTAAGGCACTGACGTGACGCCCCATCGTAGCCACCAACGGCATACAGTTTACCTGGAAGAGTAACCAACAGAAGCTGACAAATTTCTAAAGCACACAGACTATACTGGTACACAGGCTGAGGGGAAGTCATTGTTCTCTGAATTAGCTACTAATCAGCACTTGTCATCAATCAGTTATTGACTATTTTTTAAATAGTTTAAGATGGTACGCTGTAGTTCTTGTCATTTTTAGGATGTAAAAGGCAGCCAGTATCTAGCAAGAACAATGCGAGTCAAAAGATTTTGAATCACCTAGCTGAAATACAAAAGTCCTTTACTCTGTTTTAAATTAAGAATTGTTCAAAAGCAAGCTAATTCAAGTATTTCCAACACTGGAAGCTCACAAACAGATTTTTTAGAATTATAAACAATTCAGATAAAAATTACTTGTACAGACTGTGTTTTCAGATCAGAAACAGCAGTGGTTCATATGCAGTAAAAACACATGCCTAAAACTGTTTTAAGAATCAAGAGCCAGCCCAGGTCTGCATTGTGTAAGCAACATCCAAGCTATTCACCACTAAGCTGACTTGAAAGTCAGCAGTTTTCCTGGCACTGTCCTTGAGATCATCCCCAGCACGCAACCAGCAAAGTCAGCCACAGATAACAGAGTTGATGATACTGCAGCGCTACCTCACTGAAGACCAATTTATAAGGTCATCACTTCAGTAATCAGGCTCTCCAGCTTTGCTGACATGCATAACCTAGAGGATGCGTGCTTAGAGAGCTTTTCCTCAGTTGGCCTCGGGCGCAGCTGAAGCTCTGAAAATAATATTTACAACTATACTAAAAGCTGGTCAAACCTAAGTAGAATGATTACATATTGTTCATAACATTTGAAATACAAGGCTGAGCAAAACTAAATCTGGTGTATGTTCTCAAAAGCGAGAAAAGGTAATAGGATAAGATTATTGCATTTGTCCCCTTTCTTTTTACTATCATTTGTCAGCTTACCTCCAACAACACCTACACCAACACTACTTCTTCTTGTGTTCATTGGAGCTACATGAAACCACTCATTAGTCTTCAAGTTGTAAACTTCAACTGATGATAAACCTATGAAGATAATATAACATTAATTTATCTATAAATCTAGGTGCAACAGAACATCTACCTTCCAGAAAATTCTTCATATCTGAAAGTTCAAATTATTTCATTTTAAGGACTGGTAACTCCTGTGCAAAAGGCACAACTGATGTTCTTTAGTTAGCCAATTACAGTCAACCCATTCTTGGTGTCTGAAAATGGGGAAATTAATAAAAAAAAAAATCACAAACTTTTATGGAAGCTCTGAAAAACTCTTCCCTGGATTTTTTTGCTTTTAATGCATCTGTGAAGAGAATGAACAGTGTATGTCCAANGTTATGGAAGCTCTGAAAAATTCTTCCCTGGTTTTTTTTGGTTTCTAATTAAGTCACAATGCTCTCCTCCATAGGCTTCAGTAATAGTTATTAAGGAAAAGGCTCATCTCTGCACAAATGTTTTAATGCATCTGTGGAGAGAATGAACAGTGTATGTCCAAACCCTTCCCACTGGTCACAGAAAACGGTTCGTCATTCTATTTATAGTACATGAAAATGCAGAGGTCTATTTCATATGCAAATAGGACAAAGGAGACCAGGTAGTTTTTCTGCTCACATCTTCCATGAGTTAAGGACTCTTGACTATAAAAGGAATACTGAAAGGGAACATTTCAAAGATTCACTAGTCATTAAGCCCAAAAATCTTAGATGGGAGTGAACAGTCCACTGCTCAGGAAGAAGGATGTGACCACTAAAGCACATTCCACACCACAAGATGCCAGGCTACCCTCATGCTTGGTTTCATCACAGCTTCCAGGAAAGAGACATTCAATTTCGATACAGTTATGTCGAGAGCAGACAAAACTAATCAGCTGTCTATAAAGGCAAAAATACCTGTACTCCCATCAAATCCTCCCACAGCATAAAGCAGGCCATTTAATACAGCTGCTCCCAGTGTGCTTCTCCTGTCTTGCATATTGGCAACACTTGTCCACTGGTCCTTCACTGGATCATAGGAATCTACTGTACGAACTCTCAAAGACCCATTGAAACCACCAACAGCATAAACCATGCCTCCCATGTACACCATTCCTAGAGCAGGGAAACAGGGAGGAAAGATGAGTGGTTTAGTCTCTTTGTCAATTAATTGTATTCAATACTGTCCTAAAGATGCAGATACTTAACACAAATCACAGTACTCATTACACTATCAAGCTTTTGACACTGTCCTAGAGCCACACTTCATTCAGATTAAGCACTAGAAGTTGTGACACTTTTTGTTACTAATAGCTCACACTTCTGAGTATCGTGCTTGCTGAATTTCTTCTTGCTTAGGTATCTCAGCTGCTTTAAGATCACATTTTCAGATTTTTGGTATTGTTTGGTCACCACATTCTTCGTATCATTTAATAACAATAGAGTATTTTAATAGTAAAATTACTCATTTCTATAATGCAGTAATATTTAAATTTATTTATCCTCTGTATCTATGGAAGGTAGTAAAGCAGTTCATTCTAGAGATTACTAACTGAAGCACAAATTAAGATCAAGTCATCAAACTTGTATTGTTCCAGATTAGCAAGTAATTCAAATTCTAGGGACTATCACTGAATTCAAAGCTTAGCCCTTCTCAGATAAATATCTTAAGTACTATTCCAAAGAACATACAATGCTTCATACAGATGCCTAAGTTCTGAAGCATTACCAACCGCAGCAAAAAATCAGGCATCATTTACCTGCTCTACATCTTCTGGAAGGCAATTCTGCCACCTGATGCCAGCGTTCTTCTTTAAAATCATAGCATTCAACACTGCGAATTGCCTTTGGTGCCTGTCCTCCAACTACCATCATCAACTAAAAGGGAGATAGTAATATTTATTAAATTATTTGCATATATGAAAGTACCTGAAAGATCAAAAAAGTGTTAAAAAATAAAATGAAGCATCTATACAAGAAATAATTAAAGGATGGCTTTCCTAAATAAGAAATTAGTCTTGCAAACTAGGCAAAATTCATTTTTTTTAAAAAATGCATGCAATTTGTAATCATTGTGTCCAGAGGAAGTATCTGAGATAGGAAAGCAGGAAGCAGTTAGAGTCTGGATAGAGCTCCAATGAACAGGGCAGATCCTGCTGCACCTCCACATCCTACTCTGACCTCATGTATGAGAATTTAATATCTATGATGTTCAATGGAACTGTGACCATCCGTCATTGAACAACCTGATCTGGTTCCTTTTGAGAGAAATGTGCTAAATCTGCTGAATGGCATCTCCTATTCCATTATTGCAGTTGACATAATAGTACTATGATAAAACTTCTTTACTTCGTTGGAAAGAAGGTAATATCTGATGTTTGTTCTGTTTTGTGCTAAAATGAACAAAAGACTATATTTAGCTAAAAATTGAATAAATGCCCCAACTCAGAAGCATCGGTCTTTGTTAGGGGTCTTTTTTTGGTTTGTTTTTAAGAAACAGACTTACTTCCTCTCTAACACCAGGTGTATAATTGTTTATTTCTCAAATGTTGAAGAGCTTATTATAAAAACCCTTTTTTTTGGGGGGGGGGAATGTACATGGGGAGGGATAGGTGTGAGATTAAAACATTTATATCACAAGTAGTATGAAGTATACAGCTAATCACTTGTTATATTTTTGTGATAAATAATTCTAGTATCAAAATTTTTACTGGAATATCCCAAGTGACAGTCATGTTCTCATAAAATCTGTTAAAACGAACTCTGAAGAAATACATACATTGGGGAAAAAAAAGGGTCTTACTTTTGGAAGGCTAGCAGGTGTTCTCAATTTCGTTCGAGTGCTTTTCATCAATGCTCGTTGCTCTGTTGGCAGCAAGTGATACTTCATAGCTTCAATGAGGTAATCTTTACATGCACTGCTGTTCTTAACCAATATTTCTTCTTCAACTCTCTGTTTATTAATAGAAGTGTAACAAGGTCTGAGCATTTTAAGGAAGTCAAATACAAATAACAATCTGAAATGTAATAAAGCCTGTGTTATATCACACAAATGCAGATTACTCTGATTTTTTAGATTGTATTTTAACCACAGTTAGACACGAATTTGTGATGGCAATATGCAGTCACTGAGAAAAAAAAAAAGTTGATTCTCGTAATTATTAAGTAGAGGAGACAGTGTTAGGCAAGGTAAATCACTTCCTCACAATCAAGCACCTTTCTTGACTCGTCAAATGCAGAGAGTATAGAATGCTTTAAGGGAGAGGTGGGGGAGATTTAATAAACTAGTAAACCACTACACAACACTAAGAAACAACAGCAGAACAAAACATAAAAACCCCCCAAACAACACACACAAACTGGCGGAAATTTCTATCACAAAAAAAGAATTTCTAAATAAACACCCACCAACCTGCTACTACATCTACTAATCAATATTAATAGTGAGCTGGTATTTTCAATCTCAAATATTTGACCTAACACCTAAATATTCAAAATTATCTATAAAATTTGAAAAAATATATTACGTCTGAACCAGGTAAAGAAATGTTTCCTTTATCCGAAATTCTGAACCAGCTTAGATTCAATTCTGAAATTTAAAATTCATTTATGAAAAGAAGTGTTATATTAAACATCATATTAAAAATGAAAGCTAACCTATCTCGGATGATTAAATAATTCAGACTCCTAGTGCAGCATGACAAGTAGTCAGCCAAACAGGTAAATTACTTACATATGATATCCAATATGTGTCAATCCCTTACTTGAGCCTGTGTGTGTGTGTGCACATGCACATACATAATGGTGACTGTCTGTTTATTTTTACTATTAGTAACACACTACATTACAGTGCTGTTTAAATTTAAAATTATCCATCTGGCTTTAAAGAAATAAACTGAAATGTTCACATGCAAAAGAATTAGTATTCCTTTTTGCTTACCTGAACTAAATATTCGCGGGAAAGCAAAGGCAGCCGAACATGCTCCATCAGGCGTGCCATTAGCTCCTGCCTTACATCTTTGTCATGGTTTACCCACGCTATCACTGCTTCAAATACCTTCCAGGAAACAAACAAATGCGAGTCCCTTGACTTACAAATTCAGGAGAATGAAAGTATCAGTGTGCCTCCAAAACCAGTTTTTGCTTACACTAAAATTCCTAACGTGAGAAAAGATGACAGTGATTACAGCTCCCATTATTTCCTTATTTACCCACTACAAAATTTTGTAGGTGCAACAGCCAGTCTCTTTTTATATCATTCCTCTACTGGTGCTTCAAGTATAGCTGCACTACATTGATAAAATGTACACAGTAATTTCATTGATACTGAAAATCCAGTAAAACTAGGTAAACAAACAGCACTGCAGTAGGGATATCACAATCCTCATACTTTTCTTCCTTTCCTGGAAAATCGACCTGCTACATCATCATTTAGGATTGAACCTAAACCTCGACATGTGTCATCACTAAGTCTTACTAGGAGAAGTCATCCCAAATCTAGTTTCTCCTCTATTGCACAGCAGCTCATTGTGTACTAGAGCATTAAAACTCCACAGAAGCAGCACCACATGTATCAAAACCAAAGTGATTATGGGAACACCAACATGACTTTTCTAGATGCAGTTTAAGCATATAGTTCTTCAGTTCAAAGTTTAAAAAAAGTTTTAACATGAAACACTACCTAGCCATACAAATGAGTATTGAAACATGCTTTTAATACAATTTTGCCTCATTTGAACCGAGGTGTTGGTACAACTATGTACTCCTTGTAAAAATGAAAACCAATGTATTTTAAATTGAGGGATTCAAAAGTGGATACATCTATGACCTGAAAACCATTAGAGGTTCAAAGCGATGCACTGGGCTCACTAAAGACCACAAAGTTTCAAAAATTGCTTTAAAAGGATGAGATCTAGCTAAAGGTGAGCTAACACACTTCAACTCAAGTTTGGTTACATCAAGCTACCTAGTCATCTCGTCTTCAACCCACATTTGTTCAGTTAGGCTGAACAGCCCACATATACATATAAAAGCTTTAATACATTTATGGGACTACTGATGTTTTAGTAGCTGGCATATACTTACTCTTCAAACTACTGTTTCTGAGTTAGTTATCCCTTGGTAAATCAAAGTCCCGTGTATGTGACTCATGCCAAGTGTTCTGTTTGTTCTGCTTGCAGATTACAAGGAATCCATTTAATTTATTTTCCTTTTTTTTTCAAAGATCAAAGGGTTATGTGATTTAATACAGTTTTAGTATTTTTTAGGAGTTGAGCTTAACTTTTACTATCAGACTGACAACACTTTTAACACTTTTGGGAAAAATCCTTTAAACCTGAGCACAACACATGCCTAATTTCACTGAGGAATCAAAGAATGCATCCAGACAAGTGTACAAGAGCAGCGGGAGCATGCTCACTCTTTTCATCCAAAAGGATAAAAAGCATACGGGGATACAGATGGTCTTACCTTCTCTTCTGAGGCAATTGTGAGTTTGTCACTGGATATAAGACTGCACACCTGCTCTACACCGAGGTTGAGGTATTCTTCACTAAGTACAACATCAGAAAAGTGCTGTTCTGTTTGGAGGAAAAGTAGTACTCTGACATACAGTGCTAAGTGCATCCCAAAACAAGCATTAAAGCAGCAGAGGAAAAATAGAGGAAAACAAGTCAATATGCATGCTATGTTGTCATATCTAGAAGCTAAACCTTAACTGAAAACATTTTATAGAGGTTAAAGCTTGGTCTCACAAACAGCTTTTGTATTTAAAGATTCTTTAAAATAATTTTAAAAGTAAAAGACATTATATTGAAAGTGGCAATCATAGCAATATAAATTTTCAGCATTGCTTCCTCTCAGTACTTGTCCTTGACAATTACTTAAATCTCATTTTGCTAACTTTGTACACACAAATACAGCAAAAAAGATTCCCAAAAAAGAGTATGTTCTCTGTGCTGCTGACAAACACCTTTTAAACCTGCGGTTCAACATGAGCAATGGCTGATTCATTAGAACTAACCAGGAGTTTTGCAGTCTAATGTAGGTCAAATCAAACAACAAGTCTGGATCCTGTTGCATCTCTGAGAGCTTCTCCAACATCAAAAAAAGTGACATATCACAGTCTTTACAACATGGAGATGTGTGGTTTTTCCTCAGGTGTTTTTTTTTAATTCCTCAATTTAAACAAAACTGACAAGATTCAATGTTTTAGGTGTAGAATTAGACATTTTCTTTTAATATAGAGCATGTATCTTTATGAAGGTGTTGTTTGGTTATTCCATTGTCCTCTCCCTTCCTTAAAATTGCTTTTTAAGCCATTCAATTGCTTAAAAAGTAGTTCCATCCAGTTAAATGTTATTTTTCCCCTCTTTTGCTATTCCTAACAGAAGTCAGGAGGGACAACTGTTACTGGAAATTTAAGAATTCACTCAAAATTAGGATAAGTTAAAAAAGGTCATCAAACACATTCAAACCAAAGAATTTTTTAAAGCCTTTTCTATCATGCCACTAGTGCTCCTATAGTAAGACTCCACACTTGACAAACTGTCTTAATCTGTTAAAAAGAGTTGCTGAATACTTCCAGATCAAGATGTCTAAGTTTTTCAGGTCAACTTTTCAGGGTACGACAGCTTTTTTGGCACAGTGCTGAAGATTAGAGAGCACAAAAAGGTAAATTTAACACAGTGTAATTCTTGTCCTTTACCTAGTTAAATATCCTGTTGCTTGAGACAGGCAGCACAAATTGCTTCAGACAGAAGTTCAAGAATATATATGAAAAGTATCACAATAAAACCTTGTCCCATAAAAGTGTCACTATAAACATGAAAGATTAGAGATTGGAAGCCAGAAGGATGATACTGTACTAAACAATGAGTTTAGTGAGATACAGTCCAGTCCCTCAAATCCAGACAAATTCTTGACTTTAATACCTTCCTATAGTAATAATGCCACAGCCTCACTGAACAAAAAGTTCCATATCTAAATTTAACACCCAGTTTATCATTAATCAGTTTTCAATTAATATCTCCATGTTCTAATGCTGAATACAACGACAGGGAAAGCCACCACCTGTCTACTCAAAATAATTCATTTTTCTATATTCTCTTTGAGCCTTCATCTCTATTTACAGTAGATAGCCCTTGCCTTTGCAGTCCCTCCTCATACCAGCCTTTTCATTCACACAATCATCATCCTACAAGTCCCTCCCAATTCTGTGCCATTCTGTTATGATGGACATGCAGTATTTTCTGCCATATTTCAGGTAATAGGAGAGAAACGATGAGTAAAAATACTACTGATATTTTTAACACTACCACTACTTTTCCACTCTTTACAAATCTTTGTCTGTTTCCTTTTCAGACTACAAATATGCAGTTTCTTAAGCTGAAGTAGAATTTGCAGAGGTACACTTATTGAAGTATCTGATTAATTTTACTATTTGCATTTGGCAAATAGAAATTGAGAAATGTAATTAGCATAAATTAGTTTTATGATGATAAACTCAAAATTTCAAGTGATAGTGGCATAAAACAGCATGCCTGACTGTACTCAGAAGCTGAGTTAAGAAGCAAGCAGAAAGAGGAAGCAGCACTCATCTAAATCTCAAACAAATCTGAGGTTCAGAAGCCTTGTTCATCTTCCCTTGAGAAAGCTGATCCAACAGTGTATCATATCCAACAAGACACACTTTGTAAACTAGAAATACCCAGTTGATTTTATAGACTCATTTATGAAAGCTTTGCTTTTTAGAATTTGATTTAGGCTTATGGCATGCTCCAAATAGGAAAAGAACCAGCCTATAAACCTGAAGAGTAAAAGTTGAGAATTTTCAAAGTAATACAATAAATGTGAGGCTGTCCCCTGTTTTCATGCTAGGAAAAGAACTGTAGAAGAAAATCTGAAATAAATAGACAGCACTTGACCAAAAACTCAGACTATTTTACTGGATGTTAGCCTCTGTGCTTAAAGCATAAAACAAGGCACATGGCCAAGAAAAGAAAGAAGAGTGAGGAAAAAAAAAAAAAGAAGAAAAAAGAAAAATTAAAACAAACTACTCAGTCAATAGCTACAGGCTCAGGCTCCCAAGCAACACCTGGAAACTAATCCTGAAATGAATGAATTACAGGAAAAAAAAAGAGAAATAGGAGAGTAGGTTGCTATATAAATTTTAACCATCAAAAAAAGAGATAAAGTGAAATCACTTGTCTCTTAAGAACCAGATCTCTTGTTGTCAAGGAGACCATCTTAACTGATTGATGGATAACTTTTTGGCAGAAGCCAATTGAAATAACAGCTAAATGGATTATTTAAAATAATAAGAAACTGGAAAAGGACATGGAAATGCAAAAACCCCAATTAAATATGCCAACAGTAATTTATCTGAAGTTATGCAAGTGTTGAAGACAGAAGGCATTATTATATATAAAAACAACGCTTATGAAATTCAAACTTTTTGCTTCCTTTTAACAAGAAGGGTATCAGTATCTTTGAAATATAATTCAGTATTAAGAGTTCCAAAAATCTCACTTACATCCTCTTTTTCCACTAATTATATGAGAAAAATAGTAGCGG
>VZZY01015666.1:112140-140675 GCA_013400335.1 Eurystomus gularis
TGGAGGGAAGGTGGGGGGGGGGGGGGGGGGGGGGGGGGTGGTGTGGTGTTTTTTTGCCTTCTACGTTAGGATTTGTATGATCCCATACTTAAAGGTCTTTTCCAACCTAAACAATTCTATGACAAAAGCTTCAATAATGTGGAGATATTAACATCAAACATCATGAAACTTATGACATGATTAAATATCTCATTAATCTATCCCCTGCAAAATCTCACATTAGCTTGGTTTTTATTTGTTCCATTAGGTAACATACTACTTTCTTCACAAATATCTCCTAGGTAAGAAAATACATAAAACTACCTGGTTGGAAGTTTTCATGAGAGAATAAAATACTTTTTATTTTCCAAATCAGAATTTTCCACACAGCATTTGACTCCAACAAATTTGTACTGGAATCCTGCCACCCTTCTTGCCACTTTGCCCAGACAGAGAAGCCAGCTGGCTCCAAAGTCAGCCAGCCTGGAAACAAGCTGGCTTAGAAGTTGCAGAGGCTTGGCTCCCAAATTCCCACTTCTTAAGCAAGTAGAATCTCACTTCTTTATTATCAAAACTAAAATTTGCCTTCAAAAAAAATCCCTTCCATTTTAGGACACTTCTAAAATATCTGTTCCAATTGCATATGAAAAACAGATTTTCACATTTTTGCAACCAATAGAGACAGTTTCTATCTGAATAGCTAAAGACCTGTCCTTGTCTGCCCTGTACCAGTAGGACTGGACTTTAGCTTTAGGGACAAACTAATAGGACAAAGAGGAAGTTCTTAATATGAAAGGGGCTAATAACACAATGTTTGGATGTACAATAAATCATGCCAGTGTGGAAGGAAGATAATAGGAGCTGTAAAGGTACCACTTTTTGGTATTTTGCATTACAAGTCTGGAAATGTGTATTATACATGCGTATAGAAGCAGTAAGCACTTGACCTAGCTCTTCTATCCAAAAGGCACATGGTCTTGCTGGCCGTAAAGGTTTGGACACAAACTTTATATTTTTCAATTACATAGGAAAGAAAGCTACATATGAAATCTGCACAGAACATTTTATGCTATAAACGTTTGTGGATTCACTCACAAACATTGTTTCACTCATTTATATACTTACAGTCAGACCTTCTCTGGCTTATTTGCCTTTAGTAAATGGAATAAACAAATAAAGAAGCAAAGGTCTGCTGAAGTTCTGTCCAATTAAAAGCCTTTCAGCAAATCATGGTGGCCAAAAATAAAAGCCTGTAACCGATCCTCGCCTTTTTATGACAATAGCTGTGGTCAATGTTTATCTCTGCATATTATATTGTGGAAGACTGCTTAAATTTGTTCCATCATTGATGGGCTTCAGTCATTTTCTAACATTTTTTCTGAGGTGTTCCAGAAGCTGATGACATTTAATATCCATTTCCAGAAATCTTTTTAACATTTTGTACATTTTCAGAAATCTTCCCCCAAAGATCTTCCCAGAGCCACTGTTGTGCAGGTTCAGCCATCATCATTTTATGCTGCCATCAGTTGCCTGATCACACAGGCCAACACTGAACTCAGCAACATCCCCTCCCAAGTCTTCTTTCAGACAGTCCTGCCATACGTTTCTGTGGGCCCAGCTCCTCCACTGCCCACTGTGGTGCCAGCATCGCCTGCTGGACACAACGGACAGAGATGGCTCCCTCAGTGGCCCTTCACATGGAAGGACACCACTGAGAGAGCTCAGCAAGATGCAACAAGCCCCAACAGAAGTCACACCCAACAAGAAGCTCCTCCAAATGGTCAGCTTCTGGTTAATACAATCCCGGCCTCACCCACCACCCCAACCACAACCACCTGAGTGAGGGCAGAGCCACAGAGACAAGTGGACCAGGTTCTGTCTCTGGAACATGAGGCCAATAGGAAAAACAAAACATTCCGCTAGGTTGTGACTCATTCACAGGTCAAGTCCAACTTGGGGCCCACAGCTCAGGCCCCAGCACTTCAGCCACATGTGACCAGAACTTATTAGTGTCAGAGGCTGCAGCTAGAAAAAGGGGAAAACCCTTTGTATACCCTAGATCTCTTCAAGACAGTATTCCAATGTATATCAGTGTGTGAAACAAAATACCACAATCAAATATATCCAGTTTCAAAAGTGTCTTTTTTTCTGGTTTAGGCCAACTATTTCTATTCCACAAAACAGATGATGGTATTTTTATAAACTAGAGTACACCTGGATCTGAAGTAATACAGCTGCAAACCAGCTGGACCCTTCCAGAAATGCAGCTTCCTTCTGAACTGATAATCTCTTGTTTTAGAGCAATGCAGAGCAGCAGAGCTTGGAAAGATCCAAGCCTTAAGTTCACTTAAATGAACAATTAATTTCTCAAGCAGATGAAACAAAAATATTTAACAAGAATTAGTTGTTTTAATTATTACTTCAATTCGCAATGTCACATGGTGATTTTTTTTTTTTTGCTTGGGACAAAATGTCTTTACTAGTGGCCTAACATAAGGCCAAGCAGGAACCCCAGACTTAATACAGAGGAGTAGACACAAGCTCTGCCAGTTGGAGAACCAGCAGAAGCTAAATTGCAGAATCATTTTTTTAAAAAAATCTGATTTACTTGTCAAGTTTATGCTTAAATAACTGCTTTTGAGAACACCATGAAATTCATAGCAGCCAAGGTAACAGAAGCATAGCAACAGACGTTGCTACTCAGAATAGAATTGTAAGAACGATTCTGCTATAACTATGTGCTTTCAATCTCATGCATATGAATGTACACAAGAATAGTCTACAGAAGACATGCACGCTTCCAAAGTCTAGTCAGGGCTCAAAGCTTTAGACTCAGAGTACCTAATCTGTATCCCGCAGTTAAGTACAGCAATCCCTGCTTCACAACACACGCTAAGATTCCCTAACACAAGTTTGCTAAGTAAAGTTGGTCCTCAAAAGACACTTCTTCCACAGGTAATCCAGTGTTTCCAAACCCTGTACTGGTCTGTGCAGTGAGTGGAAGTACGTTATTAGTCTTTGTTTCTACCTAAGAAATATGTCAAGGCCTGAGCACTGAGCAAGTGTCTCTAGTTCAAGATGGTATACCCCTCTTCATTAAAAGGCTTTACCAATCTATCTTTGGGTTGTACATAACATTATGACAATTATAAAATGCACAATATTCTCAGGAAAAATTGTGATTTTGTGAATATCCTCTAAGATCATGTAAGAAGTATCCCAGACTAAAACTGAGGACAGACTGGCAGTGCTCATGCCACATCCTCTCTGTTGGAATCCTCACACAAGAAGGATGAGAGGCCTCAGCTCTAGGTAGACCCTGACTACAAAAGTGTGACAAGACCCAGAGCAGGGCTGCTTTCTGGAACATTATGAGAACAGGTAGCATCTCAAAAAGTTTATCTGCAAGAGAAGTTCATTCAAAGTACTATATATCAATTACCCACTATTTTCAGATCTCTCCATAGGCATCATAGAGGCATATAAATGACTCTTCTAAATTATAGAATCTCTGCTACAGGAGGACCTAATGCAGCTCCAATTTTAATGAAAATTTGGTTTTTACTCCTACCAGAAAGAAGTTCCAGAGTTTTACTTTTCTAATAACATCTGATCTACATAGGCATTCATTTGCTTTTATGCTATGTTGTCTATTAGGAGAATTATCTCCCTGCCTCTTTTTCCTAAGTATAAAATAGCATGTGTAAGAAAATAAAGACTGGGAGAAGTTAAACATCCAAATGCTTTTTGTTTTCTATAGCAGGGAAATATTTTCACTACTTTTTCAATCTAATAATCCTCTTCTTTACTCATTCTAGTTTCTGGAGCCTTAACTCCAAAAATGAACTCCAGGGAGTTCAGCTGTCCGTGATATAATTCTGAAATGGCACAGCCACATGTCCTTGGCTCAGACTTTTAAGAAAATATTTTCAGTTGTAAGAAAGAGCCCTGACAAAGTACAAAGAGACATTTGAGATAAGAACAGGGGTGGGGAAAGAAACGATGACAGCTAAGATACAGGCAGTAAGAAGCTTGAAAATTCAAGAGGAAAAACATTGACCTGAAAAGGTATAAAAGTGTACAGAAGAAACCAGGGAGTCAGTAAACAGAAATCCAGCAAGACTGATGATCAGCCAGTTCTCTAAGGAGTACTGAGCATGCTGGTGCTCAGCCTAGTAGCTTGCAAGTCCCAGCTAGGACCAACAAATAGCTTCCTTTGCATTCTCTCTTGTCTAATTTGAAATTCAGAAGTAAGCAATGGATATATCAAAATGTGTCCCCTAAAACAAATATTTGAGTATTAACTCTAGGTAACAAATGTACACCTTGCTTCCAATTGCATAAAATGTCAAGAATATAATAGCTTTGGGGATTTGGTATTATATTACTCAAAGACAAAATGACTTAATTAAAGCTTTCTTCATAATAGTGTAAATACAGTTATCACAAAGTCATTCAGCCACATACACATTAGAACTTCTCCAGTTAGGTAGTCATTACAAAGCTAGTACTTTCAAAAAGAACCTGGATAGCTTTTGAATTTTTTAAAATTGATATGTAAATATTTTAAACACAGTTTAACTAGATAAAAAACTTCTAAGCACGGCTGATTTGTATAACTCAGTTTCACGCTTAAGACAGCAACCAGGTATTCTGTAGGCAGACACCTAATCATATGAGTTTGCTGCATTTCTGATTTTTCCTGAAACGTCCATTCTTGATAGAGATACTACAACATCCTGCAGGTGTGTAAAAAAAAAAAAAAATCTACACCAGAAAACAGATTTTCTAGAACAAAGGCAACTGAAAGCTTTCCTCAAAATCCTTCTTTTTATGAAGTCTAACATTATTCCAGGCAATAAAGAGCTGATTATTTTGACGTAGACATACAAATTGAAGCACTGAGAGCTCCATTTCAGGAAAATGTTCAGGTTTAACTCTGTATCAATTGTTAATGATGCTGATTGGTCACTGTACATTTTAGAAAAGTTACAAAAAGCAATACAACCATTATGAATTTTTCCTGTAGCCTTATCAATATTTCAGTTTTAATTTTCTTTTCTATATTGCTCTTGTACTAAGCCTGATGGAGTGCTAGGAATTAAGGAAGGCAGCACAGAGAGTGCAATGCAATGAAGTAGTTCACACCCTGACTATGCACAGCATATATATCTCAAGAGTAAGAACAGAGTGTGCTTTACTTTAAAATTCACCACACAGATATGGCAAAAACACAGTAGGAGTTGAGCTGGCAGCTCATAGTATGGGCCAGCAGGAATCCAAGAATACAATGACAAAAAAAGGGAAACATACAAGGAAAGTGCTTTCTAGAGGAATTTGAAAGAAATGAGAGGTGTTCTGATTACAGAGGAAAGAAAAGGTTAGTTCCAAGCACAAAAGTAGTAGAGGAAGGTATGAAATAAGAGAGTCAAGTGAGGGTAATTCTGCTGAACTGGAACAGCCAAGGTTGCAAGGTTGGGATTTGATCTGGAGGGAAAAGGAATATTGCAAGAGTAGTAAAATTACCTTAGCAGACAGAGAGGAAGTTATGGCAAAGAAAAATTTACATAGCAGCAAAACGGAAACATGATGTAGAACAGATTTGGTATGGCAGGAAGAAACAAAATAGAAAAATAGTGGGGGAGTTAAAATTGTCAGATTCACAAATCTGAATGACTGTGAGAACACTGAAGTCACCAGTAAAGAGAGGAAGACAGTGAAAAGGGAGAGATGTTTAGTTGAAAAGCAATTTAGTTTTGCTGAACCTGAATTAGAAATAAAACCTCCAAGAGACACTGAAAAGACAGGAAAAGGTCTGTGACTGGGCAGACAGTACAAGCTGCATGTAAGGAGGCATACCTGAGAGTCACTCTCAACCTCTAACAGCCCATGACTTCTGAATTTCCAAACACGTATGTCCTACTCTCTGCATATTCACTATTCGTCAAAATACACTACTTTGCTGCCTACTAAGTTGACCCCTTTAAGAGAGGGGATCGTGTTCAACACAAAAAGCTTCCTTTAAAAAGTAATTCCTCAGTGTAACATCTTCAGTCTCAACTCAGACTTCAAGACCCCAAGACACTCTACATGCACAAGAACAGCAAGATCACTGCTACTTGAATAAATTAAAAGCCTGAGGGTTTTGTTACAGCCTTATGCTAGAAACTTACAAGCTTATACAATATTTTATTTACTTTTTAGTAATCTACATTTTGCAACCTTTATTGGCATCAAGAGCAGTCAAACAAGTTTTTCATCCCTTATGTTAAAAATTACCAACTTAGTAATACAGTCACTGAAACTACACATATATCAGTTTCCAACAGCAGAAAATGTATTTGTAATATAAAGGAAAAAAAGGATTTTAGCCTTTAGCAGAATCATAGAAATGGAGCTGGAAAGAACTTAAAATCATCTAAGTTTGGCACACAGACATGATTTAGATCACCCTAATTCAGAGGTTGGTCTAATCAGTTTTTTCACAGCTGCCTAACAGTGAAGAGTCCGTAACTTCCACAGACAGTTTGCCTGATTTGTGTTACTTTTATTACAGTTAGATCTTTTCCTTAATATCTGAAATGACTTTAAAAATATCTCACAAGTTAAGCTTATTAATTCTCAATCATTTTTACACACAGAATATTTGCATTCCTTCTCATCCATCTAGCCTTTTAGCTTCTTCACTGAAAGGACTTTCTTCTCTCACAGTCTTTGTCATAGATCAGTCTGTTTTCTTATTATGTTCACATTAGAATTCCTTGGATTCATTTCAGCTTGTTTGCATCTATCTTAAAGTTCAGTTCAGTATTTTTCCACCTGAGGCCTCACCAGCATCAAGAAAAAGGAAATAACTGTTCTCCCTTGTTGCCCCCATACAACACTACTGTTCACCACAGAATCAGAATTGTTTTTTCATACACAACAGCAAGCAAAATGAGAACCTAATTTTCAAAAATGTCAAGATTTGACACAAACCAGTTCTCTTGCAGATATGAACAACACTGTCTTTAAGATGACCATGACAATCCACATTTAGTAGTAAAATTAAGAATTTCATGAACATTTTTTTTCAGAAAAAAAAATGAGAGACAAGCCAAGTGCTCTTCACATGGAAAGCAGAATTTTGTTAGCTGAGCTATACAGTTAGTTAGAAGATGCACCTCTACCTCTACTTTATGTCAAGGTAGAAGAATAAGACTACAGGTACCCTTAATAGGAAATTTCAAGTCTTGGGCTAGATGAGTAGGATTTTCAGAAGGCAAGTAGATAACACACTACTCATGGTTGATTTCTTGCTTCTTAGTCATTGTACAGATAGCCGCACCCCACCCCCATGCCCTTTTCTTTCTTCCACAAGGTACTGCCTACAGAATTTGGCCTGTGGCACTTGCCAGAATTTTAATTCATCTTTCCTCATTTTGTCCTGTAAGAGATGGTGCAAAATTTTAAACAGCAAGCTAGCTTCTTTCTGGATTACAAATTGCTTGGTCCTTGTATGGCCTGCACAGGCCATGAAGATGCTGCCCTTTTGTGCTTATTATAACTATGTTCCAGCCAGGAGACTATTTCTCTTATTCATATTAAATGCACTCTTCATCAGAAGATACATATCAGCAATATCCTCAATAAAATTTGGTTGCCTCTGGGTGGAGTTGGGTAGGCACGGAACCCATGTGTGTGTCCTCACACATGCAAATACCAAGCTATATGCTATACCAATGATAACTTACCTGCATATGTGTTGGCCTTGTTCAAGAGATCTGTGCATGCATGCATGTCAGCAAAAGCACGAATCCCCAGGCAGTTGATAGGATGAAGCTGGGATTCCAAAAATTCACAGCAAGTCCTTTTCACATCCTGCAGTTGTAAGAGACCAGCAGCTGGGAGCAATACCTGTGAGAAGCAATAGGTGGTTAATATCCCCGTTCTGAGCTTATAAAGAGTACTCTCAATATTAATAAAGAGAACAAAATAATCCACTTAAAAATTAAGACTAAAACAGAGAGGAAAATGCATCCAAAGAACTTAAAATCCAACATTAATGTGATTTTATCTCCCTGCAAGTACTATTTAAGATTTTAAATAGGCAACATCTCTACCACTGTGTTCACTGGGAAATCATTACATAGATTATAATTTTCACACTTCATGTAAACTCATCCCAATATTGATTCACAAGTTCCCCCCTTACTGTTCCCAACACTCCATAATTACATCTCATTTCCAAACTGTCAGCATTAGCTATTTCTTTAAATCAAAGTTTTCTAGACCATGATAGAATATATAAAACTTTTTTGCATGCAAGCACTGGACATTGTACCATTTTTTAGCATCAATAATAGGCATCTTTATGCAACTGACTCCAGTAAAGACTCAATGCAGCCTACAAAGAAGTCTGGTCTCCTTGGAAGAAGGAAAATACAGGCATTTAAAAATCTGAGCATATAAAATATTCCATAACTCATTAAAAATCCATATCAGTGAGGAATTAGTGTAAATGACATATTTGTCCTTCAACTTTTACAAAGCAAGCAAAAAGTAAAGAGTAATTTTAAAAACTGTATAACATACACTTTATTTGCTCACTAAAACTTAAACATGAGATTCCCATACATTATAATTGTGCCTTTGAGCAAAATTCCATACTGATATCTACAATTTCTTCTTCATAATATTTTCATATTCTGTGCTTTTTGACAGTTTTTTAAATGAGACTTCTATTTTAGAACATTCAAGTGTGAAATTAATGTTAGCTTCTGTCTTCAGTAGATGACAACGGGCAAGATTTTAACACAGAAATCTTGCAACTGTTCACTTACATATAAAGAAAACACTATAGGGCTACATCAGTAACAAGCAAGCAAAAAACACACCAAAGACAACAGCTGCACTACTCTTGTTAATGTTTGCTTTTCATTTAAACAATTACTTGGGTAGAATTAAAGAGAGTCAAACAAGAAGAATAAAAGGGGAGCTGGAAGAGCAGAGTAAAACAATTTAGAACCTGGAGTTATACTTTACTGCTCTTTGGAAGAAGTTTTAGTCTCAGATACTGTCTGTAGAATTAAATATTTGCCATCATCTCTATAAGCATCTATCTACTTGGCTTCTAAAGAGCTATTGTTTTCTCTTTAGACTTTTTTCTTGAAATAAAACTAACAACTATGACCCAAATTACAACAAAAAGGACTTCAGGTGATTAAATGTAAAGCTAGTGTTTGCTTTCAACTTAACTTTTTGGTCCCATTTCTACTATTTATGGCTGTTTCTCTCCCTTGAGTTTGCCATACATGAAGCCTGCTTGAAAATTATCTTTCTGTTCCTTGAGATATTAATCCCTAATTTGAAGCAATAATCGACTATAGCTTCTGTTTTACACATTTGGCTATCAAAGTATCAAAGCAAAAAGGAAAGATTATACATTTAACAACCGTGTATTTTGAATATCAATGTTTAATGAAAGAAAAATGAAGGAAAAAACACAAATGTGATGGCACTGAGATACACAGACTGCTGTGAAGCAAAATAACTAAAAACTAGTTTAAATCTTAAATAATCCTTGAAAATATCAAATAAGGCTAAAAATAAATGGAGAAGATCTGTATGTAATAGGCATAAGTGTCACAAAGTCACACAATTCAATATAAATGTAGTAAGCGTAAAGGTTACTAATGACAAAGTTAAAACAGTACAGTGAACTCATTTTATTTTAGCACATTTATTGAAAGGTAGTAGTAGTAATCCAATTTCTATTACTAGAAGTACAGTATAATTAGTAGTAACAGCGAGTAGATAATTCATTTGATAGTGAATTCTAGGGTAAGATATGATAATGAAATTACACACCAAAAATCAAGGCTAGAAATCTAACACAAGTATTTATTTACACAACTTGTCCCAAGGAAGCAAGCATTTCACACCTGCTTACAAATTCAGTAACTAATTCAAGCAAAGTCCTAGATAATTTTAGGCATATTATCAGTATAGTTGACAATGAACTCTGAGAACAATCCTTGACTGCTTAAGTGGATTCAGTAGAAAAATAAGTAAAATTATCAGTAAACAAAAAGGAAAGGTGACATTTGAGAATGGTACGCAAAAAAGGAATTTAAGTTTTGTATGCACAGTCACATTGAGACACTTGATCACTCACAAGAGCAATAAAGCAATGTTACAAGAATAAAAAAAATCTCTCTTCATTACAGGAAATTTACATCAGTTCTTAAATTACTGTAACTGAGTTAGTAAAGTTATAGTTGTCAATATATTTTAGTTATCAGACAATAAGATTTAAATCTAAATATATTCATGTGTATTCTGCTACTAAAAAGGAAAAGAGAGGCAAAGTGTATGAAATTTATCCCATTGAAGTTATACATTGGGCTTTGGTTACTAGGCAACAAGAGCTGTGATAACATCTAGCTATTTCTATTTGTACCTATGGAACTGTTAGCCTGGAAGCTGTAACAACCTGTGTTTAAAAATACAGTTTGATCACAGGCAGATTCACTCTGCTGAAGTCAAGGACAGAACTACACTGGAGGGGGAGGGGAGCCCCAACCTCCTCTCAAACCCGTAAAAAAAGACTATATTAAAACTGCCATACAGATTACGTTTAACTGCTGCTGACTCCAAACTGGTAGGCTATAGCTCAGATCTGTTTCCAAAAATAGCCAGCAGAGGGTATCCTAACTTTCCTTTAAAGATCAAAAATACTTTCATATGCATACTGCTTTGTACTGCAAGAAATGCAGAGGGGAAAAAAAAAGTCATCTCCAATTCCTTATTCTGTGAAAACATATCCTCATCACAGCAGCTGTTATTTTTATATTCAAAGAAACTGAACAGATTATTATTACAGATGGCAAGTAAAAAATTACATATTCTCTTTTCTGTGTCAAAGTTGTGGTGATGAATCTTGGAATGACTGCTACATTTCATTTAACCCTTACAAGTCTTTGAGGGCTATGGTTATCTCCTCCTGGTTCTCCTTCCTGCAGTGATACTTCTACTCTCAAAGCTGTGTGCACCTGCCACACCAAATACACCTTTCCAACCCCACTGAAACAAAAAGGACTGTGACCAGGTACAAGTATTTGTTTTAAAATCCACCTGCAGGGTCACCTGCATAGTCAGAAGGGATCGACTTAAACCCTTAAACTTGGGTCCCTGTTTTCACTGGAGCAGATTCAAGCTCTTCAAAATAATTCAGATCTACAGTTAACTATATCAACTCATATCTGAGGCTGCTGCCTTCTCTTGTGGCCCTTCAGGAACATGCCAGGAGTACGTTGAGGGCTGAGGGTACTGATGTAGTCTGCACCTTTTTTCTTCTTTTTCCAGACAGCATAATGACTCTCTTCACCCTTGTGCAGCTGGACATGTTTACCTCATGTGACCAAGACACACATATTGAGCTCTGAGGTGAGGGGCAGCCAGTACAGGCAGGCACCTCTGCAGTGACATATGACCATTCACTTCACAAGGAACACATTTACAACAGTCTTGGGGAGATACACCCTGTATGAGTGACCAACAAAGCCCTGCAATGGAGAAGGCTCAGAGGAAATGGGCAAGGGCAACGAACTCAGGGGAGAAATGCAAGGAATGAGCACCAAGTGGCGTAAAGAGAACTGAACTTCTCTCAACACAGGGGATACTGAAGGGTAACCTTTGTTTTAGATATATGAGTGTACTGGTGAGTCATCAGGTTGTGTAAACAGCCTTCTCTGAGATAATTAGTAGAGTGTAATGTCTTCCTCAGCTAGCCAGACCAGCATGGGGAAACATACATACATGGCTCAGCCCAACACAGAGTATAAAAACTGAACAACCAAGAGAAGGAGCTCTGAAGAGAGCAACAGGCTTCAGTTGGCTTTAGCCCACGTATTTCTTCCTGAACTGGGGATGCCCAACATCCCAACAGTGGGCGTGTAGAGACCGATAATGGGAATCACTTTTCTATGGTGATCCAAATGTATATTGCAATACCTATATCATGCTTGTGTTGTGATTTCAGTCTATTGCTGTATCTCTCTGCTAAATCAAAACGTAGCACTATGTACCACCAAGTGTCTTCAAATCAGTACATGGTATATCAAACATTAAACTCTCCTTGGGGACTATCTAAGAGAAACTGGTCAGAGAAGTTACCCTGGAGTGCCTCCACACCAGACAAGGGAATTCATCCTAACCAAAGGCTGCTAGATAACCTAACATGCATCTCTTCACAGTATATTCTCTTCACAAAGTTCAGTGCCTCACTCCCTTTCACACAGCCCCTTCCTCCCACACTTTGGTACCACTTTATAGAACCATAAGCTTTTAGTGACTGTCCTCCTAGTTAAGAATGGAGAAAAAGTCCAGTGGAAGGAGCCATCAAGATGATCAGAGGGCTGGAGCATGTGATATTACAAGGAGAGGCTAAGAAAACTAAATTTGTACAGTCATAAAAGGGAAGACAAAGGGGAGCTCTTATTACTGTCTTATTTACTGTCTACTGGGACAGCAGAGTAAGCCAGACTGTTCTTGAAGATATACAGCAGTGGGACAAGCGGCAAGGATGAACACAGGAAAACCTGAGTGTAAAGAAGTTCAGGTTTTTTTGTTATTTTTATGTTGGGTTGTGAGTTGGGTTTTTTTGAAAACCATGAAGGTGGTTAAGCCCTGGAACAGGTTGTCCCAAGAAGCTGCAGAGTCTCCATACTGCAAATATTCAAAATCCAGTGGACAATCTCCTCAACCTTTTTTAACTGGACCTGCTTTTAAAAAGTTCAATGCAAGTAAAATTTAAATTGATTAAAGCTTTCTGCCTGCTGATTTAAAGCAATTTGATTCAGTAATTTTATATCAGTCCCTGCTTTCTGCTTTCATCTTTGCAATCCTCTTTGTACTGATAGATTCTCCTAGCCAGAACAAATTGCTACCTGCAGTATGAAGATGCTTAAGGCGATATTTTAATCTCCACTATTTTTAAATTTCCTAGAATTTCTTTATGATTTCTGTCATTGATTCTTACCCAAATTCAAATTGATACTCACGAACAATGCATTAAGATCAGTATAATGGCAATATAAAAATAATAAAAAGAACACATTGCAAGTTTTGTGAACAAGATCCCAGAGCATAAACAAAACCTAAATTTTTCAAAACATTAAAGTACTTTGCAATCAAATAAGCCAATACAGATCAAAGCAGTGTATGCCAAGAGAATTGAATAATGTGCTGTCTAAAATTGAAAAATTTCATTCTTTATCACAGGGAGGAGAAAGAAAACAGATCTGTAACGTTAGGAGAGAGACTAACCTAGGAAAGCAGACCTGAGAATCCCAACACAGTACAATGCAACATAGAAGCACACAGGAGAGAAAGCTACATCCTTGCTAACTGCAGATACTCCATATTTTCAGTTACAGTGTTAAAATGAAATCCGTTTCAGAAAGCAGCAGTTATGTGAATGCCTGCCACAGAACAAATCTTGAGGAAATACAGCAAAGCTTAACCCTTATTTCTGAGGTTTAAGTAACCATTTCAGCAAATTCCATTACCTGCTGTTTATACTATCATGGCATAGGGAAGAAGTAAATGAAAAAAAAAAGTCAAAGATCATCCAAATTACCTTATTTTTTTATTCTTATCACATGCACCTGTGCTGCAATTAAAACTGTGGCTTGTAACTGAAGTATTGTCTAAGTTCTAGTGAAATCATTCAGCACTGCATTGAAATTATGTTGTTCGGGAGTACGCATACAAAACCACTAAAATAGATACAAATATTTTAACAGTTGCATTTATGGAATAAAATTCAGAAGTTCCAGTTTTGGAAAATTCAACCCTGTGAGCATTTCTATATGAACAACATGAGTAAGTTAAGTGCACTGTTCCAACTTTCAAATAAACAAATAAGACACTGCACTGGATTTAATTATGTATATGAGCTGCAAGTTTAAAACACGATACCATGTATCTTACAAAAACTTTCTGGGTATCTGAACATCCTTGACTTTACAGGTTACTGCACGGTGAAAACTTGGATGTATAAATTTATCCTTTAGCTTAATGAGCCCTACCCAATTAAAGCTCAGGTGCAGGTTGCAGTTTTATAGTATTAGAGGAAGGAATCAGACTGCTAATCAAGCTAGTCCTATTCCTTCACATTCCCTTAGAACTAGACACAAATTGGTAGAGCACCATTTCAGTTGAAAACAAGCAAATAATCATGATAATGTAGTATTTTGAATGACTGACACTATCTACAAAATACTAAGCAGCTCCCAACCTGGAAAGCACTGTGAGAGATTAGAGCAGAGTGCAAAGAAAAAGTAACTGGTTTACGTAC
Source organism: Eurystomus gularis (assembly GCA_013400335.1). Taxonomy (NCBI): domain Eukaryota; kingdom Metazoa; phylum Chordata; class Aves; order Coraciiformes; family Coraciidae; genus Eurystomus; species Eurystomus gularis. The sequence goes on from VZZY01015666.1 coordinate 126,461, forward strand.
CCATTTTTTAACCAACATCATAATCTGTACTTGAGAGTCCACTTCAGTTAGTGATAAGCAATTTATAGGAAGCAACTGATTTGCTCAAAAATTGGCTTTAGAAGAGACACCACTTTATAAGATTAGTCTGAATTAACTACTAATTATTAATTAAAATATTTGGGGTAGAGGGTCTTTTTGTTGTTTTCTTGTTTTGTTTTTCCAAGGGGATAGGGTGTGGAGGTTTTGTGAGGGATTTGGGATGCAGTTAGCTGTTGCTGAAGTGCAGAAGCAAGGTTCACGAAGCAAGTGAACTAACAGAAGGGTCAGTTCATCAAGTAATAAACTATTATTAACGGTGTCCATCTGGTCTAAAAGGGAGAAACATGCAGTCATGTTCAGCTTGAGGATTCCTGTACATCTTTTCTACCAGAACAGTGCCCTAACTGCCACGTAACAGCGTGTTTTGGCTTGGAGCCTCCACACAAGAGAGAGCTTAATTTTCTATTCTGATGGTTATTTTTGTTAACAGTCATGAGCTTAGCCTTTCATATGCTCTTCCTCTGTTAAAAGATACTGGAAATAGAAATGAAACGTTGTCTCACTTTGAGTGAAACATTCTTGAATCTAAAATAATTTTAGCTAGAATTTTAGATTTTTATTTCAGTGAAAAAGATGTAGATATTTTTATTTGATAGGAGCAGAGTTTATTTGGTCACTGAATTTAAGTATATGTACAGTAAGTAATCTAAAATGAAAGCTCAGGACCCTTCATCATATCGTAATTCAATGCTTAGAAGATTATACAGCTGCATAAAAATACTTATGTATTTTCTTAGGGACAGGATAATTTAAATAAAACTAACTATAGTCTGAACAAAGCCACTTGCTGCTGCTACTTTGTCCTTCAGGAACTGGACACTTTATTGTTTAACTATGGGAGCTGAAGTGCTAGCCAGTCAAATAATAAACAAAGCTCCCCTGCAGGAGGATTAAAAGAAGCTGAAAGCATTACATAGGCAGGATAACATAACTCACACTATGTGGTCTTCGATCTTTCTGTAAAGGCTGACCCACATAAAGAATTGCTGTACCAGTTTATACTTTTAGCTCAGCTTCAGCTCTAGGAATTTACCCGTAACATCTCACACCTTCCGTAACAGACAACCCTCAGTCTCAGACCCCCACTGACAGATACACTGAGATTGTTTATACCAAAGATCACTACAATGGAAATTTTTTTTTAAATATTCCCTAAACTAAACATGTAAAAGGCTGACAAAAGAATCAAAATGTTCACATGCTAAAATGGTCACGTTTCCTAAAGTGCAAAAGACAGCCTTGGAGGGACTGAAGGAGGTGGGGTATTGAGGAAGTAACTGTTTGTTAGGTTTGTTGTTTGTTTTTCTACATTACAGGCTGACTGACTTGTAACAAACAAGGCTTGTTCTCCTAGTATAACAGCATATTTTCAGGTAATCATAAGAGAGGCATTGAAATACCATTTGCAAAACGCTAGGGCCTGTGCTGGAAACAAATAGCAGCATAACTCAGACTGTGAACCTCTGATTTCTCTACTATCCCATTCTCCAGTACAGAAGATGCATCCATACTATCAAGTTTTACGAGTTTTATAGCAATACAAACCCAAGAACTAAGGATAACGGAGACAGCATGGAGTAGAAATGCTTTGTGTGTACGGTGCTTATCTTCAATTGTGTCAAGCTTAATATCTAATGTGCAATAAATGGCTTTTCAGAGGACTCAAAAGACATTTGATTACTCCAAGCTTTTAGTGGTACAGTTATGTTTTTGTATTTCATTAAGAATCATACCATATGTCAATTCTCCTAGAAATGTCACAGGGGAATATCTCCTCCAAAAAAAAAAAAAAAGGGCATTTAGTGACACATTTCATAATCACTTTGATCTAGATGTTGTGCTTAGAAAATTCAGGTATGTAGGGACAGAATTCCTAGACAGCATCTCCAGCCTCCCACTGGAATTTTTTTTCAGATGAAGGCTTAATGCATACATTTCATGATTTAAAGCATGACCAATATGCACAAAACAGAAATATTTTCCAGAAAGACTTCATTCAGTTTCCAGAAATTACACCTTATATATAGCAACATACTGCTGAACCTACTTGCAAGTAAGAGAGGTCACACATGGCGTCTCTTCTTGAAGTGGCATAATTTATAATAAGCACTTAATTTACAATAAGTGCTCTTAATAAGCACCTTCAATTTTACATGGAGGTGGACAGGCACACATGCTTTCATTTGCATAGAATGCTTTAAAAATGTGCAAATGACCTCTGCACTTTATGTTGGTAAGGTCTGTCTTTCAGGTTTTGCCACAGGTAGCTTTATGGTCATACACAGAAATAGATACATGGATGCCTGCGGTAAAGGTCATAGCTGAGAGGAAAGTAGCAGCTTTCATCCAACTTGACAGAGAGGATTCTCTAGCACAGCCTAGCAGCGTGTTGATTTTAAAGATCACAGACTCAGAAAAGTTGTACAAGCTATTCAGTCTGAGAAGGCAGTTTACATACAAAAGTTCTTATTCATTGAAGTCCAGTTAAAGTGCAACCACATCCTAGTAAGGCAGGATGAAGGCATCAGGTTTTAGAATCAGAAAACTTGTGTTTTCAGTCCTGATTACTTCTGACCTACCCATTGGTCATCATCTCTCTGTTTCCGTTTTGGTTTTTTTGGTTGTTTTTTTTTTAATAGTCTATTCAAGTCTGTAAATTCTTTTGGGCCACATCATACTTATATCTTACTACTGTAACACATCTCATAATGGAATCCAAATCACAGTGGCCCATAAAACAAAAAGTTAAAAGTATTTTCCAGGCTAGCCTAAAAGTTTACAGTTTTTCAGCTACATGTATGTTCAAATAATGTATAAAATCCCCGTCTTCTAAAGAGAAAAAGCAATGCTTTCCTCCCTAGTCAACTGCATGAAAAAAAATAATCTGAGTTTCCTTCTGCATGCTCTTCTGTTTGCATGTTCTTCCCACCTTATTTTTAGAAAGCAAACACCCTTCCGGTGTCAAAGCTGAGCACTTCCAGACAGTTCCAAGACCAACCTTAAGTCATGCTAATAACAAGAATACAGGGATAACTATATATTAGACCAAAGAAATAGTCTATTCACCCCAAGTAGTCTAGGAACACCCATCTTCATCCACTATGAGAGTGCATGAAGCCCCACAGTTCAGAGAAAATTCACCACAACAGAATGTTTCACTGAAACCTAAGGAATAGCTTGCTCTAAGCACAAGGATACATCTTACCTTTTAGAACAGCATTTCTAGTCAGTTAAAACCAAACTTCACTTGAAAAAAATTAGCAGCGTCCAGTGCTTTGCAGGTAAAAAAAATGTAAGGGCTGCAAGAGGACAAGAGTCTGGTCTTCCAGATTTGAAAGCAAACAGTAAAAGATTGTGGTGGTGGCTATGGTTCTGGTCAGCAAGTCAGGGATGCAGGCTTCTTTTAAGAGTAAAAGAGAGGTAGAAGATAAAGAGGAAGAAATGGCAAAAATTTTGCCCTCCTTAGAATTACTTTTGTCTAGCCCTGCTGCAACTAGCCAGGGATCTCCTTCACACTGGAAGCAAGTTTGGCAGCTGGCTCAAGACAGAAACTATTATGTCCTCCTCCCTTTCCCAGTATGTGGTTAAACCCAGTATTTACTGAAATTAAGCTTCACAGCACTGCTCTGCTTGCATCAGCACCAACCCTTCCAAGGAAAAGGGGAAGAGGAAACCTAGGACAGAGTAAAGTAGAACAGGTGAACCCAACCCAGATCTAGACCTCATATGCTCTCATATAATTAGGGAGATAAACCTTGTAGGCTGAAAATACCTGCTTTGAAACACAGTCTATCTAATGGTAACCCAAGGTTCACAGGCAATCATTTCCAAACCAACTAGCACAGCTAGAAAAGCACACTGCTCACCTTCTGCATCCTAGGCAGGTCCTCTCATGCATTTTGCAGCAACATCTCCTCTTTTGGTGCACTTCCCTCTAAGTATTCTAAAGAAAAGCTTACTGTCTTTCAGCATAAGTAAATAACTCTTTTACCCTTAAAAAGGGTATATTGAACCTTTGAAACAGATATTGGAAGAAAAATAAGAGTCCTTGTTTAGTCATCTCACAGTCAACCTAAAAAAGGCCTGAATTCTCTCCCTCTATTAAATGATAGTTTTTGATGTCTTTAACAGCTTTAAGCTTTTCCCCAAAGCATGCTATTTCTGTCATATTTTAGACCATCCAGTAGAGTGTTACAGGTGAGAACACAGATTTATAAAACAACATACAGATGCTGCTGTGCCATTTTCTACATTCCTTTTTAAAGCCACTATTTCACAATGAGCAGAAGTTTTTCTAAGGTGACTGCAGGATGTTATTCTATTCTAGGAAAAGCTGTTAATGTAAAACATAGCAATACGTAGGAGTAATCCAAATTTTTCTTTTCATGCATTACTTTACACTTCCCAACATTAAATTTGGTCTGTGATCATGCTAGCCCGGCATCTAGCTTAGCTAGAAAGCAATGAAATTTTCTATTTTTGTCTGGTCTTGAAAAAAATCCTTAAGCCACGTTATCACCTACATCTTTTGCTGCCTACTTTTCAAAACTACAGAAAATCTGTGCTTCTTTGGAAGCCTGTGACACATTACAAGCATTTTCATACAGTGAAAACCAACCATTTATTCCTATTTGTTCCTGTGCTCCCTAGGGATTTTTGATCTATTTATTGCTCATCATGTGACAATTTAGGAGGGACTATAACTAACTTGACTTTCAAAAGCCTTTGATATGGTTATTTCTGGCCCACTCAAAGAATTACAGGAGGTTTTTAGGAGCTATGCACAACTTGTAAATAGAATTCTAAAACATATGGGAAGTTTGAACTTCCCTTATGTTACCTGACACTAAAAAAAAAATAATAAAAAAAATAATTAAAAAAAAAATAATCTTTGATAGTCTCTCCAATGCTCAGGATTACTAGCAACATTGTACCAAATTACTAAAGTGTGAGCAGAAACTATAAGGAATAGCCAGCTAGAGAATATAATATTTTTATACAGTTTCAGCCACCTCACTTTACAAGTTTCTTCTCTGTGGGTACCACAGAATTATTTTTACATATATGTCCATAATATCCTATTTGCCCTGATATTAATTTGCTTCAGTGCCTCATCTTTTGACCCCCTTTCTTTAATCCTATCCATGATCTGTTAGAGGATGTACCTTGCACAGTCTGTTGGCGTAACTGGGACTTTCTACCTTAATTAGTTTTTGGCACCTTGTTCATGCGTGGCTTTGGCAGCCTACACGATCTCCTAAATCACTCATTAAAGAAACAATATGCAGGAAATGAACAGCTGTTATATTTAGAGCTGCAGTGCTGAGTAAAAGTGTTTTATTCTTTTTATCATTTAAATTAAACATGCCTGTTTAAATCCCTTGGTGACTTCCCATTCACCTCCCACAGCACTCAGAATCACATGCTTCTGAAGTGCAGGATTACAGATCAGTAACTCTGCTATAATGTACTTCTGCCTCAACCACACTTCTGTCTCACCCCATCACCTCCTCCATGAGTTTCTGATTCATTCCTTGGCTCTTGCTTAGACCATGCTGACACAGCCAAGCTACAAGCCTCTTCCACTGCCTTTGCCCAGAAACCCTCTCTTCCAACTAAGCTGGAACAAGTGATTTTTACCCCTTCAAAACATCTTCTCAAGGAACAAAGATTTTGAGACAGAAAAAAATCTGTGATTCAGTCCACAAGACCCCAGTCTCTCCAGAAGAAGTTCAAGGCCCTCTGCCTCCCACACACATTGGCATTTGATAGTCCAAGACAGTCTTTAGAGCCTCAGGACAATTCTAGTTCACTCCTACCTTTTGATCCACATTTTAGATTCATTTTTAGTTCTTGTGCTCATTCTTGGTTCTGTTTCTCCCTTACATATTTCTCTTCAGCAACTACAAGCCAGTGTACAACAGCTCAAATTTCCAATCAGGTAGCTTTTCATTCTTACAAGGCTCATACCCTTCTGTCTACCCAATTTTCGTTACAAACGAAGTTCTGGGATCTCCCACTCAGCAAGACCAGAGCAAAAAAATGTTATAAAAAGATTCATTGGCTGGAAAATGCCATAAAAATGTGAATAAAGCATCATTTGGAGGACAAATAGCAGCAAGGTATCTTCAGAACAGAAAAAAAGGCAGGAATATAAAAATGTGAATACCTCAGGAAAGAGTAATTGCCATATCTGTGCACCATCTGCTCCTTCTGGTTCTGATGGTCCTGCCACCAGTTTTATCTCTGCCTTAACCAAAGCTACAGCTGTACAGAAACAGCAGTTGCCTCTTCTACAAACTCCTTTTTCTACCTCCTGGAACTTCACCATACCATCTATAACCAAGGGGAGAGAATAGTACAGAATTTTATCCCTAAATGAAGAAGTATGAATTGTATTTATTCAGCCTGGCTTAAAATAGTTTGGGACAGTCTGTTCTAGGTCTACCACCACAATACAAAAGAAGGTGTTGAAAAGACATGTCCAAGAGACTTCTTAGGAAGAGAGCCCAGCTCAAGACAGAATTGAGTGTTTCTTTCTGCACTGATCTGTGTTGCTGGCCATAAGTACTTGTGCCATATACATGTGATTGTGTATGTACCTACTGGAAATACATGCTCCCTCACTACCAGCTGGAGCTTGAGGACATGGAGCTGCAGCCACCTGGCTGTTATCAGGCTACCAGATTGAGCAACCTGTAACACTTCACTCATTTTTAGCACATAGTGTGATTTCCTTCTGTCACATGTCACCAAGTAAGCCAAATCAGAAAAGGAAATCCTTTAGTAGGGCATCAAAGGTATGCCAGCCAGGTGGGAGGCTTTGGAATCCACCTCCAACCAAAACAAAACTCCCTGTTTCTCAGACTTTAAAAAACAAAACAAAAACATACACATAGAAAGGGCAGTGACAATACAGTAACCGTATCTATTCTACAGTGCACATCATAATATTGTGCCCCAAGACCCAGACAGTTTCAAATTTGCACATACATAATAGCCGAAGTCACAAAAGATATGCTGTGGGGAGAACACACACACACAAAAAAGTAGAGAAAAATACATACTCTTTGATATGGATTTAAAAACAGAGAGAACAAAACATTCAGTTTCCCCGAAAAATTGTTTGCTTAGTATTTTGGTCAGCAGGTCTTTTATGCAAAGCTTACTCATTTAAAGTGCAATTTAATGAAGCTTGTATTGGTAATAAAATATGCCTGTTGAAAGATCACACTCCTCTGTTCCTTTCCCTCCTACACTCACTCTCCTGACAGGCAGGCATGTATAAGCAAATGAAGAATGCATAGTAGGATTATTTCACTCAAAAAATTAGATAATTTACTGTTGCCTGACATGTCTTACAATGCATATAAATTCTAGAAGTGTGCCACTGTCTCTCCTCCAGCTAAGCCACATATTAGTTGTGCCCTCATATTATTAAAATCCTCAAAGCTGTTGTGACAGATACCAAAAAAACAGGTCAAAAGAGGTAACCAGATAGTTGCTTGAGGCCTAACGTATAAAATATATACAATAGCAAAACACAGTGGTACTCCACTGGTACTCTTTCGCCACAAAAATCAAGCAGTATACTATAAGGCTGTTTAGTCCAACATTAAATTCCTAGAATCACAAAATAATTTAGGTTGGAAAAAACCTTCAAGATCCTTGAGTCCAGCCATTAACCTAACTCTACCAAGTCCACTGCTAAACCATGTCCCTAAGCACCACATCTACACAACATTCAAATGCATCCAGAGATGGTGATTCCACCACTTCCCTGGGCAGCCTGTTCCAGTGCTCGATAACCCTTTCTGTGAAGAAATTTTTCCTAATACCCAATCTAAACTTACCCTGGCACAACTTGAGGCCATTTCCTCTTGTCCTATCACTTGTTACCTGGGAGATGAGAGTGACCCCCAACCTCTCTACAATCTCCTTTCAGGTAGCTGTAGAGAGCGATAAGGTCTCGCCTCAGCCTTCTTTTCTTCAGACTAAACAGCCCCAGTTCCCTGAGCCACTCCTCATAAGACTTGTTCTCTAGACCCTTCTCTGGACCCGCTCCAGCACCTTGATATCTTTCTTCTATTGAGGTGTCTAAAACCGCACAGAGGACTCAAGGTGTGGCCTCACCAGTGCAGCGTACAGTGGGATAGTCACTTCCCTAGGCCTGCTGGCCACACCATTTCTGATACAGGCCAGGATGCCATTGGCCTTCTTGGCCACCTAGGCACACTGCTGGCTCATATTTAGCCACTTGTTGATCTGTTCCCCCAGGTCCCTTTCTGGTGGACAGCTTTCCAGCCACCGTTCCCCAAGTCTGTAGCATTGCATGGGATTGTTGCGGCCCAAGTGCAGAACTTGGCACTCGGCTTTGTTGAAGCTCATACAATTGGCCTCGGCCCATTGATCCAGCCTGTCCAGATCCCTCTGTAAAGCATTCCTGTCCTTAAGCAGATCAACACTTCTGCCCGACTTGGTGTCATCTGCAAACTTACTGAGGGTGCCCTTCATCCCCTTGTCCAGATCATTGATAAAGATTAAACAGAAGTGGCCCCAACACGGAAACCTGGGGAACACCACTTGTGACTGGCTGCCAACTGGATTTAACTCCATTCACCACCACTCTTTGGCCCAGCTATCCAGCCAGTGTTTTACCCAGCAGAGCGTATGCCTGTCCAAGCCATGCACACCCAGTTTTTTCATGAAAATGCAGTGTCTTGTCCAGTAAGACTTAAATATGTTCGTATGAGTAAGACTTGCAATTAAACTCACGTCAGCTTGGATTTAAGTACCTCTCCATACTGTCACCGAGCCCCTAATATTATAAGAACTGTGCTGGTATAAAAGAATAGAAGTGAAAGTTTGGATTACCATATAAAGTGATTTCAACACACATCAGGATTAACTGATTTTTTTTTTTTAATTCCGTTTTAATAATGAAGTCAATAGGATGATCCAGTTTTACATTTTAACCAGAGTGATTCTGAATACAGCTTCAGAATTTGCACGAACTTCCAGAATTTAGTAGCAGTGCCACTGCAACCATGATGGTGACAAGCAGAAAGGTCAAAGGCTTTTTTATTTTTAAAGCTCTATAAGACGATCCAATAAAGAGCTGCATCTCCTCCTAAAGCTTTAATAATATCTGTCAGGGAAATAAGATCACCAAGCACCAATAGCTTTTGACACTCAATAGCTCTATTACATAAAACACCTTTTGTAAAGAAAAATGCTTTCAAGAATTAGTGCCTTTGAAACCTATTGGCAAAGAAAACAAAAGAGTTTGTGGACAGAAGGATTTTGGTTTCCATGAAAGCCACATCAAAAGTGATGGTAAGCTGAAATACAACGGTGGAAATAGGATGATTTTAGGATGAAGTGCTATCCAGAGTATATTGAAGATAAGGGAGCTGAAGATCATAACAAATACTTTAATTTCCTTGGAAACAAACAAGATTGTAACCTGTCATGTCATAGTTCAATAACTAGCACCTTATTGGTCATATGTTGAGGGAAGGGAGGGGCTATCTACAAATATTTTACAGGAATTATCACGCAGAAGATTGTTAAAGGAACACTAAAACTGTTGCATCAATTAGAAAGCTGAAAGCATCAGTTGAGTTGCCCTGTGTCCTTATGATCTCTACATGCACAGCTGTCTTTCAACCTCTCTCCTTCCTCTCTCCCCAAAAACATTTTCACCAGGGCATAACCCTTGAGCCACAGTGAAGAGAATCACCAGTGAAGCTGCATGGCTCTGCATCCTAGGATGCACCACTTACTCTTCAAACGCCTCAGAGCTCTAAGACAGAGAAGAAACATTTTGTATTGGCATTCCTGAATTTTAGCCCTGATTCTAAGTGCCTCGTCCAATACTTAAAGCAGCAGTTACAGACAAGTGTTAATTACTCATTTTTGACAACCGTATTTCATCTAAAAATTAATGCAGCTGACAATTTACTCTGTCACTGCACAACCTGCTCTTACTTGATGAGAAATGATGTATCTGTACCTCATTTGTAAAAGTCATATCTTAGCAAGTTATCCTCTACCTACAGAAGCTCGCAGAAGTAATAAAAGAGCCCATGTACATGGTTTAACACTTTTAAAAAAAATGCTGAGACACATGTACTTGCTGCAGGGGTAGGTATAAAAAGTAGTTGTGGCATACAAGATGATTATCAAGTGTTAACATGTAAAAACATCAAAATAAGATTTCATCAGTGCCCATTTGAGGCATCAGAAGACAATGCACCGATCATTTTTGTTTGAATGGTGCTGAAAAATTATGCAATGAGACAATTTAACATTTCATGTTACTTAACTTTTCATATGGAGAGAAAATTCATTTTTGAGCAACTGTATCAATTGTCACCAGACAAATCTGTCCAAAATGTTAATCTTACAGGAGATTACTTGGCTATCAGAATTCAGTATAATCTCAGAAAATAAAACTATTTGAACAGCTTGAAAGATAGCTGTGTAGTTTTAACGACGATTTGGCCTAACAGTCTGTCTAAAAAACTATGTGCTGCACCAGGATACTTTGCTGAGAGTTTCTCACAAGTTAAATTTAACTCACAGGAAAGAAAAATTCACAGATTTCAGCTGTAAAGATGCTGTCAATTTTATAAATAACTCTGAATTAACTTAAAGTTTATTTTTATTTAAAAAATCTACTGCAGCTATTGACGGAGAAATCAGCGCAGTATTGCTCCACTTTTTTAGGGACTGTAAGAGAACAATTTAAAGTCTTTTAGTAAAAAAAAGTATCACATTGGTATTGTCTGACCTAACTTCACTCTTCTTTAGGAACATGCACAGTTTAGTAAGAAATCAGCTCAGAAGGATACTCACGTGGCCCAAGATTCTGTCCGCAGCACCATAAATCAAATAGCCATATATTGCAGGAAAGACTTTGGAAGCTAAACCAAGACAAAAAAGTTGCAAAAAATGGCTGCCCAGGTACTGTGGAGATGCAAGATGATAGCTGTACAATGAACTGTGAGGGAAAAAAAACCTCACTGGTTTAAAACATACATCTAGAAACTCAAAATTGTATTCAACTAGTAAATAATATAGTGAAGACTTCAGTGGGAAATACAGGTATTCTTTGAAGAATGGTTTTTAAGTGCTGTCACCAGGCAATTCTGGTCAGTAAAGAGTGGCAAATAAAAGTATAAAAAAAGGTCTTTATCAACAACCAGCCTGAAAACCTAAGGGATGCCAAATTTAACCTGTGGTACAGCAATAATAGTTTTACTAAGTTACCTCCATCTGCTAGAATGCTGTGACTGCTTCTAGCTAGAAAAATTGCTATCATTACCCAGCTGCACTGTCTAGCGTATAATAGTCTATTTGAAAACCATTCAGCAATTGCTGTTAATTCAGGATAAACTCTTCTTAAGGGCCTGCATTTCAGTAGAGTGCACAACTGGGGAGGTACTGAACCTATATTAATTATCTGTTGGTCTCTTGATCTCACGCAATGCATTAATCATAACCAACAGGCCTGTAATTGCCTTGATCCAGCCTACCTAGCACTCCCTCCTTTCAAGATATAACTTCACTTAAGCCATTTAACTTTCCCTGATTATCAAAAAGTCATTAAGGAAGAGATGTCTAAGGGAGGCACACCTGCAAATGCATCAAGATCACACTTATCCCCTTCCTGCCCTTTTTAGCATTTTTTTTTAAGGTATCTCTTTCATAGGCTCTCTGTAGGAAGGAATCTGAAACCATCGTGAGACACGGGCATGAGGAAAAAAACCTAACTTCATTACCAGATCTGATATTCTGGTAATACAAAATTTCAGAAGAGAGTGGTAACCCCTAAATACAGGTCTTTTTACATGTCTCACACATAATAAAACTGCACGTGATGCATCATAAGCAGACCACTTCTAAATATAATACAATTTATTCTCAATATTTTGATCTGAGCTTATCCTACTTCTCAGCAGAAGAACAAACAAGGAAAGTTACATACTGCATGGAGTTTTATTTTTGCCTTTAAATGAGTATCCAGTAAAGATCAGGCATGGTAAACATAGACCCTATGTTTACATGGGCTTCATATTACTAACGGCACATATTTTTACTACGTTTCACTGTAATTAATATCTCTAATCCTTGGTGGATTGTTGAGGCTTTTTGTCCTCAACAAAGACAAGTCTGGATTATTCATTCTTCTGCATTCTAGTCTGTGTAATGGTCTCTTCAAAAGATATTCTACTTTTTTTTTTTTCAAATATTTTAAGTGACTTCTATGCATCTTTATTCTCCTCCCCCGCCCTCCCACCTCCAAATCAGATGGAAGTTTACAAGCTATTCAGTAGCCCATTCTTGGGGCTACTGAACATCTTGAACATATCTGCAAAATAAAAATAATTTAATTTATTGAAACTAATTTCAACATGTGGCTGGTACTCTGATAACAGACTTGCAAATTGTCACCTCTTCACAACAGATAGTTGTTTAGTTGCCCACTAAACTTCTTGAAAGACACCCTATTACAATAAACCAGATGACTTCTGCTGGATCTGCTTTTGGTTTATTAGAAATACTGTGCTAATAAGCATAGATACTTACAACAACAAATCACTCAAACTGGCATTTACCAGAATTAAGAGGTACCACAACTTCCTTCTCCCACTGCATGACAACAACTTTCATCTTATCATTCTCTCTCTCTACTGGCATAAAGAGCAAGTGACTGCTAGAATTAACATCATGTCACTGTAAAGAGAGCCCACACAATGACAAAGAAATACTCTGTATTTTACTCACAGGATAATAATTTTACTCTGGTCTGCATTAATAAGACCTCAATGGACTACTAGGTCCAATTTTGGCCATTGTATATTAAAAATGTAGATACACGTGAAACAGACTCTAGAAGAGCAAGAAGAGTGGTAAAAGATTTAGAAAGCATTGCCTCCAAAGAAAACTGCATGATGTTCAGTCTAAAGATAAATTATATGAATGCGAAAAGTCTCTCAATACATAAGACTGTTACAGCAAAACTAGCAACAAGTTGTTTTACAAGACAGCAGAAGGAAGTACCAAAAATAGGTCTAGTACAGACAAAGGAAGATTTAAGTCAGATGCTATGTTTTTAACTAGAAAAGCTATTAAAGCAACTGGAACAAACTACCTAAGTACTGTTATATAGTTTCCACTGTTAGATTAAATATGCTCTGCCAAGAGTAGATACATTCAGTCACTGTTTCACTGCAGCATACAATCACAATTATCTTTTATGGAATTCCCCCTTACTTCCCGTTCCGTCTTCCTTTGTGCTCCTTTAACATACTCAGTCCTGCCTATCCGCATGGTTATGGTCATGACAAACAAAATTCCGAAGCTGATAATCTTGAAAGGCACACATGTTTTTGCATAAGCTGTGGGACTTCTTTGGGTTTTGGCGTGAGGTATCTGCTTATTTTCAAAGCAGAGGACTTTTTAGTACTCAGAAACCCTGGAAAGTTGTCAACCAGTAGACCCTACAGGTGACAAGGTGCAACATGAACAGTCAAAGCCTGCATTACCAAATATTGCACTGTAGCATGACTTCTTTATTAAAAAGTTTGGACACAATGAAGATCATCTTTTTGGAGGATCTCTTAGGAAAATCAGCTGCTTTTTCAGACCTTATTTTGACAGCATCTGAAATCAAATACACTGCTAATTCTTATGCCCACATCCCATGATGCCATACAAATAGAAGCCTGTCTGTTCTACATTAGATTGCAATCTGTGTGAACAGTAAGAGTTACAAATAAAGGATGCATTAATTTTGTGTGTTGATGTGTTTATAATATACTTATTACTATGCAAACACTGAATTTTTCTTGAATAATTTCAGAAAATTGAACACAGAAAATGATACATATTAAAACAGATCCTGTTCAGGATTTTGGATTTTGCATTGGTTGTACCTAACAAAATTCTGTAAAGGGAAAAATATGCCGGGACAGAGCTTTATAAAAATACCATCGTATGTGATTTTCTCTTCTGCTGCCTCTTGTGCACACTTTTTGCTCACAAGCAAAATAGCATGTTTATTGGTAGGTCCAAAATAAACCTACATATAATGTTTTCCGCAGGCAGCAGGGAAATGTCCACTCTC
>VZZY01015667.1:0-207541 GCA_013400335.1 Eurystomus gularis
GTGCAGCGTAGTGTGAAATGATGCTAGTAACTGAGCCCAGGACCCCATCCCATCAGATGGATTTCTGCTGGGCAGACCATAAATTCAGCTCCCTTTAATAACAGCCCTTTTATCATTACTCACGTACCCGTTGTTGCTCTGCCACTGAAAACTAATTTGAGAGTATATAAGAAATTTTGCCACGAGATCATCCTGCGGAGCCTGGAACTATGATGGTCATTCATTTGTAAGCTTTTCTGGTCTGGTTTAGTTTGCAGTAGATTCCAACAGAGTTAAGAGGGACGATCCTTAGGAAGAAATAAAAGGATGACTTGTGGAAGGCTAAACTGCGAGCACTAGTTTAGCTCAATGAAGCTCTTTATGTATAAATAACAGCAAAGAGCCACCGACTCTTGCTCAGGGCTATTATTGACTTAAAGAGAAAGCTCACAACTATCAATCAATAGGTAGGTTTGGCCGTAAGATTTTTACTACTAAGTGAAATGAACTGGAAAAGACGACCTGAAGTTAACTGTCTTAGCATGTTGTTTCAGGAAGCTGTGTTTCAATGAGAAAGGGGAGTTGTAGTAAAAATGAAGGGTTTCTGGAAACTGCAAATACTCATTGGTTAAAAAAAAAAAAAGGAAAAAAAACCCCAAACCATTATATGTTTTTTAATTATTATTTCTTGAATACTGCAACTAAACAATGTAAATTATGTTGCTGCTGCTTCTGTCTGCGTAATCGAGTTAATAGAGATCCCATCTATACTGAAAGATGTATGGACAGAAAAAGACCCAAGTTTCAAGAAACTGGGTGAGAATGAAACGATTTGGACTTAGAGCAGGTAAAATACAGGGTGACACGGATAACGGCAGTTAGGGAAAGAAAGACACGGAAGAAATGCTGGAGGATGCAAAAGCCCTGAGGAGCGAGTGCTTATTGTGTGCTTGTAACCGTTTATTATAGGGCATGACCACGGTCATAGTTTACACCAGAGTAGTTGGCCTTGCTGGAGATACTGGTAACTCCTGAATGCCCATGTAATGATCCCCACACCTTCCTTTTTTCCTTAACTCTTTCTGGCATGGCTTGAGTGCTGATCATAGAAGTGAGCTGGGCTGAGTCTCCCTCTGCCTACAAGAGGGGGATGGTCATGGTTCTGCCAAGGTTGACTTGGTGCTCCTTGGGGGAGGAGAGCTCTTCATTCAATGCACGTGTCCTCGTTTTCCCTTTTATTACCTGTATCCCCTTTTTCCAGCCCGCCTTTTCCCCTTTTATTAGGGAGAAGCTGGCTGCAATCTGGCCGTGTCTATGACCCTCCTCTTCTAGAGCAAAAGGTTAATTCTGAAGGCTTCAGTTTCTAAGAGAAGTTCTAATAGTTGTTTATTTTTACTTAAGGAGAGCAAATTCTCATCTGTAAGAGAGCTCTAAAGGACCTGTTCAGGAAATACTCCTGATGTTAAACACTTTTGAGTAAACAGAGCTAAAACAATTAGAAGTGTCAGTTTAAATGTATTCCTGCTTAACAGCGTATGCAGTAAATCCACCCAGCAAATGAGGTCTTGTTCCAGAAGAATACAAAATCCAACTGTTTCTAGAGGGGCAGGGCAGCAGCTACCTTTATAAAAGGTATGAGAAACTGATTTTTGAATTTGTTGGCATTTTTCTGTGATTCTTGGCGATTTCAGGTCACCGAGAAACCTTAGACTCTCTGCATGTAGCAATGTAAAAAATGTGCCTTTGTGTGTTACTTTAAAGGGTTGAAGAGTAATAACAAAATGGTCTTGCAGAAGGAGGTGTTAAATTTTGTTGGCTTTCATATCACAAGGCCTTTTATGTCACTTAAGGTGATTTAGTTGTTCAATCCATGTATCAGAATATGGTCTTCTTTATTGATAGCAGTATTCAATATGGGAAAAAGTTTCAGACTCCTCCTTTCTGAGCGATCCTTCTGTGAGGGCAGAACAGAACAAGCATCCAAAATGGATTCTTCTGTTGACTCCTGGGGTGATATTTTCATTTTATTCCTTCCTATGACTGAGGTGTAAAGATCCACCATTACACCCAGTTAATTCCAAATGAATTTTCTCACTTGATCAGTCCCAAACATTCCAAGGGATGAGTCGGTCCCTGCAGCTTGGTTTGGTTGGAGTTCTATCGCCTGGATCTCACTCGCTGCAGCGTTTTGGCTTTGCAGGTAGCACAGCAAGATGACGGGTTCTGTCTTCTCTTGTCTTAGAATTCGAAGCTCTGGCAAATAAGTAAAGATTAATTGGAAGTTAGGCTTCAGGAAATAGATAAGGTTAAAATTACTAGCAATTCCTGTCCGTACTGGCATCTCAGTCAGGTTGTTGTTGTTGCCTTTGCTTTGCCTCCTCTGTCACAGCAGGGATCTCTACTGGCTTTGGGAGCTAGCTGAGGAGCATGGGGTTCAGCCTGAGCCATGGGCTCACGTATCAATCAAGTATAACGTTGCATTGTCCAAGGAACAGACCAGGAGGAGGGCAGCTGTGGTTGTGGGGTGATGCTTGACCTCTTTGAGGGTGCCGATAGACGTGGAACTGTAAGAAAATGCCCGCTCCTGTCCGTGTGTGCAGAACACCCTGGGACCATTCTGGGAGGTTTTCCTTCCCATCGATCCCACAGCTGGTAGTCAGCAGGAAAATAAGAAACAGCCCATCTCACCTACCCTCTCCTGTGCCCTGGTACGGGGCAAGCCATGTGCTCAAATTCAGTTCACACAAGCAGGATAATTACGGACGGTCATGGAGGGAACAGATAATTGTTTCTTAGGTATGCTGTAGTATTTGTAATGTCTTCTCCAGGAAACGCAGCAAAGAAATGTAGAAAAATGTTGTTACAAAGCAGCTGTGAAATCCCATTTTCAGTTGTACCTGTGCTGAATTTTTCCTTGTTGTTTCTGTTTCAAGAGTAGCCTTTTCTGTACAGCAAAGCATGACCTTTCCTTCAGCATGAACTTTGCAGTATGCTCATTTCCCTGGTAAGCTAATAAGGAAATAGATAGATATAAAAAACCCCCACGAGCCTCACTTGTAAATTCCTACCGTGTTCCTGTTTTATCTCCTGTCCTCAAAAATGACCTTTCATCGTCCATGTTAGGGAAAATCTCTTAATGTTGTAACACATTGGTGGATTAAATTATAGGTTTGGCTAGACGTGTTCTACAGACGTGCTGGAAAAAATAGAAAGCGCTGATTTCTATTTGTGCCTTGCTCACTAAGTAGGGGTTTTCCATCTAATGGGCACTGAAGCATATTATTGACCTCTGCAATCTGCTGCTGACTCACTGAAATGGTAATGAGCCATCCATGGAAAATAGGACAAGAGGAAACGAGCTCAAGTTGCACCAGGGGAGGTTTAGGTTGGACATGAGGAACAATTTCTTCCCTAAAAGGGCTGTCCCAGGCTGCCCAGGGCAGTGGTGGAGTCCCCATCCCTGCAGGGGTTTCCAAGCCGTGGAGCTGTGGTGCTGAGGGACATGGGTTAGTGGTGTCCCGGCAGTGCTGGGTTAATGGTTGGACTTGATGATCTTGAAGGTCTCTTCCAACCAACGTGATTCTGTGATTTGGTGGTTATTTGGTGATTCTTGAAAGTTTTCTGCCCAGTTTTTGCGTGTCTTAAATGTGCTGCAACTTTTGGGGAGTTTTGGGGACCCAACTTAGAGAACTGGAAATTTGAAAGTAGCTTTTGTTTCCTCTGCTGGAATATCAAGCTCTTAGTAATCCTCTCGAAACAATTGCATCATTGCTGTAATCACTGCACAAGTGAGAGGGTGCCTCTTGTTGTGATGGGACATTGTGGTGGCAGTTCTGCTCCTAAAGTGATCTTATCAATCAAAATGTAGTCGTGGGTTGGCAGTAGGATTGCTGGCCTCTACGCATTTTTGCTACAAAAGACTGAAGATCTGCAGCACTGTGGAATTTGAAAACGTTGAATCTTTTTTTAGGAATTGCAGGAATCTCTGGATTATTTGACTCTACGGGGGTGGTTTTTTAATAGAAACATTTCCTTGCTGGGTCCATATGAGGACACATGAACATGTCCTTTACAAAGCCTTTCGGATTAGAGGACTGTGCAGCCGAGGCAGAAGGTGCATTTCAAGGGAAATCTGAAATGTTTTATTAAATTGAGTGTTCTTTTCCTCACAAATTACTGGTGGTTCCCACTGAACACTGGGATATAGTCTGCCCACGTATTAGCAGACGTGTGAGATGGAGGATGACAGCTCCGTAAACAAGCTGTAAAATTCCTACTTTATTTATGAGTTAGGAGTTGGGTCTTGGTGCTTTCAGAAAGACAAGAGAATCATAATCCAGCTCAGACAAAGCTCCAGCACCAAATCCTCCTTTATCCTCTACCTCTGCCCCAGCAGAAGCCTCATGCAGGCAGCAGAACAGGAGGTGGGAGAGAGCACAGAAGGTCTTGGCAAGCCTGGGTAGTGAAGGATCTCGTGGGACCTGGCAGCACTAGTCCATATTAGGATTTTCCAGCCAGAATATTTAGAGGATCGTCTTCCTATCTGGCCTTCTTGAGTCCACATGTGTTTGTATGCACGTGGCTAACCGGAGACCTGCAAAACAAAACCTCCTTGCCATGCAAATCCCACCTTTAGGAGTGAATTCCCAGCCAGAGATTCCTGGGGACACAGGATGGTTGCGGTGGAGACTTTAATAATGGAGAATCAATTGTACAAACACCTTCAAGCATTGATAGGGAAAGGCTGGTTTGCAGGAGTAACAACTAATGATGAGCCATGACTCGAAGCCTACCCAAATCAATAAATACTGATTTTATCTAATGAAACACCTCTGCCGAGATGCACCATCTCACCCGGCCTTGCCAAACTTTGAGGCAGAAACCTACACTCAACTGCACGCAGAAGCAGCTCTGATGGGGTTTTGTCCTGTTGTTCGTATTGCTGATTGCTCTGATTTTTGTTTTAAAACTAGAACAAAGCAAGCCCTTATCAGTTATCATGTAGAAAAGAGTTCCTCTTGCCACGGAAAGGTGCGTTGTGATGATGTCTGGCACATCCCTCACATTTATTTGGCTCGCTCAACGATGCCGAGACAGCTTGTAGGAAATGAATCCTCTCTGTGTTATCTTGTGATCTGAGGCTGCCTGCGTTTCCTCTGGAAGAAAGAGTGCTGGAATTACTGTGTTTATACTTTGAATTATCATACAAATCAACTCACAGGAGGAAAATAATTGACCTCCTCCCCTCCAAATTCCCCCTTTTCCAGGTTCTCTATTTAGATTGCAGCACAACTGTTGCGTTTTCTTGTGGAAAGTGTTAAAAGTTATGGTCAGAAGTGGTGAGTGGCATCTCTCAGGTGGCGGGGGATTTATCAGCTCTTCCAATTAAAAAAAATCAGGTCCTGGAGAACAGGGTAGTAAAAATGTCTGTGTGATGTTTCCCCTGCCAAAGCAAGACACTGCAATGCTACTATTATTTGTTTTTTCAAATAGCTCATTCCCAAGCATGACACCAAAGTCTTCCCAGTATGAAGGTACTCGAGGGCCGTCAAGGACAAGATTGGTGTATGGAAAGCTTATTACAGCAGAGCGAACACTTTGTTCCTCTTAAAAGTGTCTCAGTTTCCTCAGCCTTGAAACTCTTGGGAGAAGAGAGTGGTGGGGAAATAGGGAAACCATCCCATCCCTGGCTTGTGGCTGTGCTACTCGTTGAGAGTGCAAAGAAGAAAGACAAGGCTGATAGCAGGAGGCTTGAGCGTATTTGGTGGTAGGCAGCACGTGGATCTGGGTGGGTTTGTTGGCTTTTCAGGGAGATGTGCTAAGTAAACAAGAGGAGGAAAATTTTTTTCTTTAGGAAAATGCTTGGGAAGTTATTTAAGGTTTTATCTTGAAAACTGAAGCCCTGATCTAGGAAATGACTGGAAGCCCCAGTGTAACTGCAGTTGTATTCTCTTTATTATTGAACCTGAGGGCATGAAGGATTTGGGGATCCATCTCCTTAACATTTTGCTGCGTTGAAGAAGTTCAAAGCACGCCGTGCCTTGCCAGCTCACTGTGCTCTGGGGGCAGGCAGGAGCTGGGAGGTCGGACTGTGTGCACCCAGAGCTGATGGCAGGGACTCCAAACCAAAAATCATCAAAAATCATCCCTTTCCATCACAACAGTAACATCTACCACCGATGTACAGATTTGTTCTGTCACCTTTGCTGGCTAAGATGACACGTTACTGTGGAAGGAGCTTTGAGGCGCTTTCTCAAGACTCAGCACTTACTAATTAGAAGATGAAGTAAGTACTACACCATGAAGGTTTGCATACAGATAAACGTACAAAGGTGACAAGAATAAACTCATCGAAGCAAAATTACACGAAACATTTGCATCGTTATCAAATGGGCTCGATGTTTATGTACCCTGGCAGAGGGAGCGTTTAATATCTGAGCAACTGCTTACGGCGGAACACTGGGACTAATAAAGAGTTTAATCCTCAGAGTGCCTTAGCACTTCTAAATGTCATTAAAAGTCACTCCACAAGATAAGAGCTAAATATATATGCTAGCTACCAAGCCCAGATTGCTGTGGGATGTGTATGAAACGGTGCATATATAATGTCCTACACCCGACAGCAGTGGCTAAGTTACATTTATTGCTAGGGGATGTTTCTGTGGATGTTTGATTATATCGTTCCCAATGTTTCTTGTAACCGTTTCCACACGCCATCCCCAGCCTCCTTCCTTGGAAGGTGCAGGGAGGTGTTTTTGCCCTGCCAGGCCTCAGTTTAGCTGGCCTAGCAACTGCAAAATAACAGGTCTGTCTGGGTAAGCTGGGGAGCACCGCAGGGTTTTCCTTCCCTGGCAGAAGTTAAAATTGGAGGCTTACCTGGCAATCAGGTTTAGCAGCACTTGGACTGAAGAGTGAGGCACCGGAAGACTAAGAAAGGCCAGATGAGACAATGTTTGAGGAGCAGGCCTAACCTCTTGTATTTAAATTATTGTTGATGCATCAGTTAGCTCAGTGGATTCATCCTAGAATGGTTTGGGTTGGAAGGGACCTTAAAGCTCATCTAGTTCCAACCCCCTGCCATGAGCAGGGACACCTCCCACTAGAAGACCCATGAATGCTCCACATATAGAATTTATTTGCCTTGGGAGCAGTGCGTAGCTGAAAACAGATGTAGTATGTGGGTAAATTGGGAGGTGGAAGCTGCGGTGGGGAATGAGTGAAGCATCCCCTGAGCAAGGTCCATTGGTCTCTGCTGGCGATGGGGGACAGGCTGCTCTTGGGGCTCCTCTGCCTGCTCTTCCCATGTTCCTGGCTGCCAGGACTGGGATTTAGTTGGTCAAAGACAGAGAAGCAGAAGGGAAATAAAGGATCAAGGAACCCAATCAGGGTGACTGGGCAGGGTACGGGGACAGCAGCTCACCACACCGGCAGGATCACGCAATGACAAATGCACCTATTAAACTGGAAGGAAGTTTTCACGTGAAATGTTATTTAATCCATTACTTCTCTAGTCAATTCTCAGGGTCTTCCTTGAAGTTAGTGCATATTCGGTGCCATTATTGCCTCCTCAAGATCATTTATGTGAGAGCACAAATAAGTAATTAGCCATGCTTCACTCTATGAAGGCCATATAAGCGATTTAATTCACTTAGTCGTAGTGAGAGCAGTAAGAAAATACTCCCATTAGCAGTAGCAGGAAGAGAAATGGGCACAGCACACCCCTGGTTTGCGGTTGTGATGGTCTACACAGATCTCACCGTGAAACCTCTGAGACCAGAAGAGGAAAGAGCTGCTGCAGTAATATGAAATTGCATTAAACTATGTTTAAAATTTAATACAACATCTAATTGGAAAGACGTTGAAATTAATGGTTAAATCCTCATAGCAATATATGAAAAGGTTGCCGATGTCAATTTTTAATGAATTAATTTTAATTATCAGATCAGGACAAAGAATCGACTGGTTTTAGAGATGTAAATTTCCATCTTCTGGAGTCTGGCTGTAACTTTTTCCACTTTGTTGATTCCTTGATCTCTGGTATTGATCGGTCAACCTATATTTGCCTTTGCAAAAGTCTTTGAAGGTGCTTCTTCCCCCTGTTCTTTTTCCAATCCCTGTTATTGGTTGCTTTGCTTGACCTTTTTTCCTCTTTCTTTTTTTTTTTTTTAACTCCCTAACTTTTCATTTCCTCAGGTGCAGCTTTTAAAATACTTGTTCTGCAGTTGCCAAGCCTCTATTTAAGTTTCACAGAGTTTGCGTCGGTAAACTTTGAAATCTTTTGATTTTTCATATGCTGTCTCATCTGCCCAAACAAAGCCTAAACTGTATTTAAATGTCCCCTCTTGTTTCGGCACGATATATGTGAGAGCCGAGGTCGTGAAGATTAGGCGACACGTCTTCCAACTCAATATATTATATAGCTTTAAATTTGTTTTATAATAGATTAAATGTATCAGAGGCATGTGTGTGTCTACACATCAAAATATTGGGCATAAAGCATGAGGTGCATGTTTTTATTGCACCATTCCCTCACCTCAGTTATTAATAACAAACCTTGTTGTGCTCTTTTGCTAGAATTCAGCACCCGAATGCCGCTTTATTACTAAGAAATCTATAAAGAGTAAGCCTTACTACTATGCTTACGAAAATTGCGATTATTATGAAGGAGAGGCTTGAGCCCAACACATACTTTGCTAGAAGTCTACTGGAGAAACCCTTGGTGATGCACGGGAGGCTTCTGCCCAAGGTTCTGCTGGTTTGTCGGGAGCCAGAGCGTGAAGGCAGAGCCAGAGCTGGCAGGCTGTGGTTGGGAGGCATTTTTAATGTTTAATTGCTTCAAATTTGTCGTGCCGGTACGTGCGTGTGGGTATGGTAGGACAGGAGAACACGTTCTCAGTCGTCGTTATTCACAAGCCGAGCCCAAGTATGTCAAACACCAATCTGTGGGGACGCGCTGGGCGTTGTAGAAGATTTTTATTGGGTTAACATTAAATAGTGTATTAGGTTTATGTACTTACAACTGTCTTCCTGGCTAATTAACTGGCGTTCAGGAATACAAGGAGGCATTTTTAAAACCTTATTGTCTTCAAGCATATCTCAAACTTCTCCACTTAATAGAGGAAAACAAGTTGAAATTCCCAACAGCCATATAGCGCACGCTCTGACTTATCCATCTTAACCAACACCAGAGCTGCCGTCGCCGCTGTGGTTGTCTGTGCTCCAATTATATTTTGAATAATAGTACAATTAGATTTGAAGTAACTGTTTTCCCCCCTCTCTGAGTGAAAATAATCCTTGATCTATAACTCTCCTATGCGTGTTGAAAAACAGCCATTTTTACAGCAGTCGTTCCCAGGCTGCGATGTAGCGGTGTGAGGAGGAACCCTTTCGATGCTGCACTCATGCTGAAACAGAGTCATTCTCCTTTTCTGTTTAGTTCATGTGTATTTTAAAAGTTATTTTATATGGTATTTCATAAACATTTAAGAAATGCAAGGAGTGACAATTGAAATAAAAGCTGAATCTAACAAAGGTTATTTTTTTGCTTTTACTGAGCTATATACAAGATGCAGAAGTTTGCTGTGCTGTGAATCTTGAGAATTGCTTGTAATGATAGTTTGTATTTGTCTCTGAATGTCTTCTGAATCAGCATTTTATGGTAATTAACACTAATGGTGAGTTGCTGGGTTATCTTCCAAATTTTTCAAATTTCAAAGCGCCTAAAACTAAGTTTTGGTTATCGATACTCTTTCCTCCTGAACTATTTCCACATAAAACCTCACGCAGTTAATCCCAAGTCCCCGATGGCACTTTGAAAACCACACAGACAAACTGCCCGAGTCTGGGAGTTCTTGCTGTGGGATCAAAGCAAGGGATTTGTGAAGAAGTTGAAGAGTTCTCTGTGAAAGATCTGACAAGACCTGGAAGAAAACTGGCTGTTGTTTCAGGAATATAATTAAAATGGGATTTTTTTTTTTTTTAATTGCTATAGGCCATGGGAATCTAAGTTACAAATTGAGATTTCCGTTATGTTATATAAATATTCACACCATTTCATTTTTTCTGTCTGACAGGATGCAGAATGTGCTAAAAATCTGCACAGGTTCCAGAAGCGACTAGAAGAAAAAAAATCACCAAAGAAAATCTTGAAGGAAACAATCTGTCACGTGCGAAGGTTCCGCCTCCGTTTCAGGAAACCCTGCAATCACAAGTCGCCGCAGGCTGGGAAGGTATTGTGGGAAAAATCATTTTGTTCTTGTTTTTGCTTGTTCTTCTCTACACACTGGCTTGTGGGCGATGTTGGAGGATGCCGGACTCAACGTGCGAGTTCAGGTGAGCTGGTCCAGCCGTTCTCATGCTTCTGTGTTATTTCCTCATGTGCGTTTTGGTAAAAATCCCTGGAAGACTCTGACTTGCAGTTCTTATTCCAACCCAAGTCACGTTTCTACATCAAACTCCACCCAAAAGGCCATAAGAGGGAGACAGCACGTCATGACTGGTACCATATTAAATACATTTGAGTTTACAGTGGAAGCTACCAAAGGCTGGGAAGATCCAAGTGACAAATAAAGGGGACCTGGATATACTAAGAGTAGCCCAGACAAGTATTTCTCTCCTCATGGTGGGGCTGTCTCTGAAGCACTCTCACTCCCTTGGGAATGTAGGTCACGGGAACGAGCTGTATTTCCCCCAGCAGATCAATTCTTATACCTTAAAACATTGAAAGAAGCACTAACATAGTAGAAATTTAAATTATCCTTTGTGGTCTTAACCGTACAGATGCGAAGGTCGTTAAATAATGTCATTTTTAGCCAAACGCCGAAGGGAGTGATTGAGCATATATTATCTGATGGAAGTAAAAATGATTAATTTTTACTGTCTTGTATAATTTACTATTAACGTTCCTTGCGGGACAATCTGGGCTTGATTATTTGGCTGAACCTGAGCTCTGTGATTTTTCACTGAAGAGAAACTGGTTCCAGCTAACGCGTGATACTAGTATATTTTAGATGTAACAACTTGTTTTCGGCACTTTGGAGGGGTTAGTTTTGTGGCATGCGTGTATATTCAATATACCAAGTAAAAAAATAGCTCTTGAATAGCATTCTGTAGCATAGAAAGTAAAACTAGATGCTGAAGTGGCTCATAACTAAGCAGGATGGTGATGGGGTCCCCAAATGTCCCGTCTCAAAGAGCACACAGTCTCTTTCCACCAAAGACGTGCAGCTGTTCCATATGAAAAAATAAACCACAAATTCCAACAGGATTGAAAAGTTATCTGGAGAATATGTTTATGCCATTAATGATTATTTTAAAAGGGATAAGGAAAAAGCAGTACCACACCAGTAACTACATTTACTTAAGAACTTCATGATGTGCAGGGTTTGACCTAGAGCATGATGCAAGCTTCTGCCCCAATTTTTAAAGTAAAAAAAAAATATGCTCAGCTGAATTCCTTGTCCCTGTTTGGTCTATCAGGCTGCTCTGGGTTGCCCTGGGGGAGTTCAAATTCCTTGCTGTCCCCTCCTGCCCCTTTCTGGTGCTATTTCCCTGGGCAAGGCTTTTTCCTTCCTCCATCTTCTGGGAGTTCAGAGCCAGATTTTGTTGGCCCTGGTGGATTGGAGGTCAGACAGGTGTTCTCTCTGAACAGGTCAGATTTTTTATTTTAAAGCAATGTAACAGCTCACTTCTGTTCCTCTCTTTTTGGCTTTTTTTCACACTTTATCTCCAATGCAGTCATAGAATTCTTTTGGTTGGAAGAGACCTCTAAGATCAAGTCCAACCGTTCCCCCAGCACTGCCAGGGCACCACTAACCCATGGCCCTCAGCACCACATCTCCACAGCTTGGAAACCCCTCCAGGGATGGGGACTCCACCACTGCCCTGGGCAGCCTGGGACAGCCCTTCACAACCCTCTTAGGGAAGACGTTTTTCCTCATGTCCAACCTAAACCTTCCCTGGTGCAATTTCAGGCTGTTTCCTCTTGTCCTATTGTTCGTTACTTGGGAGAAGAGACCAGCGCCAACCTGGCTCCAACCTCCTGTCAGGGAGTTGTGGAGACCAAGAAGGTCTCCCCTGAGCCTCCTTTTCTCCAGGCTCAACCCCCCCAGGTCCCTCAGCTGCTCCTCACCACACTTGTGCTCTAGACCCTTCCCCAGCTTCGTTGCCTTTCTCTGGCCACGCTCCAGCCCCTCAAGGTCCTTCTTGGAGTGAGGGGCCCAAAATTGGCCCCAGGATTTGAGGTGCAGCCTCCCCAGTGAGGAGTACAGAGCGATGCTCCCTGCCCTAGTCTTGGCTGGTCAAGCTGCTGCAGGACAGGTTGTGCACCTCTTGTAGCAGAGATATTTTTCTCTTAGTTCCCTTTCAGGGATGACCATCAGGCTTTTCTTGTATTTTCAGCCCCTGAAGTATCTCTGAGGCAGTTTATGCCTCCAGATTCCGTATAGCTGCATCCTGTAACTGGCAGGGTAAATGGAATCGCATCATTTCCGTACAGATCGTGCAGATGCTTCCATTCCTACACATCCATTAAGTTTGTGAGTCCAGGTTTAGAAATAGGAGCGGTGGGGCCAGCTTGCTGTAGCAGCTTAGGGGACCTCGGTGAGGCACTTTTAGCAAGGTGGACAGCAGAGACAGATCAATTCTGCCGCAGACCTAATGGACAGAAAGGAAATTAGGAATTTGCAGATTCAATTATTTCTTCGTTTCTTGCCAGAAAATGGCTTCTACCCTCCCAGACCGATTCAGCCATAATCAGGCTGTGGTTTATTTTTGCTTCTTTCTAAAGCCTGCACGTATCTAAATACAGATACGTTTCCATCTCAAATGTTTTTAATAAAAGCAAATGGGCAATAAAATGTTTCTAATAGGTAATTTCAAGCAGCCCGGTGAAACACTAGCGCGGCAGAAAGCAAAGTAAGCAGCCGCTGATATTGCATGATGTTTGTTTAGACCTAAAGTGAACACACGCTGTGGCTTAAAGTCACCTTTTGGCACGGAACGTTGATGGCCATTATCATACCCTGTATTCTCCTAGCAGATAAGAGTACTTTGATAGTATTAAAGGTTGATTTTTTTTTTTTCAGTCCTGAGCTTGGATACTCTTAAAGTAGGAGATGCAGCAGCCTGGAAATACGTTGCAATTAGGCGACCTGCGTGGCAAAAAACATTGAGAGGAACAATGTTTTCTACGCTTCGTTAGCGTTCAGGTAGTTTGCGATAAAAGTGTCTTAATTAAAACTCTTTTTGACAATTATCCTGTGACATGAAAATGTGCATGATGCCAGTGCTGTCAGAAATGGTTTTTAAGTGGCAACAAATGTTCTGTTGGAGTTTCTGGGTGTTGCTAGTGCTTTTAATAGGAGAACCTGACTTTTCTTCCTCCCCTTCTTAAAGGTTTAGGAATATCCCTTTTCTTTGAAGTCTCCTCTTGCCACCTCCCTGCCCTTCCTTGGAAAAGCTAGGTTGAGCTTTCTGTGGAGTTGTAAACAATTTATTGAGGGTATATTCAAAATTCTATTAGAAAAACAACAGGTTGCCATAACAGTAAGCCAGTTTATCATGACTAACAAAAGAGAAAATAAAATTTATAGTCAGACTGAAAGTGGCTGGCAGAAAAAAAAACCCCGGTGTAACATACTCAACATAGATATGGGATCACATTTATACTAACCCATAAATGACATCTTTAAATACACTCCCATTAATCTGCCTCAACTAAACACGTAAACTTCTGCAGCTCGCTTAAAACGCTGCCTGGTATCTGAAATCAGACTGAGGGTGCTGGACATCGGGTTGAGTTCGGGATCTCGGCATCCCAACGTCGTGCCAGAGTCTATAATCCCAAGCAGGATTGTCTCCTCTGGAAGTCAGGTCTGCAAGCCAGCCGATTTCACGGGGCGCACGGACAGGCTCTGCCCACAGCTGCTTAAACGTGACAGATATAATTTATTTTATCCTTGAACAGTTAATGAGAACCTTAACAGTTGTATGGGGCTATTTAATTTATGGTCTTTGATTGTAAGATCTGATGCTTGCAGAGGATACGTCCTCGAGTGAGATGAGCTGACCTCTCACAGCTCAAGTCATGGCTTTATCTGAGGAAATCTCGCTAATTTCCTGAGCAAATATTGATAGTAAGAAATACAAAGTGATAATAAATATTTAGCAACTGGCAAGCTGTTGCCAGATAAGGGAGGGGGAAAAAAAGCCCCACTCTTATCTAATTGATATTTCTTTTTTCTGCTAATGAAAGAAACAGAACAAAATATTATTTTAAAATGAGGTGGAGTTTCTGAAATCTACTTCTCTCTATTCCTGAGCTATAATTTACTAGTCTTAAACCAGATATTTATGCACCTGAATGCTTCCTATGATTTTGACCAGCGGTGCATTCCTATGCTCTAAAAGTATTGTTTGTCTCCCCTTCCTTAGATAAACGTGTTAGAGGAGCCCAAGTTAAATCTTACTGAGAATCTTTTCCTTGAAAACAAAAGAAATTAATATTTTTTTAAAAAATAAAGATTCAGTAGGCGTGTTTACCATAGTGCTTGTTAATCTGCCAAGGAGGGTGAGCCCCTTGATCAGAGGTGAAAGACTTGTTGTGTTATGGAATTGTAAAGTAGAATTAATGTTTTTCGTTTTGTAAATACCATTTGAATTAGCGATGAGGGTGAACTTGTTCAGAGCAGAACTTGAGCTCCTTATTGGCACCTCCAAAACAGATCCCCTTTTCATCAGTTTTTCCAAAGGTCTCTGCTTTTTCTTTGTGTTCTCTTTGCAAGGTGAAAAAAAAGCTTCATTTTATGCTTCCTTCTCAGGCATGATTTTGTCAGATGACATGAATTTTGCATCAAAATGAGCCTATAGTCTTTTTCATCTTCCAGCCTGAAATGTAGCCGGGCTGATGAAAGGATTATATGCTTTGCTGAGGTATCGTCTCAGTTTTTGGTCTTCTTCAAGGTCTAATTTTGTTCTGAGTTAAATGCTTCTCTTCAAAGTACTCATTTTAGCGAGTACTGTGAGTTCCATCTTGTTTCAGTTAGAATCTATTTCTAAAAAACAGGAAACATCTTAAATTTAGTATTGCTTGTTGAACTATAGCTAAAATAATCATAATGCAGCTTTTGGGGTCATTTTGAAGGCTCTTCTGAGCTCTGAGCTAATTTTCTAACCCACAAACTATAAAATATTTTATTTTTATTTCTTACATTTACACTGTAATAAAATTTACTGAAAAATTAGAGGAAACGCATCTGTAAATGAGTAAATATGTGATCTCTTAGCAATACCGCTGGTGCACAATTTGTCTCATTCTGGTTCCTATTTTCATCTTTCATTTTTGCAAATACACGGCCCTTCTGTCAAGCCTGGCAGATTGTGCCACTTGTCCATGAGATTTAACTTGGACTTCCACTCAAAGTTACTGAGTTATTTTTATTTCTTTAGCGCTTTACCCTAATCTTGATCTCATTACTAGTGAAGCAGCGAATCACAGAATGATAAAATGGTTTGGGTCAGAAGGGACCTTAAAGATCATCTAGTTCCAGCACCTCCCACTAGCCCAGGTTGCTCAAAGCTCCATCCAACCTGGTCTTGAACACCTCCAGGGATGGAGCTTCCACAACTTCCCTGGGCAGCCTGTGCCAGGGACTCCAAAAGTTAATGTGAATAAGATGCTCGCTTTGTTTTATTTACCACTTTTTGATCTCTAACTCTCAAAATGAAAAAAATATCCTTCTGCTGGATTACTTTTCTAATAAATAGATCTAGTTCTGTATCAGTAAAAATATATCTTTACAGCTATGCTGGATAATCACTTATGCCAGCTTGTTTGGAGGAGAATCAAAATGATGTCCCTCCAAATGACACAAATCAGCAGTGCTTCCAACCAGAATGTGTTGAACTTCTACCAACAAGTTGCTTCATGTGTCTCTTGAAATACTTCCCGTTCCTTAAATCAGATCTTAGCACAACACCAAGTTACGTCAGCGCTGGCAACTCCCAAAGATGAAATAAAAAGCACGGTTATTTGCAGAGCCTTCAAAACACAGGAAACAAATATTGTGGCTCAGGTTGTTCAAAGGAGGCTGAAGGAAAGGAGTGCTGAGGTGGAAGCAGCTGGATATGTCGTGCTCTGAAGAGCCTCATCTACGTATTATAGTCATTTTAACAATAATATTGCTCCTTCTTCAGGAACTGACCAGCCACTTGTGGTCCCAAAAAGTATTTTCAGTAATTATTCCTCACCGCATCCTTAAAAATAGTTTGAGTCGTGGGATACCCTCTGGCCATCTGATTGATATCAACGTGCAAAGACTATTTTGCGCTTTGAGCGGTGCTTCTCTTAAAAAATGCGGTGTATAAAAATACATTAGATTCCATCTTTTATTACTCAGTATTTATAAAAGGCAGTCTTGAATTCCTTAGCGTTGCTGCGGATGATTTCGAGTCAAAATACGTTTATCTTCCATTTGTACCCATAACGGCCACAAACTGCAGAGCCAGGTTAGTTAACACAGAATTGTGAAAATTTTGGTGGGTGTGAAAAGTTCCTTTCTGTGGCCTTTTGTTTTTTTTTTTAGCTCATGTAGCTGAGCGCTGACCTCCCTTGGCTGCTGTAGAGTTGTTACACTTGCTGTCGTAACTGCGGAATATTCCATCAGTCGTTGCTCACCGCTCCGGCGCGTCTACATTTACACGTTCTTCCTTCCCATTAATGTGGGGTTGTTTTGTTTTTTTTTTTCAATTACTTTTTCTCAAAGAAATGTTATTTTGAAGCATTTGAAGTTCAGTCTCATTCACGTTTCCAATGTCTGTAGTTTGCTCCTTGCTCTATTTGATTTCTTAATTTCATCTGGGTGACATTCGCCATTTGTTCCTTTTTTTTCCTGTATCATTATTGGAGCTGCTGGAACTGGAAATAATTTATCTCTCGAGTACTATACTGCAGTAGTTGTGTGCTGAAATGTACATATGTGGTGTTTTCTTCTCCCTTTTGGGGCCCGGGGAAGGTAAGGCTCTCCAAACAAAGAGCCTGGAGAATAATCTGTAGCTCATGGGCTGATTTTTTTGGGGCTGAGGAACGAGGATTTTAGTCCCAGTTGACAATGCATATTTGCAGTTAACAGCATGAATACTGTCTAAAATATCCAGGGTGTTCCAGTTCCATTAAAGAAATCCATTTCTTGTCGTCATCGTATGTAATTCCATTCCTCCCTTAGTAGAGATGATTACTTTTTGGGTACATTCCATTGTCGTTGGGTATTTTTATTACTGATACAGAGAAACATCAGCAACCAGTAGCAGCGAAGCAGGACATGAAAGCCTCATAGCCTGATCCTTAGTAGAAGAAAACTTAATTATAGGCTGATATAATATCAGGTGAACCTACTTGAGCAGGGGGTTGGGCTAGATGATCTCCAGAGGTCCCTTCCAACCCCTACCACGCTGGGATTAGAGAACACTGTTTTCAGTAACAGACAGGAGAAAAGTTTGTCTATAACAAGCAGCAACTAGGAGGAATTTGCAACTTTGGAAAGCACTGAAGCCATGGTTTAATGTTTTGCACAGAAATCTGTGGTCACAGCAATAAATCTGAATTATTGTCATGTAACTCTACATTTTGATTGGGATAAAAAAAGAGGAGGAGGGTGCTGTGCCAGAGA
This sequence comes from Eurystomus gularis, assembly GCA_013400335.1. Classification (NCBI taxonomy): domain Eukaryota; kingdom Metazoa; phylum Chordata; class Aves; order Coraciiformes; family Coraciidae; genus Eurystomus; species Eurystomus gularis. Next base: position 17,646 of record VZZY01015667.1, read on the forward strand.
TGAAGGCTGTATACGTGGTGCACTTATGGAATTTGCCAAATCCAGACTTATATTGCAGACTCATCCCATGTTATCATTTAAAACTCATGAACGGAAAAGATGTTTGAGTTTGCTATGAATTGAGTACGCATCCTTCGGAAAACAAAAAAAATACCCAGGAGTGGATACCCGTATTTGGTTTTGAAAACATGGTATTATGTCTACAGTCTGTCCCGATGGGATGTGTCAGAAGAACTTTGTCTATTTATCAGTTATTTCTGCAAAGCCTCTAGCGCAGCAGGGCTGTTGCTCGGGAGGGACTTGGCGGAGCTTTGATCTTCCCCATGGGTGTGTGCTCCAGGGCTTTGGTGCACGCCGTGTCTTTGTGGCAGGTACGCTTTGTAGTTGAACCAGTTTTCTCTGGGTCTTACAAGGTGTGTGGTGGGAACCATTTATGTCAGCACTGAGTCCGCAGCATCTCTCAGACGTACCTGAGGAACTCGGGATAGCTCTGAACTTAAGGTTATGATTCTTGTCTGCTGTGGTTTTAAGGTAGCTATAGTTAATTTCTGCCAGTCGTCATCAAATCTTCTCTTCTTTTCGTCTTCTCTGTCTGTCTTTTTTTTTTTCCCCCCAACAGAATCGCTGGTTTATGATTGTTCTTTTCTCCCCAAATGTCACTGTAAATCAGCTCTCCAGCTGTCTTCGCTCCTTTTCCCTCTTGCTTCTTCCTCAATATACTTATTAGATATATTAATAAAAGTAATAACCATAAATGATCTCAATTTATCTATTTAAAGCAGAAACCCTCGTTTTGGGCAGGTTTTGCCAGCAAGCCTTGCAGCCTCTTCTGTTCTGCTCTCCAAAATGCCACTGCTGCTGCCACCTTTCTCATCTCCCTTTCCTCCAAACATTCTGAGGACATCACATCCCTGCTTCAGTCTCCTCCTCCTCCAGCTCGTTTTTTTGCTTTACATTTAGCCTTTAGAGATTTAACTCCTAGTAGTTCAGGCTCCAAGCCATCTGCAGCAAAACTTCTCTTGAAATTCAGGTCTTTTATGGTGGTGTAAAATGGCTCTCCTCTTGAAAATCTTCTGGTGACTTCAACGAGAAACGTGGTTGCAGTTTGAAATACAAAGAAGCTGCAGTATCTTGTTAGTTGTCGTGAGTTCTACTGAATAACTATGATTAAATTTTAAGGGAGATAAATCTAGATCAGATATAGCATTTTCTTTATCTCAAGAAGGCAAAAACCTAAAAAAAAAAGACAGCGACTCAGGCTAACAAATAAAAGCAATGACATTAATTAGAATAATTCATTAGAATGAGAAATCCAATGCACACTTTGTATGAGAAAGGAAAGTCAAAAGCGTTGCTATTTTCAGGCTGAAATGCCATAAAGGCAAAGGAAAAGCAGCGTATAAAATTTAAATCACAACGTTCACACAAGACTCCATCAGAACAACTTCCTGCAGTGCTCTGTGTGTGTCACAAAGGATGGCTCATTACGTCTCCCGGTTCGGTTCAGGTATTGGATAGACTGCTTTGGACTGCTGATGCTGAGGCTTTAATTTGAGCCCAGACTGCTGTTCTGGAAGCACCACTCCCAATCTCTCCCTGGTTTCTTCAAAAGGAACCGTGGCTCCTAGCACCAGTGTTGGACAAAGCCTGACCAAGAACATCATCTGCCTTTTTTACTTCTTCAGTCGTGTTATGTTGGCTTCTGGCCTGCAAACCCCCCACAAACTAACAAAACCCCACTTCTTTCTCTGCCTCTGTCTTTCGTGTGTGGACAGAGCCCTCCCCTCTGATCAGCGTGTGTGAGGGGGTGATGGATAGAAGAGGCACACTGAAGTGACAGCCTGGAACTGTGTCCTCTACATATCCTTCCTCTATTCTCATTTAACTAGGCTCAGCATGAAGCTCCCACCGCAAAGATGAGACCCGTGGATAAATCTGCTTCATCGTATGTGTAGGGGTTTGTCCAGTTTTTATCAGGGCTGACACCTGGAGTTTGAATTTCCTTCCAAGGATTGTAAATGTCTGTGTCTCTTTTTCACTCGTTCTGGGCACTGCCCAGCTTCATTTCATCGGTCAATGGCTGAAAGACAGGGCTTACACATCTCTAATCTGAGAACCAGGATCACTGGACTTGGGGCTCTCACTCCAAGAAGGACCTTGAGGGGCTGGAGCGTGGCCAGAGAAGGGCAAGGAAGCTGGGGAAGGGTCTAGAGCACAAGTGTGGTGAGGAGCAGCTGAGGGACCTGGGGGGGTTGAGCCTGGAGAAAAGGAGGCTCAGGAGAGACCTTCTGGCTCTGCACAACTCCCTGACAGGAGACTGGAGCCAGGTTGGTGCTGGATTCTCCTCCCAAGTAACAAACAATAGGACAAGAGGAAACAGCCTGAAGTTGCACCAGGGAAGGTTTAGTTTGGACATGAGGAAAAACGTCTTCCCTAAAAGGGTTGTGCAAGGCTGTGCCAGGCTGGGCAGGGCAGTGGTGGAGTCCCCATCCCTGGAGGGGTTTCCGAGCTGTGGAGATGTGGTGCTGAGGGACATGGTTTAGTGGTGCCCTGGCAGTGCTGGGGGAACCAGTTGGACTTGATGATCTTAGAAGTCTCTTCCAACCAAAACAATTCCGTGATTCTATGACTGGCCGTGGACAGCAGCTGCCACGTGGTTGAGAGGCAGCCGGTGGTGCTGGCAGTAACCAGGTCTGTACACGCCCCTTGTTTTTTTCCCATGGCAGTTCTGGCAGTCGTGCAGATTCACCTGAGACCCCTTTGACTTGAAGCTCTTGCCTCTGGTTTATTGGGTTGGAGCAGCTGATGAATGAGCCAAGGCAATGCCGGGTTATCCGAGAAGGTTAACCCCTCAAAAGCCATGTGGTGGGGGTTTCCAGTGTGCAGTATGGTCTGGAATTCAGAAGCTGCCTCAGAACAGCCTCTGCTACTTGGCAGTCTCAGCGCTGCATATAGCACAGACATGCTATTAGATATTTACTTGTCATGTTTTACCAGGTTTTAAAGCTAAACGCAGTGGATTTAAGAGGAAAACAGCCTTCTGGAGCGCTAGGAATTAAGCTTGTGTTGAACTCGTTAAGAGCAAAGGATCTTCTTCCCCGCTGCTTTGTGTTTGTGTGGCTCTTTAGACCAATACCACCTTAAAGCAAACCGTGTATAAACGCCGCAGAATTAAGACACTGATGTTCATTTCCTTTTCACGCTGATATAATTTATCCTTCGGTGCTAAAGGTAATGAAGTAGCAACCTGTGAATTCTAAACAGGAGGGGAGCGGGAACCTGTTTTCCGTGTGCGTATTTATTCAGGGTGTATTGCTGCTGTGTCTGCGAATCTCCCGGGGTATGGTGGTATCCCCACAGGCTCGCGTCGGCAGGTCGTGTTTTTCCCGTGGTACAGATGGGACCGGAGGTACCGTGAGGTTCAGTGACTTGCCTGACGTGACACAAGTCGTCTGGAGCAAACCCGAGAGCTGAACTGAACTCGTTTGCCTTCTCGGTTCCGTGCCTCCATCACAAAATGGTCCTGTAAAATAACTTTGCCAGGGAGCCATGAAAACCGGAGGATGTAGCAAATGCTTTTTATCTCGAAATTGTGGGATTATTGGAAACTGGGGAAGGAGAAGCTGGTGAGACCAATGTGGGAATGTGTCTCTTCATCCGCTGCTTCGCATCATTCCCAGGGGTCACTGAGGTCCCGACCTGCGCGCTGCTGTGGGTGTAAAATCCGGAGTTCACATGCTCGGTGGGGTACCTGGAAGTGCAGGCAGGCAGTGAAGTCCAAATTTATCCCGTCAGCAAGCGCGTCCAGGGTGAGCTCTACCTTCCTGCATGCCCAAGGCCCAAAGGTTGGCCCGCAGGAACATCGAGCTGTGTCACGTACTGAAGCTGCTGCCGCAGCTTTTGCCAACGTTTCCACCTTCCAGTCTATATTTGAGCTATAACTTTGCTAGGGAAGGAAAACTGTGCATTAAAAGCTGGCATGCAAATCCACGCCTAAATGTATTACATATATTTACATATGTCATTATGCGTGTAAATATTTGCATTGAAGCAACCCTTTAGAACAGTGTCACTTTAAAGAAATCATGTTTAAAATACTCCCAAATCAAGATCTTAATGTTTCCATCCTCTTTGTGCTGCTACGGTTTACCCTTCAGCGTGCTCAAGCTGATGAAGTTTTAACCCATGAAGTGTGAGTAGGATGGAGGCAGGAGACCTGTTTTCACTGCTGGTATTTACACAGCTTGTATTTTTACTATTCCAGAGTTAAAAGTATGACCAAAAATAGGAATTGCAGAGGTGTCTTTCTTTAATGTTGAAGGAAACAGCTGTAACCAGAAGTAAAAATGCTTTAAGTTCATAGGAACAGGCTTGATTAATTATCTTATTTTAGTGTATGAGGAAACGGGATGCTTAAGAACCACTTTAAGAACTGTTAGGATGTATTTTCCAGACCCTGATGCATCCATTTAGAGAAAATAGAGCTGAAGGCACATCTCGAAGGTTTTTGATTTCTAAAGCGTAACCACAACTGCAGGAAGTAGGTTTCGTACTCCTAAGTCATGTCAGATATGCAAAACAAAGGTCTGTCTACCTATTTAACCTCATTTGGGACTTAGGGCGGTCTCTGGTTACACCGTACAAGTGTGTGTTTGAATTGGGCTAGTCCAGGCAGAGCAGCTTGAGAACAAGCTAGAGTAACCAGCAGTTCTGGCAGCGTGGGGACAGCCCACCTCGGGCAAGGTTGGCCCTAGGAAGCAGCAAGGCAGGACCCATGGGATCCGCACGTCTGGCCAAGCTAACACAGGTTTTTACTGCTGCGAGGACGTGGCAGAAGCAATGCAGCCTTTGACCCGTCGGTGTGTTTTGGAGAGCTGGGCTCTCCTTTGCTTGTCCCTGCTTAGTTCTTTTGTTAAAAACCTGCTTCCACAGCCTGGCCCGGGGGAAGGACTTTGACCTTTAGATGACAATTTAGAGTGCCGGTGCTTCAGCTACAGCACACGTTAAATGCGCCAACTGCCGTTATACCCATTGTGTCAGGGATTTATTTTTGAGCAGTTCTGCCCACTTGCTCCGTCTTTCAAAGAAGAGAGCTCAGCTGATCGCCGAGATCAGGCGGGCTGTCTGTCTTTCCTCTGGTGGCAATTTTTAGATGCCTCTTCCCACAGGAGGCCAGGTTCCTCCCCAGGTCTCACAACTTTGACAGCTTGGCTCCAGCTGGCGATCCCTGGCCAGAAGCAAGGCTTGACGAGGAGCCGTGCTGATGAGGGGCAGAAGCTGGCTCAGGGCAAGCAAAGGGATGAGCAACAGGCGTGATGGTGATAGAGATGGGAACAGATAGACAGGAGGTGGGGAAGGTTGCTATTTTGCCCAGTTGACCAAGGAGGCCAAGAGCATCCTGGCTTGTTCTAGAAATAGTGTGGCTGGCAGGACTAGGGCAGTGATAGTCCCCCTAGACTGGATGCTAGTGAGGTCACACCTTGAATCCTGGGGTCAGTTTTGGGCCCCTCACTCCCAGAAGGATATTGAGGGGCTGGAGTGTGGCCAGAGAAGGGCAACGAAGCTGGGGAAGGGTCTAGAGCACAAGTGTGGTGAGGAGCAGCTGAGGGACCTGGGAGTGTGGAGCCTGGAGAAAAGGAGGCTCAGGAGAGACCTTCTGGCTCTCCACAACTCCCTGAGAGGAGGCTGAAGCCAGGTGGAGTTGGTCTCTTCTCCCAAGGAACAAGCGACAGGACAAGAGGCCTCAGGTTGTGCCAGGGGAGGGTTATTCTGTGTTACTCTCTCAGGGTTTTATTTAAATATTTTAAAGCCATATCAGGTTTAAAATTACAGCTCCGCTGTATCGTTCAGTTGCTTGGTCCTCCAATGATCTCCTCTGGCCTGGGCAAACCTAAAATGATTTAGAGCCCACATCTTAACACCTTTATTAGGAACGCTCAGGCTCCGGCTTGGCAAAGTTGTGCCACAGGGTTTCCAAAGGTATTCATTGCTCCTTTCAACGAGAGCAGGGAAAGACAAGAGTGTCACCTGCCCTCGCTCCAGCCTGGCATTTTAAGTGTCACTTTTATATTTGTCTCTCACTATGTCTTTTTTTCCAGGACCTTGTTAAAATGGGGCTTTTATCCCAGCTAAAATTTTATTACTGAAATATTGTACAGTTAGTACAGGTTTGGAATTAAAAATAATTCTGAAATTTAAAAAAAAAATCTAAATGTTAACTGAGGCTTCTTACACCGCTTCCAATAATATATGAAAATTAAGATTATGAGAGCAAGCTATGCGTTTAGGCAATAATGTAGGTTTTTTTAATGTATTTTTTCCATCGGGTCACAGGATAAAACATCGAAAGGGTGATGAGTAGGCTTCATTATTAATGCAGTTCTACATGTGGTTTTCAGAAAGTTTATTCATTCTAGTGAGCAGTTTATGCAACTCTAAGGTACCGTGCAGTGTTTCTTCCTGTGACATTTGAAAAATTCAGAACCCGAATCCCAACAACAGCTGTCTCCTCTAAAATAAGCAGCTGTTTGGCACAAATGTAGCGCACATATCCATACGTTACGTCTGATAAATACCCACAGGCGGGCACAGCAGTCTGAGTCTCGCCATTAGCCACTCAGGTGGATAATGGTATTGTCCTCACTGGGATTGGAGCGGGGCTCCCAGATGAATATCCAGCTGCTTCCAATGCTTTTAAGGGTAGGAGCACAAACCTTCAGCCTTAGCTCCCACTTCTGCCGCAGCGGTCAGGTGTCCAGAAGGGGTTTAGCATCCAGTGTGCCCATTTAACCTGGTGCACCCAGGGATACTAAACACTTCTTCTGACAATGGATCCTGACCTACAGTTGCTGGAGAAAACCTTTAAAGCCTCCCAAGATGCTGCCGGAGAAATCTGGCTTTCTCCCTGAGGAGATGAATGATGTTCTAGCTTTAGTTCGGGTGCTGAAAAGTTGTGAAAAATTAGTCATTGCTTCCTATCTGCATGTGTGACAGGGCTGCATTACGTGCGGGTGAAGACAGGAGGTGATTGTGCCGTCTGCTCTCCCAGGGAGCCGGAGGCAATAAAGGGCAGGAGCTCTGTCCTTTCTTCTCTCACTCTTGTCCAAATAACAAGCGTCTCGGCTCTGGTGCCGAGCTCGTGCGATTCTCAGAATGTCTTCAAATAATAGAAAAAGTGAAGGGACTTGAAAGGAAGGAGGGTGAAATCTGAGGTGTGAGGACAGTGTGTTTATACCTTGCTGCCATCCCGATGTAGTGTCATGAGAGAGATTCTCCTTCCTGCTAAGTTACATAAAATTCAAGAGCCCCACTTATTTTAATTGAACAGTTAATAATAAGAACTAACTCCACAAAAAGTTTCCTGGATTTTTTTTTTTTCCACTTTACCTTCAAGACAGGAGATTTATCACATCCACTCATTCCAAGAGAGACTTTCCTTTTAAAAAGAGATGACCCCAGAAGCAGGACTATGACAAACATGCTCCATCCCTCCCAGCTGGGAGGGGTGATCTAAGGCGTTACTACCCCAGCCACCAGCGCAGGTGTCTGCTGGAGAGACGGCACAAATCATCCTGATGGCTCAGTATAAATCACCATCCTCCACAGACGAGCCATTTTTAATAAGAAATCAGCCCAGTCAATATTTTAAACTGATAGACTGGCCGGTCAGCTGGGTAAGAGGCATACAAGCGTGTCCAGTTTTCTGGTGCTTGCTGTAATGGAGGTCTGTGTGAGAAGGGTTGCAGGAAATGGGCATGAACTTCAATACAGGAAGGTCCATCTAAACATCTGTAGGAATTTCATTACTTTGAGGGTGGCAGAGCGCTGGCCCAGGCTGCCCGGAGAGGTTGTGGAGTCTCCATCTGGAGACATTCCAAACCCACCTGGTTGCCATCCTGTGCAACCTGCTCTAGGTGAACCTTCTCTGGCAGGACGGTTGGATGAGATGATCTCCAGAGGTCCCTTCCAACCCCTGCCATTTGTTGAAGACCACTGGCTTAAAAAAAAAGTCTTAATGGTCACAGCAAAATCCTTTTCAGACCTCCAGTACCACCTTTGCACACATGATTTAAGGCACCAGCTGACAATTCTAGGACTTTTGTTTCTGTGGTAATAAAGAAAACTTGTGCATGTCTTTATTTCAGGCCAAATGTATTTTGTGCCATTTAGCATGGAGTGATGCCTGGTTTTTAGAAAACAGTTGTTTTAAAAGGCTTCATTCAGGCTTCCTTTTGCTCGCAGAACAATTAGGCTTGTTCTTCATGGTCATCCATGGTTCATGGTACCTCTGAAAAGAGCGTTTCCATTCTTTGTATACGCAAGGTTCACCAGCTTCCAGTATTTCAAAACCTGCTGCTTCAGCACACAATTCCCAGCTGAAAATTAAGTGTGTGTAATACTAAGAAAACGAGGACAATATTGTTTGAGGCCATGTCATATCTGTTACGCAAAGTGGCTCCAGGAGGATCGGAAGTAATAAGTAGCCCGTTCTTTTACGGCTTTTCACTGAAAAAAATAACCCTAAAAAATGTGGGGTTTCCCACTGGGATTAACTTAATTTCACAAGCGGAGAAGCAGTGGTTTTCTTACATGCACGTATAATGAATTTTGAGTGATAGCCCTGTAATTGATGCTTGTTCTGCATTGCTGGTAGGTGTAGCAGCAGATTGGCAAGGTGACTTAACAACTATTTGCAAGCCTACGTGCTGTCTGATGTTACTAAGGTAACTAAATTGCGCAGCAATCTGCCTGAAGTCCCTATGAAGATAAAGTGGCCAGCGCTGCTGCGCTTTGAAAATGTCAGGTACTGACCCTTTTCCATATTACTCGGGGTCTAACGAGAAGCAGAAATCATTTGGTTGCAATATTACAGATAGACTATTCTCGTTTTTCTGCAAGCTGTATTTCTTCCCCTCCTCCCAGCCCTGCTTTTTACAGAAGATTCCTGACCAGCCGAAATGTTACACAAGCAAAATTCAGTTTTGCTTGTACTTCTTCATTTGAAGTTGCTCAGAGGAACAAGGCAGAGGGAGGTGTCTCGAAGCAGGGTCCCTTCTCCCAAGGAACAAGCGACAGGGCAAGAGGAAACAGCCTCAAGTTGCACCAGGGAAGGTTGAGGTTGGACATGAGGAACAATTTCTTCCCCAAAAGGGCTGTGAAGGGCTGTCCCAGGCTGCCCAGGGCAGTGGTGGAGTCCCCATCCCTGGAGGGGTTTCCAAGCCGTGGAGATGTGGTGCTGAGGGACATGGGTTAGTGGTGCCCTGGCAGTGCTGGGTTAACGGTTGGACTTGATGATCTTAAAGGTCTCTTCCAGCCAAAACAATTCTACCCCTCCTATGCAAAAATAAATTCTTCCTAATCAATCTAAACCTCCCTGGTGCAACTTGAGGCCCTTTCCTCTTGTCCTATAGCTTGTTCCTTGGGAGAAGAAACTGGTAACTCAGGGAGTGGGAAGCTGAGCGAGGACTGGGGAGCTGTGGTTTCAGCGTTTGAGCCCTGATAGGATTAGCAGACTAAAATGAAAAAAAGTGACTAAATCGTGGATGTGAGAGAGGGCTGAGCCCCCCCACGGGCACAACGCTGGGGCCACTGCGTCATCACGTGTCTCAAAATGGAGGTAAATGAAAAAAAAAGAACAACATGCCGATCCAAAAAGGACAAATAGAGGGAAAGCATCTTTTCAGATCTGTAGGAAGATGTTGCGAGGCATTCTCCGGCGTGTCTGAACCTCCCTCCTACACATCGCAGTGCGTGTTGGTGCAGAGCAAGTCAATAAAGCCCACACGACCAGGCGGGCCCTGCTCCAGCACTGCTGTTACTAAGGGTGGTTTGCACAGTGCCTCTTTTAGAAGCCCTAAAGCTCCCGAATAAGTCACAGCTACTGTATGAAAATAAGCCAGGCTCGTTACTCACATGGATTGCTCCTCAAGGATGCGCTCATTTGAATCAGCTCTTGCTCAATTAGCTAGGAAGAGGAACCCCGTGTTAATATTTAGCTGCCCAGGAGAGATAATCAATGGGAGCTAATGAAGTTATCATTAGCAGTCCGCTTAATAAATATTTTAAGCTACATAATGCATGAGTATATGGAGATGCTCCTCACCATGGTACAGCTCCTCTGGTTGGACTTGGGGCAGTCTGGGTGGGCTTAGGCCTGTCCTTAGTTCAGGAACTCAGTAAAATGGATACTCGACCATCTTCTTGGTGTGTTTTTTCAAGTGGTTTGGGTTTGTTTTATTTTTTTATTGTCACTCCTGTGCGTTTGCATGAAAATAAGGCTTTGTGGAGCCTTACAGGCATGCTGAGAAAGCAGCTTCCTCAGGATGGAGGCTTGGATTGCCTTTCCTTCTGGGTTTTTGGAGAAATCTCAACCATCTGAGTGCTCTGGCTACCTGGTGGAGCAGCAGACACAGCTGGAGAGGACAATTTTTACTTTAGGTGTTTTGCTTGCATCTCTTTTTTGACTTAGAATGTTTTCTGTAGACTGAAAAGAGTAGAAATGACTCTTTTCTCCCCACTACTCTAGAGCTGCTCCTGTCCTTTGAGGAACCATTTCACCTCTTATTTGATTGCCTTTCATTTGAATCTCTTCAAAAGCAAGTTTCCAGAGCCTTCAGGCTTCCCCCACAAGCCTGCTTGCTTAAACACTCAGCAGATGATCTTCTGCTCAGGCTTTGTTTTCTAGCAACTACCTTCCCTGGGAATTTCCATCTTTATAGAGCCTGGGGTCTCTGCTGCTGAAAATGGGTGAACACCAAGCTAAACAGCTCGTGGGCTGGTAGTTAGGTACTGAATACACCTGACCCATTAGCTCAGCTTTGCAGGGTATGGAGCAGAAAAACAGGGACGAAGTCCTCTGCATCTGGAGTGGGTTTAGCAGCCTGATAAGGATGTGCAGAGCATTTCTGAAGTCCCCAGAGATAGCTTCCATCCTGCAGATCTGCTGTCTTCCCCACAGATGGCTTTTGCAATGCTGATTTGGGCAGCAGTAAAGCATGGGACACCTTAAAAATAAAAGTACGTGTTTTAGAGGCTAAGAGAGCTTGGAGATTAGCTTTCTGCTGTTTAAACTTTGTTGTAGTTGTATTTTTCCCTCTTTTTTTGTTGTTTTTTCTTCTGTATAGAGGCAGACTAATGACTAAGCTGACTTTTCCACTGACAACTGGCTGCTCGGTCTATAAATCTGCTTGGCTCCTACAGGCCCTTTCTTGGGCTTAGAAATATTTGCGTGCTCTTCTACAAGAGACAGCCTATGAACTACTGCTTGAGTGCAGGCTTGGAAGAGGAGCTCAGAGGCAATCTTACTGATTTATGGTTTGTCCATGCATATGCAGGTCAAAGTATTTCTCTGAATCGCTTCCCGGCTGAAGGAAGCTGCTGAGCTTTGTCCTTTATGGTGTCTGAGCCACAGCAATCCATTTATTCATGAAACCTTTGTAAGCACCTCAGTAGATCTACATGACGAGCAGCTGGTTGGTTTTTATAGTAGAGGTTTAATGCATCTTGAAGGGTCACTGTCTCCTGGAATGACTTGGAGCTATTTAACTGACAGGTTTTCAGACAGGCTGTTGCTGGGAGGTGGTGGTAAAGCATGGCCTTCTGGTCTGGTCTGCGTTATTTACACCGCTTTAACGATGCCGGGTAGTAGCGGTGATGCGATTGTATGTCATAGGTGTCTTTAGGATGCTGAGCTATTCCTTGCCGTGTCTCTACTTCAGCTGTGGTTCTGTACTTCTATACCTCTTCTGTAGGCTTTAAAAAGTGGGGTGGAAATGACCACGTGTTCTTCAGAAAGCCACAGAGTGCTTTACAGGGAAACACCGTTGGCCTGTTCAGTAGTTAACAGTTGAAAGAACAGGAACTGGTTTTGCTTGTTCTGACCAGAAAAGCAGTTTGGTCTTTCCATAGGTCAACTGTGGAACTTGCTTCCTGCTGAGTAATACAATTATGAAATGCTTTGAGCTCCCGTTGTCTCAAGGTTATGGTTAGGACGTATTAAGCAGCCATCAGTGTCTCGTAACAAATGATAAACCGTACAAATTGGATCGGTGGTCACTGAAATGCGCCGGCTTGTAACTGTGAAATAATTTAAGTGCAAGTGTAACGTACTTTAAAATGGTTGTAAAACTCAACTGGAAATTAAAGCTCGTGTTTTCCTTGGCGCCGTGAGAGATCAGAATGTTGCAGTGCTGTTGTGGGCAGCCGGAGAGCTGGATTACACGGACCAGCACAGTCCAGCATAGTTGTGATCCTCTTCAGAGGGAGCAGAGGGGACCTCCTGTACCCCGATTTAAAAAAAACAAATCCAAACCAGTAACCAAACCCCAGAACGCCAAGCATTCATCAAATCTTGCTTTAAGAACTTTGGATTTTATGTGGTGTTTGACAGACTTGCTCATCTGCTTATGTACCGTTAGATCTGGAGAGGTTTTACCAGACAAAGTTACAAGTGTGAATGATGTAATCAAAGTGTTACCAGACAGCTCTTAACAGGAACCCTGCTTTTCTCTCCAGGAGGAAATTCCTAGTAAATTCTGTGTACTAGTTCTACTGATTGATGACTCATTTGATTTACTGACAGCAAAAACGTGTTGACTGTGGCTCTTCTTAGGTCCCCAGCAGCCCTGTGATGCTTGCTCCAACCAGTATCCCTCCGTTCAAACCAGTACCCTAAAAACTCCATCCTACTGTCACAGCGTGTACCAGCACCAGTGAAAAGCTTGTGATCTACAGTCGGGACTGAATGGTTCAACCTGGGACCAGCCATCAGGAATACACGTTTTCAGCCAGTCCATTATTCCATTGGTTCTTTTTTTTAGGGGGGACAGGGGGAAATTCTTGTTTCCCCCCTCCTGCTTTTCAGAGCCTATTATGAAAATTTGTTTTAAATCAATATAAAGGAGAAGGAAACATACTTTGTACAAACACTTGGCTTCCAGATGGTGGGGAGATGGTTTGAAAACATGGAAAGGGTAAAAAGATGGGCTTGCTGGGGCTCCTCCTCCAGGTGTCTGCGCTGCCTGTCGTATTATTACTTCAGGAAATAATCACCCCAGAAATCCTGAAATCTATACTGCAGGTCTTTTTCTGATTATCCACAAAGTAGAGCAGAAAAAAATAGAAGATTTCTGTAACTTGCGGGGGGTTCAGCAGGTGGATGCTGACAGGAGGAGTATTTCTCGTGCCTGAAAAGATGTCCCAAGTTCAGCATAGCTGCATCCCGCAATACCGACTTGAAATAGAGTCAAGTTTGGGAAACAGAATAAAAGAGCACTTCAAAAATAAGGAGTATCTGGCTTAGCACTCTTTTTTGTGCTCCTTCAAAAATCAGTTTAAATGCACTTCACTTCTTTATTTTTCTCATTCCTCCAGTGTCTAGGTTTTGACTTTTTTTATTCTTTGAATTACAGTGAAACCACTTCGAGTGGTTCGGGGGAGCTGTGGTTCGTATCTTATATATATATAAATGTAAATATGTTTTTGTAGATTCTGATACCATAATAGCAACGTAAAACACTGTAAAAGTAAGAGATGAAGGCTGAGAGGTAGGCAGCTGACTTCAGTGTACATATTTCTTCCCTGGTACCATATGGAAGTTAGAAGTCAACATATGGATGTTAGAAGTTACCTGAGTCTTCCTACAGGTTGTGGCTTTGTCCTTGTTTTGGGCTATGTTTTTCCACTGAGAAGAATTTGAAATGCAAATACTATTATTTTATTTTGTCTTATTTTATTTATATTGGGACAGGTAGAAGATGTTCCTCAGGAATGTGTGTGTCTGTGGATTTTGGTTTTTTGCCCCATCACTGTAAATCACCGTCTTTACTAAAACGGGAAGGGGCAAGTTTTAATCAGTTTTTGATGCAGTAATTGATAGCAAAAGTCAAAGGAGACGTTAGATTAACGGGAGGACACATTAATAAAGGATTACCAGCCTTTATACCAGTTGTTATGGATTTCTTCAGCTAGGATGAGCTGACACAATGCTGTGCCTCAAAGCAGGAAAATACTGCAATATTAGATTGCTTAAGCTTACCTATGAGATAAACATTGGAAACTTATTTTCCTTTTCTTTTCATTTGAGCTTCTTGATATCCAGTGGCCAGTTGGCTCTATTTGTGAGCTACTAGAGCTCAATCAGACCTGTAAAGAAAGTACGTTTATTTTGAAGTGCTGTATGAAGACAGAGGACGTGGGTGCTACAGCTGCTATTCCTATAGTAGCTCCTCTTGCAACTTGAGGGCGTTTTTTCTCAAGTCCATCACGCCAAGCAAATCCCCACGTTTCCAGTGGCAAAGCTAAAAGCTCGGTCAGGGCTTCAGGAGAGCGTGGCAGCTGCGTGAGCTGCGTCCCAGCGCAATGCACGGTCCCAGCTGGCAGCGCTAGGGCATTAGAAAGGAGCTGGTTTATGTTGGTGAAATTCTTTGCTGTCTTGTGTCTTATCTGAGTGTAGTTCACCCCCATGAAATACCGCGAGTCTCCGAGGGGCTGCATGAACTGGAAGTGTTCGCACTGAAGGTCCACCAGAGTTGCTGAGAACAACTGAATTAAACAGTTCTTACCTGCGCACTACCATCATCGCGATTTATTATGTGCTCCCCTGTAGAGGGTTTAGTCACAGCAGATTTAAATGACCAAGACTTGGCCTCCCTTCGAGCTGAGGCATCTGTAAACCAGGCATTGTTCATGTCAGTGTTTTATTTTGGGGCTTCCTTGATAGGACTGGGAGTTTTTACTGCCAAGTCTTTCTCCTCTGTAGGTTCAAGCTGTTCTTGGATTCACAGTTGTTTATCCGGACCTTCTTCAAGTTCGAATAATGTAGAATAATATTCAATTTGACTAGACCATTTTCTGATAGTACCCCTTTGAGATATTCCCTCCAGAGGAGCTCTTCCTACACATCATGTTAAAAAAGAAAACCAAAATACTCGTCAGTCCGAGCAGAAATCAGATCTTTGACTGTACCAGGCAGTTCCCACAGTGCCCGGTGGCAGAGGGGAAAGGGGAGGAGCAGAGATCCAGCAGAAACATCTCCCGTGTGCAGTTTGCCTTTTTTTGTCGTTATTTGTTTTGTTCTGAACTACTGATAAAAGTCTTGTAAGGGGAAAAATACGGCAAAGTTAGAACTCCCTCTAGAGTCTGCCTATGTCTTCTCCAACTCTGCACAGAAGTTTCTCCTCTGTGTAACTGCATTTAGTGAGAGCAGCCGTGAGTTACATCAGCTGTCCAGGAAGCTCTGATTGAACCTCCAGCTCAATCTTACAATTAGGCAAATAACATCTCGGGTACTGTATTTAAAATGCCTTTCTATTTTCCCTGAAAATAGTTAAAATACAGAAGTTTAAGTTGTTGGAGCGTAACACAGCTTTCTGAAATTGTTTGGAGCTGTTTAGTATCCCACGTAGTGAATGTTTTTTCCGTGTAAACCATCAATTTTTTTCCATATAAAATGATTTTGTTTTTTTTTATTTCCTGGGTGAAAATGTGTCATGTTGGAGAAGCATGACTGAAAGCAGCAGGGACACTGTTTTCTAGTGCTCTCTGTGTGATGTAATAGCAATTATTTAAAAAGCTTTGAATCAGTTTAAGTTGGAAAAAAAATAAGCCTATTAACCTCTAAATCTTCAGCTCTGAAATGATTATTTTTTTTTTTTTTAAACTTTATGCCTTTAGTATCTCCTTTCTACTTCTTTCTAATGTCTTTATTAAAAGGGCAAGCTTCTTTATGGCAGCCTGTGCTGACTCAGGAGAGAAAGGTCATGAAGTTAAACCAGCATTATAGGGGGAAAATGGCATATTATTGGTGGGAAGCCATGAACAGATTTCTCAAAGTCCAGCCTTGCTCTTGTGAGCTGTTTGCAAAAAAAAAAAAACCACAAAAATTCATTGTTTTCTGGGAAAGTACCAGGTAGATAAAAGCAAATCATGCTGCTTAGGCTTTGTCTGCTTAGGCTAGGTCTGCATCCCGCAGAAGGTCAAACCTTGGAAGGAATTTGAGACTAAAACTCTGCAGGTTGCTTTGTACTGTCATGCTTGTCTTTATTCACAGAAGAACTTTTATGTCTGCCTGAGTTTTGTACAATCACGGAATGATTTGGGTTGGAAGGGACCTTAAAGCTCATCTGGTTCCAACCCCCTGCCATGGCAGGGACACCTCCCATAGACCAGGTTGCTCAAAGCCCCGTCCAACCTGGCCTTGAACACCTCCGGGGTTGTTTGTAAGCAGTTCTTTGTTCTTATATGATAGCACCTAATTTTTCTTCCCTTCTTTGGCCCATTTATGACCAAAGTGGCACTTGTGCACGTAGAGAAGCACTAAAATGTCTAGTTACATCAATCAAATAGTAGTATATAATAATGTGTAGCTGTTTTATGACAGCTAACACCCAATTTTAGTTCCTTTCCTACCTGCACCTAGAATACCTCTTTACCTCTCGCCAGGTGACCTGCTCAGGTTGAGGTTGTGACTTAGTTACCAGGCAGCTTGAAATGTTCCACGTATGTTTTATCCCAGTTTCAACACCACTTGCGCTCTCTTCCCTTTTTTCCTTCTGCTGCTTTCTAAATTATTCCATTGTTCAGGGAAAATAACCAAAGGACCTTATTGTTGCCGCGAACTTGCTTCAATAATACAGCTTTGCTTTTCCACCTCTGAAATACATTGGAACAGCACAGAGAGGAACGTGGCACGTGTGCGGGGTGCTGGGGACCTTGGCAAGGAGTGTGGAGTCCATGAGGTTGTTTTTTTAATCTCTCTTGGTAGCGAATTACGCCCTGAGATCTGGACTGAAAACAAAGCAAGATACGGGAAATCTGTCATCGCTTAAGGTGTAACTTAATCTAACTAAGCAAATCCGAAGTATTTTTTTTGTATTTCTTTATCAGAGAACAGATCCTCTCTGTATAGACTGGGGAATATGGACACTAAAAATATCTTTTTGTTAATGCGTTGTAGAAAAAAGACTCCTTTACCGGCTTCATCTCAGTAGCACGCAGAGCTATTAAGCTCTTTTCCTCTTGTTGCGGCACAATTTTCTTTGTGTAGCGTTTACTACAACGCGGACCCCAAATGCATTCCAAAGGGGATGCAGGTGGAATTAAATAACTGGTAGAGGAGGATGGGAAAGTTGGGAGTTGTTAAGAGGCGAGAAAAGATTTCCGGGGAGATGCTGCAGCGATATTAAATCAGCATGAGCCGAGCAGGGGAGGCTGTCAACCCAAGCCTCCAACGAGGGCGTAAAGGAGCGCGGAGATTTGTAGTAGGCAAGTAGGAAGAGGAAGGAGAGGAGTGAATTCTGAGTATTTGTCTTGCCGTTCTGCTGCCAAAACTCGTACGTGTGCGTAAAATCCAATCTGAAGTATGGAGCAGATGTGCAATTTTAAAAAGAAAACCTTTCTGCCCTCATTTTACATACGTGACGCTTTGCTAAGATCGATCTGGTCAGCGAGCGAGGGAAATAAAATCTGAAATGCCTTCTGAATGAGAAGTGATGCCTGAGTGTAGGTGGGTGTGGGTTATGTTTTCTGAACAAGGTGTTTCTGTGTAGAAACAAACTTCTGCCTGCGTCGTCGTCTTGGCGCTTCATAAGATGAATTGCAGAATGTTGATGTTTGACATGAATGCTTCTGTAATGGCCGCTGGAGTCAGAAAATAATCAGCTTCAGAGCAACCCCCTTGCAAAGCTTTCTCTGTGGTCAGGTTTTAGATCAGTCCTTGCTGGAACACCCTGGGAAGAGCAGCGAGGGGTTTGTAATCAAGTCTCTCATTCTGACTCATTGTTTGTGTTCCTGGTTGTTTTCTCTCAGCAAGTTGATGTGCTCTGCTCTGCATATTTTCATGTCTTCCAGCTGAATCATAGTTAAATTAAAATGACCGGGGCTTTTTTGAAGGTTTTCTTTTTCTGTGGTTTGTTTTGTTGGGGTTTTTTTATTGTTGGTTTTTGTTTGTTTTGTTTTTTTTGTTTTGAAATCTTAGTTCTGCAGTATTTGAAAGCAGGGCTGTGAAGACTGACAACCATAACTCCGATCAGTATTTGCTGCAACAATTTGCTAGTTAAACTAAATCATGTTCTGTGTGTTCTCAGTTTCCCAAGCATTAAGTATTATTCTTATCCGTGCATTTTTTCCTTAAAAGCACACACGAGTCACGCTTTCTCAGCAGCCTGCCTTTTCTGGATCTGTTCATAATTTCAGGCTTTCCTTAGAAATGTATTTATTGTGCTGTCTTTTGTTTGCTGGGTGTGAGGAAAACTTTTCTGAGAGCAACACAAGAAAGGTGGATATTTAATATTGGGATTAGAAGTACAGCTCCATAGGAATATACCCCAGTACTTCAGTTGTTGGTAAGTAGCCCTAATAAAGATTGATGTGCCTGAACTTTGTGTAAAGCTGGTGCTTTGTAAACATTTTTGATCAAAGTGCACTCTGAAGAGTGCTTTGAAAGTCGTGTTACGAAGACCCGTGTGATCACAGCGTTTTATCATCGCGCTTTACAGATGACAAATCACCTCAGCTGCCGAATCCCGAAAGAAACCAGGTGCCTTTTTTTACAGAGAAGTTGTTTGACTGCGGTGGTGAGAATTCTGAACACTAGAGGTTTACTTTTAATCACCCGTCTGGGACCACGCTGCACCACTCGGCCGTGTTCATTTGAAGCTAGATGCAAGTGCTTTCTGCTAATATCATAAATGTGCATTCCTAAAAATCTTTATAAAGATAGAGACTGGGGATATTCCCAGTGGTGGGACGGGTCTGTTCAGACCTGACCCGTCCTCTGCTGTCAAGAAACTCATTCAAAGCGGCCTCAAACCTTGTAGTTTCTCACTTCCATGTGTTAGCGTTGTAAGGACGTGGTGAAAATCATTCAGGTAATGTTTCTTTGGCTGTCCTTTCCATCTGTTTTCAGATAATGTGAGGAGAGGAGGAGGAGGAGGGATTTATCGTAAATTATTATCAGTTTGCTCAGCTGCAGTCATGAGGATTGCCTCTTTGAAGTTGCTGAGAGAGTTATAATGGATTTCCTTCTGCTTGTTTGGTGAAGGTCCTTAAAAGGCTGAAAATCTTGGAGGAAGTGGCTTACTTTTGATAATTTCAGACAAGAATTACGATAAATTTGAATACTACATTTTTTTTACTAATTATAGAAACAGAAACGTCGGCTCTGTGTTCCCTGTAGGAATCAAGAATGTCTCTGTTCATACTGAATAAGAGGTGGAGAGGAGATTTTTAGGTGCGAGGAATGCAGAGTAACTGTGCAGGGAGACAAACGAAGAGGAGGACATACTTAGAATGACTTTGGTCTGATCTTATGTCAGATGTTAAGAGCGTCTGGTTGCGTTACGTGGTTATTGGAGTTTATTCCTATGCTTGGGTCTGTTCCAAATTGGTTTTCCTATTACAAAATACTTTACACCTTGATTATCGCCTTCTGTGCTGAAAGGCACAATCCCAACCCAAACTGAACTCTCATCCTGGCTGAAGCTGTGTCTTCTTTGGGACCTCCAGAGTGGGGTGGTTGGTGAGGGAATGCTGTTGGGGTGCAAGGCTCTGAACTTGGTCATGACGGGCCTGAGGCACGTGACCTGTGAGGCTGAAGGAGCTGGGCAGGTTTTTTTTGGGAGGCGTTAAACCTTGGCTGAATGAATCCACTCGTGAACATCTGCTGTCTCGGTGATGGCCTTCTTCAGTCCAGGAGGCTGTGCAGGGTGGTCTCCAGAGACATTTCCAGCTAACACTTCTGTGATCTTGGGAAAATTCTTGTTAGTGTGAGTAGCGGGATACTCAGGTGCCACTTCACAATGTTTATCGTCGCCTTCCACTGGCTCCCAACCATAGAAGCTAAGACAAAGTTCTGAAACGTTCTCTGGACTTGGAGCTAGCATAAGTTAATGCTTCTTTTAACATCTCTTGGTTGTCTGTTGGTTCCTAGTGGTCTACAGATCTTGAGCTGAGAATCACTTTCAAGGGAGAAAGTAGAATTAAGACAAAACAACAAAAGCAGAGCTTTCCCTGTTTCTATTGATAATAAAGATTAAGTCAATTATTTTTCCCACTCTATGTACGACTATTAATCTTAACTTCAGAAAATGGTTGATCCTGTCTGAAGAGAAAGGTGTCTGCATCTTCTTTTGCAGTGCCTGTGAATATACAGTTACATTCTGCCCCATTCCTGTGCAATCCCAGGTTACAAAATGGAACAAGGAAACACTTTTAAATGTGACTAAAGAATCAAATAAAGATTACTCCATTAATTGGATGATAAAACGCATGAAGATGTTTTCCTGCAAAGGTGGCTCAGTGGGGGATACAACTTGAAAAAATGAAAAGCATCCCAGATCTTGCTTGTTTTGGTCTTGCCTTAATTTTGAAAAGCTCAATTAGTTGATTTTGTTGGGTTTTTAAATATATTTAATTTCTATTGAGTGCCAGCCAAATGACTTCTTTCATGGCACTTCAGGACATGGTTTAGTGATCGTAGTAGTGTTGGGTTGACAGCTGGACTTGATGATCTTAGAGGTCTTTTCCAACCTTGATGATTCTATGATTCTGTGATTGGTTTGGGAGGTCACTTGTAACCTATGTTAACTGATGAGGAAAAGGCTTCATAGACAAGAAGCTACTTTTTCGTTTTATGTTCCCTCACACTTGCATCCTATTAGAGGAAAATCCATCAATTCCTTCCTCTTCTCCCCCTCCCCAATCCACCCCCCAAACCTGTCTAGATGTTGGAGGAAAATTTTCTCAGCAGCTTTCACTCTCCAAGGATTTGTGGCATCTGAATATGAAGAGGCATCCTGGTGGTGTTTGATCACCTGAGATTAAAGCAGAGGAGAACACCTGGATGTTCACAAAGTGCCTCCTTGTCCCCACATCAGAAGCATTTAAGTGAATTTGGAGGGAGCTTCAAATTAACTTAGTTAAAATTAACTCTTCTCTTTTTGCCGCCTTCTTGCATATTGGACTGGGATAAGCTTGTTTTGTACCTTTCAAAATCTATTTTTAATATACCAACTTTTTTTGTTGTTGTTGCACCTTTAGACTTTCTCCTTAGCTCCTGTGATTGAGAGCTGGAGGAAAAGGAGGATAAACTTCACGTTAGAATTTCCTGATGGAAAGAATTCTGTGGATTAGGGAAGCATAACTTCTGTTGCAGGATTGTCGTCGGACACAGGATTAGTTATACCAAAGGAGCCTTGCTAACGTAGTCACTAATTAAACGTTCCCCATCTTTATTTGCAATTAGGCAGGTATGATGTGTTGGCTGCTGTGTAGGTTTATTAAATCAGAAATGCACGGTGACTTCAGCCAACCAATCCACCTTATTTCATGGTGAGTTACTCAAGAGCAGTTACCTTTGTCCTCACGCTTGTTCGGCTGATTCAGTCGTGTAACCAGACACTCTCATTTTTACGCAGTCAGGAGGTAAGTGATAATTTTCCAGCCTTTTAAAGATAAACATAAGATAAATGAACACAATATTAGTTTTTGTATTGTGTTACTTTTCATGAATATTGAATGTGAAAATCAGTTTGTTGGATGTGTTGGGACCAAAGGCTTTGCAGTGAACTGGAGCAGGGAGAAGAATTCCTTCCAAGGAAATCTGAGCGTCGTAAATGCACTTGTTCTTTTTTTGTCCTTAAATCAGGTCAGGTTCACCTACGTTGATTCAGGCCAATACAATTGTTCTTTCTGGGCTTCCTGGGACCTGTCTAATTATAGAAAAAGGAGCTAGTAGGAAGTCAGGGCTGGCTCTGAACTCTTCAGCTATTGTATTGCTTCGGATTTAATTCTCTTTTCTTCACTTAAAGTGTGCGCTCCTCCAGTGCTATCACCACAGCTATGGAAAGGAGTATCAAATATTGAGACTTTGGGATTAGTGCCTTTCGTATTCTCTTCTAGGGTACTATAAAACCCCAAAGAACTTACAACTCACTTGTAGGTGCTTGTCGTTCCGGAGACTGCAGTCTTGAGTTGGCTTTCTAACGGTTGATTGTACCGCAGCTCCTTGGGGGTGAGCAAGCATCGGTGTTCAATAATTTTTTCCTCAAATAGCTGTCGCAGTAATGTTCTGATACCAGTAAAACAATAGGTAGAGGAGCAGTTGACTTGTGACAGAAGGGAATAGTTATGGTACGGTTCCTTAAGCCACATTTGTCTGCGGTGATGCCTAGTGAATGACCCTCGTGGATGTGTGGGGCTGGAAGGGCTCTGCTTATGTGATGCTCCCTCCCAAATTTCTCAAGTTTTCAGAATCTCCAGGCCTTTTACTCCTAAAACTCCGAGCAGTTTGTTATAGGGGTGATTACATGGGAAACAATGCTGTACAGATAACATAAGTCATCGTACCTAACTATAAGTAACATAGGGATGATAATTAAAAATAATTGCAAAACCGACCCGTTTAATTAGTTTTAGACCAGAGTAAGGATTAAAGAGTGTTTTCAATAGATGTCAAATAACCATTACTTTTGCAAATTCATTATTCGTTGTTAAGATAACAATTAACACGTATATAATGGGACCGAAACAAGTTCACCACTCATAAGAACAAAGCTAATTAGAATTGTGTTAAAAGTGAGTGTGCTGGTTTGAAATTGCCTCAAGCAGCAGGGAGGGATCGAGAATTCCTGTTGAACTGATATTACAACAACAACAAAAAAACCAAGCCATGTGAAGCAGCCAAAGCTAACTCCTGTTTCCAAGGAGAAGGCAAGAAAAATAAATTAATTTGAAAGAAGCAAATTCTGTTTACAGTATTTGGTCTGATTTGGTTATTAAAGAGGTGTTTAAATGGGCTATTGAAATCTATAGTCAGGCTCACGGGTGTCTAAAAAAAAAACAAACCAACCAACCTTAAGTCTAACTGGCAAGGTATGTGTGGTGGTTTTTTGTTTCTTCAAACATGATATTTTAAGGTAAACTTAATATACAATTCAGCGTGTTAGTGGGGTAAGACATACATCCTGCCAAAACTGTGTCTTTCATAGAATCACAGAATGGTTTGGGTTGGAAGGGACCTTAAAGATCATCCAGTTCCAGCCCTCCTGCCATGGCAGGGACACCTCCCATAGACCAGGTTGCTTTGCTGTGTTAGTCTTTGCTGTGTGTGACTTGATAATCCTGACTTGTATTTAATTCCTGCAGAATTGGCACAGAACTGAGTTATCCCCTGCTCTTGGATATTTGTGGCCACTTTCTGGATGTTGTGTATCCACCAGTAATGGTGGATGGTTATTCTTGGACTTAGTTCTCTAGTTTTTGGGGGGATTTTTTTAGCGCCCTTAGTCATAAGAAGTTCAAACCAGAACTGCAGTCTGTGTCTTTCACGCTTTTGCACTGTGGGCAAATGCTGAGCATCCATCAGATCTGGCTTAACTTCTTTCATAAAGCAGCTTTCCATAGGTAAGGACGGAGGCTTCCTTCTTCCTCCCATCCGTGACTTGATAAGTCATAAGAACTTCTGAGCTCACGTGTACTACCACTGAAAAGTCACTGGTTTTTCCTCTGGATTGCTTAATTTGTTACAGGAGCAGGGAATGGATGGAGTTGCGCATGGAGGAGGAGTTTTCTTCCTTTCCAAGCTGTGTGTGGATAGAATTAGGCTTAAAGAACCAAGGTATCCAAATCAGTGTTTCCTATCTCCAGTGTCACACATTGCAAGCAGTGCTCCTGCTGTAGGAACACTTCAAGAGACCATACTAGATGTCTTCTAGTTAAACAGAATGAGATAGTTAGACATGGGAGTAAGTATGGAGAAATGTGATCAAATAATAAAAATGCTCAAGACATTGAAAGCAGTCCTATATACTAGGGAGTAGTAAGATGGTACCGTGACTAACAGTGGGTAAGGGCTGTTTAGGAAGTTTTCGGATTAATTCCGTTAATATGATGTGACCGTGTGCTGTCATGCCGAGCATGTAAAGCTGGGGGAAGGAGGAGGGAACTGGGTGGACGTTGAGAGGGATGGCGTTTGTCTTCCCAAGTCACCACTAGCTCTGATGGAGCCTGGCTTTTCTGGAGAAGGCTGAACACCTGCCTACCCGTGGGAAGCAGTGGATGGATTCCTTGGTTTGCATTGCTTGTGTGCACAGCTTCTGCTTTACCCACTGAACTGTCTTGATCTCAACCTGTGAGGTTTTTCGCTTCTGCCCTTCCAGTTCTCTCCCCCATCCCACTGGGAGGAGAGTGAATGAGGGACTGAGGGGGAAGCTGCCACCTGGGATTGGATTCTCTTGTCTTCAGAGATTCCAGGGCTTCAAACAGTAGTATAAAGAATAATAAGAGTGTAAATAGTGTCAAAATAAGATTAAAAAACATCTTCTGGCCAGGAAGAGAAAATACTCAAAGCAGTACTTGGCTCTCCATATTTGCCTTCTGGTTGCTGTTCACTTAAGGTTTTACCTTTTCAGAACTTGAGGTAATACTGGCTGCGATGGGGGAGGCAGGAGGCTCTTAATCAAAGATTGCAGAAAGACATTATTGATTAAAACTGAGAATAAACATGACTTCTCAGTTTAGAATCTTTATGAAAGTGCTAGGCCATATTATGGATATTGCACAGCTTTCTGGGTTGGAAACTCTTCAGACCCCTTTCTTGGGCACAGTTATGAGGGCACATCTCTTGTGTCTGTTAAATTCTGTGGAGGGCTGGTCCCAGCACAGTGCCCTTGCTGGTGAGCCTGCAGTGCTGCCCTGGCCCAGCAGCTTGATAAATGAAAGTTTTATTAAGAGATCTATGGTTCAGACTCAATGAGCATTTTCTTTTTCTGTGTGTTCAGAGGGAATACGTTGGCTGAAGCGGAGGAATTTTAATGTAGTAGTAATCCATTTAAACTGGTAGACCACATATAGCCTGCATTTTATTTTTTTTTTTGGAATAGATCTGTGTTTCAGTCAAGCATTGCAATTTGCTGACAGATTTTCTTGCTGCATATTGACTTCAATTATTTTTGTGCCAAATCGCTCCTTAAACCTCACAATAGACACATTTCTTCATCTGGACATACATCTGTTTCTTCTCCTTTATGTCAAGCTCGCAGACGGCATGTATTGAAATATAGATTGTTTTCAGTATTTTAGCATTGAACCTGGTTTTAAAATACAAGTATCTGAGTCTCTAGAGAGTGGAAGACACTGTAAGTGAACCGGTTTGGAGACAAAAAATAGACAGACTCCCACAACACAACATATAAACCCGGTTCTCTTGTCTGCAGAAACCATTTTCTAAGCATATTTGAGCTGAACAAAGAAATTTATTTGCTCTAATTCACTTTATGGAGACCTCTTAACAGCATCTCGTGTTACACAAATTACAGTAGCTGAAGAGTCTGATCTCAAAGTTAAAATGGTTAAATTGATTTTTCAGGTCTTTAATAATTTCTCACTGTTCTGTGTCCTAGTAATAAATGGACGTAACTTTACAAAATCTGGTTTTGTGCTGGAAATGGGAGCAGGGATTTATACACAAAGCAGTGACAGGTTGCTAGTTCTTGCAGAAAAACATTAACTGGACTTATAAGGCACGGGACAGTTAGACTGTTGTGCTTCTAATGCAGACTGGGTGGGGAGATGCTGCCTGGACCTCTTGTAAACTCCTGGAGAATGCTACAGCTGGAAGCCTGCTTCAGCACTGGGCATTTGGAGAGAAGGTCTGAGAAGCACAGGCTGTGGAATAGGGGCGAGTTATTTAATACGAGTTTTGGATGTTTTCTGGACCAATTAATACACACTGTACATGGCCGCCAAGTCATTGTCCCTATTGAATGTGTCTCAGTAATAAATTTGGCGATCTTGATTCGGCGAGGCACTTAATCATGCAGGCAGCATGAGCGGAAGAGCTCGTTCAACAGTTTTGTCTGAAGTTTGGAGTATAAATCCTTGAATCTTTGAGGACAGACCCACAAAAGACAAAGGTCCTGCTGAATCTGTCCAGCGGGCGCATGAATCTCCAGAGTTTTCTTTGATCATCTGTCGTATCCAAACTTGGAGCCAGTTGCTGCTTGACCTTGAGTGGGCTGATGTTATTAAACATGCTGGTAAAACTCTTTGTGTTTTTAAACCCCTGCCTCTTGGCCTTTGGAGAGGGTCCTACAGCCTGTGGCCTCTGGGAGCCAAGTGCTGCTTGTCAGGGTGCTCCACTCCTGTCTCCTCTGGGCTCGCTGGGTCGGGCAGGGGCACATCTGGGAGTCTCTGGGCAAAGATGGTATCACCGCCTTTGTGATGTCCCTCAACTCTTCTAAATCCAAGTGCTTGGAGCGTTTGCCAGCACTCGAGTGTGGTCCTCAGTGATCACAGAATCCATGGAGAAGTTTTCTCCGTGTCGCCTTCTGAAGTTTTTTACTCTCAGTATGGAAAACCTGAACATTCATTGTCTCAGCACAACGCAACAGATGACCTTGTGGTCTGGCAGTCTTGTCTGAAAAGGAGGGGGATGTAGGCGCTTACTGCAAGTGGCATTTCAATACTTGACATTCCCTGGAGTTAGAACCAAAACGCAGTGATCTTTTACCTGCTTTAACCGAGGTCCAGCTCCAGGCTCCCTCTGGGCAGGGAGATGTCCAAAGCCCTGACCTCACTTCTGTAATCGGGAGTCTAGGGTGGGCTTGCTTCCCGCCTCGGGGCTTGCAGGATGGAGACCTGGGAAGAGGGATCTCTTCTGAAAAGCTTTAGTTAAAAGAATAGTAAAATAATGATTTTCAGTGTATAGTATTTTTTAGACAATTTAGTCAATTTAATTACAACCAGAGCAACACGGAGCTGTTATTGGTCAATGTCTTGGATTAATCCACCCATTTCATACCCTAAACTCACATTTTACATCCACATTCTGATTTGAAGAATCCAGGTCTCACTTTCCACAGGAGTTAATGAAAACTTCATGGGACAAGAAAGATAATGTAATACAAAGAAAAAAAAAGGCTATGAAAAATTTGTCTAAATTAAGTCTGTGATTGATCTCCTCAGATGGCGGGTCTTGAGAAGCTGGCCAAATTTTATTGTGCATTTATTGCCAAATGACTGATTACCAGATAGATGGAACGTAGCGAGCACCATATGTTTTGTTTACCTAAAGGCTCATAAATTCAATGTCTGTTGGGTCTCTCAAACATGATATGTTAGCAGATTCCTTCCAGGAAAACAAAGCCCAACTACAAAGTCATCAGGTTGAAGTATTATCCTTTCAGATGCTTTTTCAACCCAATTCATTCTTTGGCTGTAAACACGAGCCAGATGCGGTGCTGAGCTCTGATTAATTGTTTGTCAGAATATGTGTAGCACGCTGAGCGTGGAGGGATCGTGGGCATCTTGGGTTGCTAATGAACTAGACCCAACAGTCTGCACAAAGTCTGTGTGCGGATAAACTCTCCAAGAGGAGCATGTCCTTTGATAAACTGCGTGGTAATTAGCGATGTGAACATGGCGGGGATGTCAGGTCAAGCATTTTTTAGAAGAATATAGATGTATTAAATTGTATGAGTGTTTCTTTTAAGCAGGCTTGTCAAAGGTTAGGAGAGGAGAGTGGGGTGATAGTGCTGCTGCTGCTTCGAGCAGGCCCTGGGAGAGGAGAATGAATGAATCCCGTTCGTAACAGCATCGCGGCAGCCTTCTGAGGCAAGCAAATAACTCTTTGGGTAGATAACTTGAAGCATATATAATGACTCGAGGCTGTGTCACATCACTAATAGAGTGCCATGAATCACTCGGGCCAACAATCCACTCTGCTCAATGTAGTTATTCTGGACGTAGCACGTACGTAATTCCTCTGTCTGTAGCAGCTATCTCTTCTAGCTCACCTCGTTTGACGAGTTCTGTGGCAAATCAAAGGCTTTTGATTTGCTGTGGCTTTTGGGGACCTGTGGCAGAGACACCACCCACCATTCCCACTTCCCTGCTCTACTGGGAGTCCTCCTGCAGAGCTGGCAGCAGCTTTGCATCCTGCAGAAATAAGCAACGATCCAAAGAAGCAAATGATGTCTCTTCTGATTGATATAATCTTTGAAGTGCAAAGCGTTAACAGCATTCAGGTGAGAGAATATGAGAATTTTGGGTTCTGCGAGCTGAAAATTGAATGAAGTCTAAAGCACTGTGGTGTAAATGTACACAATGTTACAAGAGAAATTTAAAGGCGGGTTTGTATATTTAGGCTTATTTCAGTCCTGTTTTATTTACGTTAAAGTAGTGGGGAGGGCGGGATGTTGCTGCTTTTTTTTTGTTTGTTTTTTTCATATGGGTAATGACTTGGAAAACGTATTCCCCCCCAGATCCTTTCATGTGTCCCCACGTCTCTGAGCTGAGGCTGAGCACACTGCGCCACACTTGGGTTTGGGTTGGAAGGGACCTCAAAGCTCATCTATTTCCAGCCCCCCTGCCATGGCAGGGACATCTCCCACTAGACCAGGTTGCTCAAGGCCCCGTCCAACCTGGTCTTGAACACATCCAGTGATGGAGCATTCACAACTTCCCTGAGTAACCTGTTCCAGTGACCCACCACCCTCATATGGAAAAAGTCTTTCTGATTTCTAATCTAAATTCCAGTTTTCACCCATTACGCCTCGTCCTGTCACTACAAGCCCTTGTAAAAAGTCCCTCCCCAGCTTTCTTGTAGGTCCCTTCAGATACTGGAAGTTCACAATGAGATCTCCCTTGAGTCTTCTCCAGGCTGAACAACCCCAGCTCCTTGCAGGAGAGACATTCCAGCTCTTGGATCATCTTTGCGGCCCTCCTCTGGACCTGCTCCAACAGACCCATGCCCCTCTTGTGCTGGGGTCTCCAGATGGGTCTCACTTGGGGTCAAGTGAGTTTTCTGAAAGGCTGCACGGTTTAAAATCTCCAGCAGAGGAGGATGGCTTTCTCTGCGGTTTACTGCAGCTTTGGTGCTTATCACTCCCTTTTACCACCGTTAGAAAGGTGAAATCCGTTCCTCTCCACTCTTTGAAGCTTTTTTTAGAGACAACGTTGTATTCCTTCTGAGTGACTATCTTACTGCCAGGTCAAGCGGCATCTGGGGTTTCTTGTGTATGCGCGCGGATAAATTGTAGAATTGGATCCCTGCTTTCAAATCAACCTTTCGTGAGTCTGAATCAGTTCTTGCTGAGCTCAGTGGGAGTTTTGCCTAGAGGAAAAACAGAGAACCTTCCCGTTAACTTTGATTTCATTCAAGCTGATTTTGGGCGAAAGCGGCTGATCCACCCAGCTGCTGTGGATACCACATCTGGAAACACTCGTGGCTGTTTCTGCTGCGTACGATGATCACAAAGCAGCTTTGGAGAGTCTTCACAGTAGAGAGTACGAGCCCTTCATTCCTCTCCCTGGAATTCGTGCAGGTTTTGGTGAGCACAGACAGATCAACAGACTAGGAGTTGTGGCTTCTCCTGGCATCCTGAGCCCTCTCTTGTCTCTGGAGTGGTGTGGAGGGGGAATACTTGAACCGCAGCAACTGGAAATCAGGAGTTGAGCCGAACTCCTTATGAGCTGCTGTGTCGGGGTGAGAGGAAGGAAGAGAAGACTTTTAGGAAAATCTGTGATGGTATAATTGAGCAGCAGATCAGTCTGGGTCCTGGAGATATGTCCTTGGATATGTCCTGGAGTCTCCTTCCTTGGAGACTTTCAAAACCCACCTGGGTGCAGTCCTGGGCACCCTGCTTTGGGTGAACCAGATTTAGCAGGGAAGTTGGATGAGATGATCTCCAGAGGTCCCTTCCAACCCGCACCGTGCTGGCATTCTGTGGAACAACCTTTCCCACCAGAGATCAGCAGCGAAGACATCACGGTGCTGCTGCTGCAAAGAGTCATGATCTCCAGGCTTGTGCTAATAATCAGAAAGTAGCCGAATATGATTGTCCAAAAGTTTTTCATGGAAATAAATGACTCTGCAGTCAGCAGCATCATTTTTACTCATTCTGGTCCTTTGATGTATTGGGCTGTGTCTCCTGCAGGAGAGAGAAGGCAGCCAAGGCTCAGAGGTGAGTCTCTGCAGGCTCCAGACAGCGGTGGAGAGAGGGGGGGTGAGAGTGCACTTCAGATCAGGCGTCTAATTCAGATGCTCTAAAAAATCCTTTTGAGAGAACCCTTTTTTTCCCCAGTGATTATGTAAGAAGTGAGAGTTAGGTGATGTGAGTCCTCCTCGGGGTATTAGTCATAACACAGACACCGTCTTGAAACATCTCCAGTTGATACAGCTGTACTTCTGACTTCAAAAAGGAATCATTTGGCCGTGGTGGGACTTGGGGGACTGTCGATCCTCCCTGGCTTTCCTGAATTTTTCTGATGGGAAACATTTTGCAGTCGTGTGTTACTTATTTCTCTTAATTGCTCAATATTGGAAAACTTGGTCGGGGGTGGGGGGGACTTGTTCTTCTCTCTCTGAAATGACAAATCCAAACTTAATTGAAAGGGAAATGATTTTTCAGATTTATAGATTTCTGAGGCGAAGAGTCCGCATGAGTAACTTTAATTAAATTCATTTTCCTGCAGAGCTGCTCATTGTTTCAGTTACTCAAATCTCAACGCATGTTGCTCCTCCTCGCTTTTCAGTTTGCTTCCAAGACGTTGTTTAAATGCCTGTCAGCTGCCTGGGAGGTCCTAGGTGTAATTTCAAATGTCGCATAGGAGAGGGGGGGAACAAAACTTGTGGTCTTTCCTATTTTTGTTCTACTTCATCTGGGCAAATCCACGTCAATGCCCGTGTACGTGAGTTGGGTGATAAATCAGAACAAATTACAGTCCTGTTATTTTTCTTTAATTATCTTATCTTTGGCCTTTGGTTGTGTAACCAGGAGCCCACGTGGCAGTGATAAGAACACTTTGAGCGGTGTTGAGTAGGTAATGAAGAGTGCCTTGAGAGGGTCGTTCAGCTGGAGAAGGTTAGTAGGAGAGCTTGGTATACAGGGAGTAGCTTGGCCAAAACTGGTGGAGAGGAGATGTTGCTTGGCTGTAGGGCTGCAGAGAGAAAGGGGAGTGCCGGGGATAACAGCGTGTTTTCTACCAGGGCATTTTCATAAAGCAGAGAAAAAATGGCTTGGCAATAGCGTAGACCACCCGCGTTTTACGGGAAGGAGACGTGACAGGAGTTGTTTGGCTGTGACATTAGTGCAACAGAAACCAGTCAAACACAAAGAATGGTTGTATCAGAGAAGCAGCTTGGTCCCGGTGGAGATTAAAGAAGGAATTATGGTCTCCGAGCTACTGGAGATGAAGAGGCAGATGCATGAAATTTGTGTGAAGAGAAAAGCGGTTTTGTTCTGGCACAAAGGTGCGCCTGGTGCTTTCATGTCAGGCAGCAGTGACTCCTTTTTGATCCAGGAATAAAATGCAGGAATGAGGGAAATTAAAGTTCTTAATGCGTTTTCTTGTTTCCTTGTTGAGCCGCTCTTTGCAAACTTGTGATGAAAATATTGTCAACTGTGCGTATAAAGCAGAGAGCTGGAGATCTTACCCAGCGTCGCTGAGCGGCAGGTTGGAACTAGATGATCTTTAAGGTCCCTCCCAACTCAAACCCTCCTGTGACGCTTTAATGCTGAGCCTTCAGTTTAAAATATGAGCCCGTGGTCCAGTTTTGGTGAAAATGTGCTGTGTGGGAGCCCACACGATGCCAGCGGACCCATTGCCAGAGGAAAGCCCTCTTGCTCGGTGCTGGTGTTTCAAAACTGGCAACAGGTCAGAGCTGTGAGTTGGAGTCATGGCAGAGATTATTTGCTTTTATTTGTTAGTTTTAAAATTGTTTTACTTTGAAATGAGGGAAATAATTTTTTTGATCTTTTTTTTTCCTTCTGTTTAAATGTCTCTAAAATTTCTGCTCTGCTTAGTATGAAAATTTGAGGGGAGGCCAGCAATAAAACAGGAGTGGAGGTGATTTTTAGTTAAAAAAAATAAAATTAAAAAATCTTAACTTCCTGAACATTGCACCAGGGGAGATTTAGGCTAGATACTAGGAAAAATGTCATCCCCAGAAGGGCTGTCAAGGGCTGGCCCAGTCTGCCCAGGGCAGTGGTGGAGTCCCCATCCCTGGAGGGGCTTCAAAGCTGTGGAGATGTGGTGCTGAGGGACATGTTCTAGTGGTGACCCAGCGGAGCTGGGGGAACGGTTGAACTTGATGATCTTAACTGTCTTTTCCAATCAAAACTACTCGATGATTTCATGAATAAGTCAAAGGACAGTTATCACTTATGTGTTAATATGCAGACTGTTGTGTAAAGAAGGACAAAGACATCCAACTGTGAAGATAAGCTCTGAAATATAATAAACTCCATTTCATGTGAGGAACAGGTATTTTAATTCAGAAGGAAATATTCATAAGCCATCTTAGTTTATAATTTGAATATAATATGATGAAACCTGTTAAGAAGAAACTAGCGGGATGCCTTTATTTTGCCATCACGACAGGTGCCGGTGTAATACAGGCTTAACAAAGTAGCCCTCAGAAGTAATAACCTCATGAATTTTAAGAGGAAATTCAAATGCAGTCACCATCCCCGGAGGTGTTTAAAAAATGAGTAGATGTAGCACTTGAGGCTGCGGTCTAGTGGTTAGGGAGATGTTAGGATGAAGGTTGGACTAGATGATCCTGGTGGTCCTTTCCAACCATTATGATTCCGTGATGGAGAAACACGCTCATACCTTTGGGGTGAAGAAGTAAGAGTTTGTTCCAAAGGCCAAACTTCTTGTGAGGAAACTTGCATAGGCTTTGGTCGACGGGTTGGTTTGGTATTGAGCAAAGCTACAAAATACGTGCAGTGAAAATAAATATTTGTATTGCGAGAAGATGGTGTGAACTCTTGTAGTATGCAGCTGGTAGGAAAATCCAGTGTTGACTGGTGGGGTAGTGGGAAGTCCAATACTAAGGAATGTCCTGAGATGGTGTTTTAATTGCAGGAATTCCCCATATGCCTTTATCTGAGCAAGCTGAAAGAGTAAACAAGTTGCTGCACAAGGAGCATAAACCGCGTTTGGGTGAGAAATAGGGATTCAAATCCAATTGTGCATAAATATTTACAAACAGCTTTGCCAGAGTTTCAGCTTTCTGACTGCATTGTATTTCAGCGAAGTGATTTCTACATTTGTGGCTGGTGAGAGAAACTCGGTCCCTTGATCTTCCATTCCTAGTGCATCTTGCTTCGGCTAATCAGGGGATTCATCCAGAGGGTAACGCCAGAGCTGTCCTTGTTGAGATGCCTTTAAACACATGGCACAGCCGCTCTGTTTTGTCTGCTTTTGAAAATAATGGTACATTCCGTGGGACATCAGATGGTCAAGGTTTAGATAATGTCTTTTTAAATGAGATGTCCAGGCCGGAGCGATCTCGGGGAAAGCAGGCCTTTCAAAACGATTTTCTTTTTAGCCATTTTTGCCGAATCTCTGATGGAAAGAGAAAATTAGAATTAAAAATGGTGATTTGTCTTTCACGGAAATTCCAAGCCTCTCTGTGATGTCTCCGTTTCTGCGATGCTGATGAAGCCGTTCCGCTGCGTCTGATCTGCACTCAGGCAGACTTGGTGTGAGGGGAAATAATGCTTTTTTTTAAATTTCATTTTGCAATATATAGCAGCGCTGTTGGAGAGGGTTAGTGAGCAGTGAGCGATGGTGGGCAACAATCAGTGCTTTTGACGGTTGGGGAAGGAATGTTGAGTTCTGAAGAGGCTGAATAGCTTTGGTGGTGGTTTGGGCACGGTCGAGATGTTGGACATAAGCACTGAAGAGGAAAGGTGGGCAAGGTCACTGAGCAAACTGTGCTTTGGGCTTGGAGGAAGCATCAGCTGCCTTTGGTAGGGTGCTGTTGGAGCTCAAGCCCTGCAGCGTTCGTTCTTGTGTGGGCTTTACCCAGCACCCACCAAAATCAGTGGGGAAGTTTTGGGAAGCTTCTTTGGATCACGTCCAAGGTTGCCCCGTGGCTTCACTGCCACTTCTGACCAGCCAAAGGGAGCTGTACATCGCCCGCTAAAAACTAGAACGATATATTCCAAGACCTTGAGAGGTGCCAGTTATTTTTACATGGACTAAACAATCACAAAGACTTTTCCAGATCCTCTTCTCCTTAATTTCAGTGTAGATTCGGTGATTTTTCCAGGGTCGTTCAGTATAATTCCAGTGTGATGGTTTTGCTAATGTGTTAGTGTGCCTCAGCAGCGAGCTGCTTGATGTGTCTTGAAATAATGTATTTTTTTGGTGTTACAGAGGACGTGGAATTATGTACATTATTCAGTATGCCCTCTCTGAGTCCCTAAAGAGTATAAAAATAGAAATGAATGAAAAGTGCTTTAAGTGGATCTGTGGTTATGAATGAGATTAAGACTGTGTGTACACACAAATTTTTGTCTTTTTCCCACTGTGACTTTGCTCTCTCTGACGTAAAGGAATGAGATGACCTTCCCCTTGCAGAATAAAGACAGAGTGGGTTAAAATATGTGTATAATTTATAAAGTATCCTCTATAGATAAGAATGAGTGTCCTGTATAAATCACATCAGCGCAGAAGTCAGGAAGAATTTCTAGTGCTGTGAGATGATGCAAACCACAGACTGTCAGTTCTGTATCTTCTCCGATGATGTGTGTTGGATGAAAAATAGGTCTGCCACAAAATGAAGATATCGCAACATATTTTACTGGGTTTGAGGCCAGAGAAGCAGGGGGGAATGGTCCAGCTCAACAAGAAGGACAGAATTCACAGAAATTCCCAACTGGCATTGTTTCTAAAGCCTCTTTGTGTCTCTTATTGTGGAAC
The DNA here is from genome assembly GCA_013400335.1 of Eurystomus gularis. Lineage (NCBI taxonomy): Eukaryota > Metazoa > Chordata > Aves > Coraciiformes > Coraciidae > Eurystomus > Eurystomus gularis. Next base: position 52,359 of record VZZY01015667.1, read on the forward strand.
TTGACGTTTAAATGCTGACTTCCTTAATTCAGTGCAGGTCACTGAAATACATAACACTTTATTTTGAATGCCCGTAGTTGGCATCAACCCCCCCAGGTTTTCAGCTCAGGCTGGGTACGTCCTGTTTCTCTAGAAGTCTTGGGGAGGGAGATGCAATTCTGGGACAACGCCCCTGAATGCCACTGGCTGCAGCAAATCTGCCCCTGACTTCAGAAAGTGCAGCGACTTAGAAGAGACTTGGCTGAAAAGTAAAACCCCCAAGCAGGATGAGTTCTGCTCTAGCCCAAACCAAGACAACTTGTTTAAGTCTAACCCATATTCGTCAGAGGCAGGAAAATAAAAGCAAATCTGAAGACAGGCTTGTGAACGTGAACAATGGGAAGACTGATGCTGGCCCATCTCGTGCCGTTTACAGAGGTGCAAACTGTTTTATTGATAGTCTTGGGGGACCCCCACACTCTTTTCTTCCTTATTCCAGCGGGATACACGTGCAGCTGTTTCTAGATCCGTAGAAGTAAACCAAAGGAGTTAATGGAATTAAATCCGAGTCTGGGCAGGTAAGAGTAAAGCAGGCTGACATCTGAAGCCTAAACTTCTCCTTCTCTTTGAGGAGAGACACTAGGAAAGTCTGCAAAACTATTTAGGCTGCTCGGAGACCAACCAGGCACGTGAAAGCCGAGGTTCCAGAGGGGAATGGTGGAGGCCACTACAAACTGAAGAAAACCCAGGGTAGCACATAGGGTTTGCAAGTGGTTTCATCACTGATAACTTAAAAGAGAAAAACCCAATAATTCCCAGTCAGGTGTAATTCCAAGAATTGTGTACAGGAGAAATCTTGTGAGACAGAAAGAATTCCTATATTCGTATTTTGCTGTTTGATGGTTTCTTAGGCAGAGATGTTTTATGAACAAATTTGGTGCTAGAACAGTCTTTGTGGAGGAAGTGGCTGTCTAAAATAGAGCGTGAGACTTTGGTGCTCGTAATGAATTGACTTAATTCTGGGCAAATTCTGAGTACGTTCCCATTGGAGAGGTAAGAAAACAAAAGCCTGGCAAGACAAGTGGGCTACATAACTTGTATAAATTGTGACCATTGAATACGGTGAAATATATTTATACAGCAGAAAATGAGAGAATGACATCACAGACCAAAAAAAAGTGTACAAACCACAGAGAAGGGGAGAAATAGGTCACGGACACATGGCATTTATTGGCAAAGCAAGGATGGGAGGCCCTATATTGAGCAACCTGGTCTAGTGGGAGGTGTCCCTGCTGTGGAAGGGGGTTGGAACTAGATGAGCTTTAACCCAAAAAATGAGCTTCCAACCCAAACTATTCTGTGATTCCATGTGCTAGGAAATAAGGGAGTAAATCATTTCATCGTTATCAGTAGTTCTCCATATTTTCAATACCTGGACTTTTGGTGGCAAATAATCTTTTAATATGTGTTTTCCAATATACTCTTATTTCCCTTGATTATCCCCAGCAGGGCGAGAATTTAGATTATCAAAGTAACCAGAGAAAACATCCTGAAGCGTGTTACTAAACTTTTTTTCAGTTGCTGGGGAGGCAATTCTCGCACATCAGTGATGAATGGAGGCTTTGTTTATTTGTATGCTTATGTTTAGGCTGTGTTGGTAACATAGTTTCAGTGTTTGCACTGCTCTCCAAAACATTCAAGATCTTGTTACTTCAACCAAAACAAAAGCAACTGATGAGCTGTTGGCTTGCCTGCTGTGGGGAACGCAGTCTGTGTCCAGGTAACAGGCTGAAGAATGTGCTTAGCTTGACGTGAGTTACCTGGTGTTGCTCATGGTTCCTTCCCAAATCTGCCACTTAAATATAGAATCATCAAATGTGTTGGGTTGGGAGGGACCTTAAAGATCATCTCGTTCCAACCCCCCTGCCATGGCAGGGACATCTCCTACTAGATCAGGTTTCTCAAAGCCCCAAAGTCTTGAACACATCCAGTGTTGGGGCATCTACAGCCTTCCTGGGCAACCTGTGCCAGTGTCTCACCACCCTCAGAGTGAAGAACTTCTTCGTAATTTCTAATCTAAATCTCCCCTCCTCCAGTATGAACCCATTACCTCATGTCCTGTCACTACAAGCCCTTGTAAAAAGTCCCTCCTCAGCTTTCTTGTAGGCTCCCTTCAGATACTGAAAGTACACAAGAAGGTCTCCCTGGAGCCTTCCCTTCTCCAGGCTGAACAAGCCCAACTCTCCCAGCCGGGCCTCTCAGCAGAGGGGTTCTAGCCCTCAGATCGTCTTTGTGGCCTCTTCTGGACCTGCTCCAACAGGTCCATGTCCTTCTTGTGCTGAGGACTCCAGAGCTGGACACAGTGCTCCAGGTGGTATCCCACCAGAGCAGAGTAGAGGGGGAGAATCATGTCTCTTGACCTTCTGGCCACACTTCTTTTAATGGAGCCCAGCTTACGGTGTGTTGGTTTTATGACAGCCCTGACCTAATCTCAGGTTTTGTTGTCGCTTTGGAAACAAAAACTTTCTACTTGAGGCCTGCAGTTCTGCGCTGGATTTTATGCGGGAAACACAAACATGCCAGCCCTGCTTTAAAGGTTGTGTTTTTAGCTTGAGTAGACACTAAATAGATAATTGCTAGCTGCCGTGGCGTAGAATGTGTTGTTATTTAATGTAAGCAGATTTGTAAAAAAAAAAAATAAGCAAGCTTGATGGATAACTTCATTTTCAGGAACAAAATGCGCCTTCGTTTGAGACTGAGCTTTTAAAAATGTATATTACTACCCCCCTGTGTATTCGTGTTGCAGTGGTGCTCTCACTCGGTTGTTTTGTTCTTTCTTCTTCATCTGGAGAAAACAGGAGGCTTGCTTGTGGTTACAGGAAAGGTTTGGCCTTTTTCCTCTTTATTTTTCTATCAGTTGAGCAGGAAGATTTGTTGCTCTTGTCGAGTGTTGTCCTCTAACATCACAAGGGCTTCAGGAGGATCCTTCATCTGATACCAGAATTCTGGTTTTACACACGACCTTGCTTCCTCCTCGTCTCCCCTGCCCAGCAGTGGATATTCCACATTTTCTCTTCCTCTGCACAAAGCTGGCAGCCGGATGGGAAAGGGCCACGGGTATTTTTCTGATTTTATTCATTCATATCGTTTTATCACTCTTTGTCTGAAAAGCGTCCCATCGTTGTGCTGCTGTCCGCGTTTCAGAACTTAGCAAGATGTATTTCTGAAGTAGGGTGGCTCAGAGCGTGTTTTGTTTGCACGGTGTCTCTGTGGAGAATTTCAGATGTTGGATAAGGAACCAGGTACGTTCCCTCACTTCCTGTGTGTTGCACAGACACTGTTGTGCTCAGGATGTCTTACAGGAAGATGATGGTAGCTTCCAACATTAGTATCAGCTTGTACCTCTTGGAGTTTTAAGGGCTTCTCACCAGATTTGGGCTCTAGACCCTTTCCCAGCCGTGTTGCCCTTCTCTGGCCACGCTCCAGCCCCTCAATGTCCTTCTTGCAGTGAGGGGCCCAAACCTGACCCCAGGATTCAAGGTGCAGCCTAATCCAGGTCTGAGGGAGCTGAGAGCTTGTTTCAGCTGCGGCTCTGTCTCTGTGCTGTTGGGTTTGAGGCAGTCTCCTGGCACCGAGATACCATCGCTTCTTGCGGATGGGTCTTGTGGAGTCTTGATGATGGTACCACCAAAGGAGCAGTGCCGCCAGGCCAGGACAGCGGTGGTTCATCGTTCCCCCAGCGCAAACCACTGCTCTGTACTGGGTGGCAACAGCTTCCGTGTACTTCCCTGTTCTTTCTAGATAAAATAAGAGTATTGCCTATGAACAGGTAAAAACTGCAAGGGGCTGTTTAGATTGATTAATTTGTGGAGCTCGTAAATCATTTTTTGGTAATAATTACACAGGCTGAAAATGATTAAAATTCATCATCGGCTGCTTCTCACAGTCAAGCTTGCACCGTTTTCGGTGGTAGGTGGAATAATTTATTTTAAAAGCCCATTTAAAAGGTTTCTTGGAGAGATTAGCGACTGCTGTCTTTATTTCTACTATTCTGCTTTGCAAGTGTTTGTATTTCTACTACTCCTCCTACGTATTTGGACTATGATACTTTGTAGGGAGTGAAATGGGATATGAAGACCGAGAAAAGTGGCTTGTTCCAGGAGCTCCAGGCCACCACGTGACCGTGAAGTGTTGTCCAAATGAAGACCCCTTGACCTAATTAAAATAGTTCAAAAATTCATTATTGCACCTTCAATTCGGACGTGCTGTAAGTAACTGTGTGTGGTCAAGGCTTTAATCCTGGATTTTGTGAGGAAAGGGCCACTGGCAAATAGAGAATTGTTTTGTCACAAAACAAGAATTATAATGATGTCATCAGTCAGCAACCTGAAAAAAAAAAAACCAAAAGGCAGCACTCTTATCATGAATCATTTTGATTTGTGAAGCTTCTTGTTGTAGGATGATATAGAGCCTTGTGTGTGCACCTCCTGGCTGACCTTTCACTGGCAGTTCTCATGTTCTGAAGTCAAATTTTTGACTACAAAAGATCAACACCTAGCTGGAAAAAAGGGAAAATATCCCCAGCTTTCTACTTCATGTGTTTCCAGCTTCAAAACATAAAAAAAAAAAACCAACCAAAAAGGAAGGTGGGGCTTGCAGAGAACTTGCATTTTGATATTTAATTTCATAGAATCTTATACCTTAGACTTAGAAGCATAGAATCATTCAGGTTGGAAAAGACCTCTAGAATCATCAAGTCCTACCTTCATCCAACATCTCCCTGATCCCCAGACCATGTCCTGAAGCGCCACATCTACTCGTTTTTTGAACCCCTCCAGGGATGGTGACTCCACCACTTCCCTGGGCAGCCTGTTCCAATGCCTGAGTGATCTTCCAGTAAAGAACTTTGTCCTGATATCCAATCTAAACCTCCCCTGGCACAACTTGAGGCCGTTACCTCTCGTCCTGTCATTAGTTACTTTGGAAGAGAGACCAACACCAGCCTCACTAAAGCCTCCTTTTAGGAAGTTGTAGAGAAGTTTGTTCAGAGGGATGTTTCATCCTTCTTGCCATATTTTCTTTGGATGCTCCGCTAAGCGCTTTCCCTTTTCCACCGCCTGCAACCTGGGATAAATTCTCCTACTGGCTGAGGAAAGATGCTGGGACGGGACGGTGACTGACACCATGGCAGCACCGTCTCTGTGGCAGCTTTTACTCTCTCTTGCACAGGCAGAAGTAGCGACTCTGTATTTTTCCTTTGGCTCGTGATCCCTGCTCTCATTCCTGAAGAACCAGAGACCTGCTTCCACTTGCTGTGGCTGAGGTTGTGTTTTATGTGTAGCAGAAGTGCTTGCTTTTCTTTTCCTGAGCGGCGGGTGAGGTCCCAATTCAAAATCCAGTCAACTTCTCCAAGTGAAGAGCTTGAGGATCCCTCAGGATGTGGGAATTCACACCCTGACCCACTAGAATAATTGAACAGCCTGTTTTCTGAGAAGTGCAGGTTCAAACCGAAATTGGAGCAGATTTAACTCTCTGCCAGAGCGCGCAACGTCTATTATTACTAAAGAAGCTTCACTCTCCTGATCTTTAATTAGAAAGACCCTCTTGTAGGTTGTCACAAGAGCGCCGGAGAAGCCCTAATGAGAGACACTGCCGTTCGTCACTGCTGGAACTTCTCCGAACTGCGAGCGGTCGTGGAGCACGACATTCCGGCTAACCAAGCAACGAGTGAGGGCAGGATGATTCACAAGTACCATCCCCGTGCTTGGAGATTAATTGAGTGAAAGATACTCTCCGTGCGGCTTGAGTTAATGAATATAACCAATCATTCCCGGAAAACTCATAATACACGTCTGGATTGCTTTCCAGGGATGAAGAAGAGCTCAGGCAGCTTCTGTTATGCCTCAGCTAGTTACTCTCTGCTGGCTAGTTGTCTCTGTGCTCACAGACTTGAGGAATTTGGGCTTTTTATATTTATGAACAGCGTTACTTAACCCGGTACGCAACTTGGCACCTGATAGAAATCACGCCAAGTGATTTCTAGATCAACCAGGGAAGTGTGAGTGAAACGATTTTTCTTACCCTCCCTGATTAAACGGAATAAAAGCTAAAATTCACGCTCGCACTCTCCTTTTAATAATGAAAACTTGACAAACTCGAGTTTCTTCTGCTGCTTTCCAGTTTTATTGTGTCTAAAAGTTTCATTAGACCGGCTGTTCTCGTAGTGCCTGGTTGTTAATCCTTTTTTTATTATTATTTTATTTTTAATAAGGCGATCGCGAAGAGTGCCGCAGAAGCGTTAGGTAAGCTTCAGCAAAGCAGCAGACGGGCTTAGCTGGCTTCACACATGGATGAATAGTCAAGTAGGATTCGGATTTATCCCAACAGCTTCGTTTGTATTTCTAGGGGTGTTTTCAGTTACTAAATGAAAATTAGACTCTGTCCAGTGTTTTAGATCTTTCCTCTGAGCTCCAAAGCAGGGAATATTGTCTCTGTAGTTTTGTTGGTTGTTTTTTTTATTTTATTATTATGGAAAAGTTTTCAGTCTCCATCTGACCCGAGGATTCCTGGTTGAGGAGCACTCCTGGTTTGAACGGGCCTTTAGAATCACTGGTAAAAGCTTCTTTCTTTCGTTTGATAGCCTGGATTTTGTTACCCCGTCTGCTCTCTCTTGGCTCTCTCTTTTGGCTTTTCCTTGTTGTTGAATAACGTGTTGAACAGATTTGAGGGAAAAGATTTGTTCATTTTCAGAATACCAGGGTATTCCAGGCTCCTGTAATTACTTCAGAAAACAATGAAGTAATACAAAACCGGGAGGATATAATCCTGGTTTCCTTGATCAGTTGGCTGATGGAGAGCCGTGAAGATACCACTGCTAGGAAGTGAGGTGTTGATAGTGCTGGGAGTTCCTGGCGGAAAATGGCCCAATAGCGGGTGGTGTGGGGCAGGGAGAAGGAAGAAGGATGATTTAAGGTGGGAGCTATAAAACTGTATGTCAGTAGGTACACTTGGATGTTAAAATGTCAAATCATAGCATTGTTTTGGTTGAAGAGACCTTTAAGATCAAGTCCAACTGTTAACCCAGTGCTGTGAAGTCCACCACTAAACCGTGTCCCTCAGCATCACATCTCCCTGGCTTTTAAATAATAATGTAGATGGGCTTTTAAACATCTCTTAAATATCTTTTAAATAATAACATAGATGTGCTCCTTCCTGCCACTTCCTTTTTCTTTTTGAAAGGGGGTGGTTTGTGTCCTGGTGTTTGACTTTTGTCTTCCCAATCTGTGTGGAAGTGGCCCAGTAAGATGGTACCGATGTGATCGTGTAGGTTTGTCCTTGTGTGAGTGCAGCGGGCAGGACTACCCCCAGTTAATCATCTTTACATCTTACAATGTACTGTTTTTTTGGCGAGTGAGGATTTTGATATTTTGATTTTAGGCTGTTTTGTCATTAGAGCATCCATCGCTGTCTTTGGTAACTACTAAAAATGTGTTTGATGTTTAAAAAACAAACCCAAGAAACGTTTGTGATGTTTATTGGCGCGCAGGCTTTTCACAGCCGTGTCAGAGGTGAGCACCAAAAAAACCCCACAAAAACCCAACCCAAACAAGAAGATATCTTTTTAATATGTTGGTTCCGTGCCACAGATGAAGTTTACGCTAATTAGAAATCATCTGGAGGCAGCGCAGCAGATTGAGTCTTCGGCTGGAAGCGCTTCCTGACAGGTGGTTTACCACAAAGCAGCATTACAATTACCTAACACACTGTTTGATTTGTGTAAGCCCTCATTACTACTCACATTATTTAATGAACTATGTGCATTCTCTCGCCTCCCTGCAGAACGCGATGCTCCCTTCCAAACATCCAGCACACGTGCTCTGGGTTTCACCCTTCTCTTCCAAGGCATAAAAAAAAAAAGTCACTATGAGTGGGGAGATGCAAATGAAAATTTAAATGCTACAATGTGCTACGTTAAAAAGAAACGTTGAAATTTTACCTGTATAATCTGAGGGCTCATTTTAGTGGTGAACTATGTAGACCAATGGGGTTTTATTTAGCTCTTATTTTTATTTCATTGCAAACTTTTTCATGAACGTCTCGTACGAAAATTGAGATGATTACTTTGAGCTTTTCCTGATATTTTTTAAGAAGTCCAACACAGATTTTGGGAGTACTATAACCATACCCAAGCAAAAACAGAAAGCTAAGTGTTCCGCTGGTCACGAAAGAATTCGAAGGCTTATCAGAACTTCATGTATCTCTGCAGGTTTTGTATCCAATACCCTCAGGGTTATGGACTCTCTGTGTATTTTCAGTCCTCGTCGAAGTCCTGCTGGTTTAGCCCCACGGGAGGTATTTCGTAATCTGAAGTTATGCGGAGTAACACAGCTGCCGAATGGGCTGTGACCCATGGAAATATTCTCTTTCGTGTCATTCGGGCTCTGATGTGATTACACTCTTCAGCAAACGCGTATATTGGAATTCTCTCTCTAAGTGAACTGGGCTGTTTACTGTTCATTAAGGGAAAACCTCTTAGTGAAGAAAATGAAGTAAAAACCTGAGTCTACAGTCAGGAGGAGATACATATTTTGTGCCATTACTTACCTCGGACTTGCGTCGGTCACTATTTCTATGCGGTTCCTTTTGCAAATATCTTGAAGTTTACATCTTTCAGAAAAACATGAGAATCATTTCAACAATTCCAGAATTACGACCTCCATCATGACTATAAATGACACATTAAATAATAAAGGAGAGTTGATTGAAAAAAAGCAGTTACAAGCCCTGGTTGGGGTTAACTAAATGTGCATATGTTTTACTTGTGCGGCGTTACAAAAACTCGTGGGTTAAGGAGTTTTTTGCAGACCACGTTTGCTGCATCTGCTCCCTGTGAAGAAATATGTTTTCAGAGATGGAGTAGAAAGGGAAAAAAAAAAACCCATCTCCTCACAAAACGTTAACTAAATTTATAGCTTTATGCTGTATGTCACAGGTGATAATCAGCAGGTGTCCAGGGCACGCTTAGGGCAGTTGGAAACCTCTGGAGAGTTGTCTTGTCTTCAGTGAAAGGTCTCAGGGGCTCGGACCCAAGGAGGAGTTTGGGAGGCTGGGGAGACTTGGTCAAGACACTGAGCCTGGAGCAGACCACTCAAGGAAGGAACATCAGAACGATTTCTTCAGGTTAACAAAGCCTGTGAGGAGAGAGAATATTGCTCATCCTTGGTGATTTTTGCCGAGTCCTAGTGGTCATAGTCAGGGGAGGACTGTGACAGAGCTGCTTTTGCAGCAGAAAGGAACATGACCTCCCTTCGCAGGGAAGTTGTGGATGCCCTAGGGCTGGATGTGTTCAAGACCAGGTTGGACGGGGCGTTGAGCAACCTGCTCTGGTGGGAGATGTCCATGGCAGGGGGTTGGAACTAGATGAGCTTTGAGGTCCCTTCCAACCCAAACCACTGTATGGTTCTAGGATAGGCTGACTCTGCTCAGTGTTTTTATTCCAGGTCTGTGCCCTTAGACCCCTTGCTCAGCTGGGGCTCAGGATCCCATTTTCCTCACGCGTTTCCCGGATGTTAGCAAAGTTGCTGCTGCGATTTTAAAGGCTGACAAGGAACACTCGGGCTTTGAAATGGGAACAGGCTCAGACTGTCTGCGAGCTATCAGAGGGACGTGTGTATTTGGAGGCCTGGAATCTGTGCATCTGTTTAGCAGTGTTGTCTGAGCCACCCCTGTGAGTCAGGGGAATTACTCAGGGCGCACACGAGCCCGTTGATAGACCTCTGCCAGATTGGAGCCTGGCAGTGGTGGGATGAGCAGCTTCTCAGATGCTAGCTCAGATGTTGATGGTTAAAAGAGATTGTGGCACCTTAAATTATTTTCCAGATTGCCTTGCTTAAGTAAAAAGAAATTTTATAGCATTAAATTCATGTAAAGGGTAATTTAATGTGTGGTCCTTCCAATCAGAGCTGCCTGTATCCATATTTCCCATGAAACAGTCTAGTTTAGGGTAACAGATGTTCAAAAGTGTGTTGCTACAGAGCTTATGTTCTCAACCAGTCTTTCCTGCTTGTGCTGCAGAGGAGACTGAATGAATTCATGGAAAGCCAGTCTCTTCCAGGATTATTTTTTTTTTCTGACAGGTTGTGTTGTGGAGGAAATTGCTCTTTGATTTTTGCCCTCTCTTAGCAGCTGCTCTTCTCACTGAAGATCTGCTGCCTGTGAGGTGCCAGCACCTGGACAAGATCAGGTTCAAGTGCAGCGCTGCTCTTAATCAGGCTCAGTTAATTCACATCTCACATGGAGCCTAATCCACTGCCTACTAAAGGCATTGGAAAAATTCTCTTTGACCTTGGTAGGCTCTGTGAAAACTCAAGGCTGGGCTTCACAACCAAGGCAACTTAGAAGACATCCACAATGGACATGAAAACCATGTGGAATTACGCAGCTGGCAAACGTGCTGGTGTTTGCTTCCACAAAACGAACGGGTGGCTTTCAAGAATAGGGGGTTTGAAATGCTGGCAGTGTTTGCTGTCACTTTGAAATTTACTCCGTCGGCTGGTTAGAGTAGGTCTTGCTTTAAAAATCATAAAAAAGGTGAGGCTTTGTTATACCAACGGAATGGGATAAAACTTATCTGATCAGGGAAAAACGAGGAATTTGCATGAAATGGATCAGCATAAGGCTAGGGAATTTCTTTTTAAATGTTTTTTTAGTTATTTACGCTTGTGGTACTAAGATGTAACTGTTCAAACCATGAGAAAAAGAAAAAAACCACAGCCTGTGGTGTGCTAGGAAGGTGTAAGCAATCGTAACCATCTTAAAAACTGGAGTCAACAAACCAGGGGTTGGAAGGGACCTCTGGAGATCATCTCATCCAACCCCCTGCTCCAGCAGCTCACCCAGAGCAGGGGGCCCAGGATCGTGTCCAGGCAGGTTTGGAATCTCTCCAGAGAAGGAGACTCCACAACCTCTCTGGGCAGCCTGGGCCAGGCTCGGACACCCTCACAGGAAAGAATTTTCTCCTTCTGTTCAGCTGGAACCTCCTGGGTTCCAGTTTGTGCCTCTTGCCCCTTGTGAAAAGAAGTACATGAATATGTTTATGCCTTTGTTAGGTCAGTAGTTTGAGTGGTCTGGATTGCTGAGAGAGCTGAGAAGTTCTGTTCTCTTCACACCCAGTGATGAGCTAGGAAGGCAATTTTGAACTAAGTACCCAACTCTGTACTTCGGATTCTCTTCACCCTTTGACATACTTGAGCGTGTTTCTGCAATACCATTTTGGGGTTTGTCTCTTCTTTGAGGCTTGGTAGGAAAAGTATTTTGGTGGAAAACATCGTTCTGTACCAGGTTTTATCATTGTGTGTAACGAAATCATGCAATGTGTGGACAATTTAGGAAAATCTTGGCTTAGCTTCCCTGCCAGTATAGGATGCTGTTTCCAAAGAAGTTCTTAGAGGGTAAAAAAAACCCACAGTGGTTTATTACTAAGCTCTTTCAAAAATAACTTTCCTGGAGTTTTCATGCAGGTGCCAAAAGCGTGAAGTCCATGACCGCAGAATAGCATGTTTTATTCAGTTTGTCTTCATCCGCCATCTGAGACACAGAGGAAGGAAGTCAGAGTTGGTATTTCGAGCTTTAGTGAAGAGATTGCCCTTATCAGGAGCTCACACCTTTAGCCCAGAAGTGAAGACAATCGGCATGTGAAGGTGGTGCTGCTGGTGACAGACGGCGTGACTGACGCTGGCCAGGCTCTGCTGCCAGGGAGACGTGTGACAAGCAAAGGTGTGTGGTGGTAAAAACCTTGCTCCAGGGTAAAAGGAAAAAAAAGAGAAATCCATTTCAGACACTCTAGAAAGATTATTGGACTCTTAAAATACAGTCATCAAAGACAAAAGTAGTAATGAATGCTTCTGCATTAATTAAGGTGCAAGCAAATTGTCTAAAGGTGATTTCATAGACTGGTTTGGGTTGGAAGGGACTTTTCAAGGTCATCTCGTCCAACCCCCTGCAGGGAGCAGGGACATCTGCAACTAGAGCAGGTTGCTCAGAGCCCCGGCCAACCTCACCTGCAATGGTTGCAGGGATGGGGCTGCGACCACCTCTCTGGGAAACCTAGGCCAAGGTCTCGCCACCCTCAGCATCGACCATTTCTTCATTCCATCTAGTCTAAATCGCCCTCTTTTAGTTTAAACCATCACCCCTTGTCCTGTCCCAACAGGCCCTGCTCAAAAGTCTCTCCCCATCTTTCTGACAGGCCCCTTTTAGTACTGGAAGGCCACAAGAAGGTCTCTCTGGAGCCTTGTCTTCTCCAGGCTGAACAAGCCCAACTCTCCCAGCCTGGCCTCCCAGCAGAGGGCTTCCAGCCCTCGCATTGTTGCTGGAGCCTCCTCTGGATCTGCTTCAAGAGGTTCACAGGACAACAGCTTCCTGGTTGAGTGCAAAAGAAAGGGCAGGAGCCAGCACCTGTAGAAAGAGCCGTTTGCAGGGCGTGGGTCCCTGCAGATGACCCAGCACACTTCTGTGCAAGGCTTTGCCTTGGAGCACAGCAGCCCTGTGCCACTTCCCTGCCAGCAGACAGATAGCTGAGTGGTGGGGGGTCAATGATTCAGTGACCCTGTCATGTCATGAGAGCTGAGAAACCAGCTGTGGATCCAGCTCTGGAAAAATTGCCTTAGACTATTCAATTGCCGTATGTAATGAACATTTAGTACACGCTTCGTGCCGGGTAGTGTAAGTCCTGCTTAGTATTTAATATTGTGCTGCTCTCCTACCAGCTGAGAAAATACCACAATTCCTCAAGCATTTTGGTGGGAAAAGTAGAATGAGAGAAGATGAAGATCTGTAGCTATGGCTTGTTTGTTTTGTTTTGGTTTGTTTATTTTTTTCTTATATCTTTGAGATTGACTTCAAAACGGCTTTGGAGAGCCTGCTTTTGCAATCCAGCCCGTATAAAGGTGGTGTTTGAAAATACATGTTAAAGATCGTGTCTTCAAGACAATCCAAAGGAGTGTCTTTGATTTCCACCCTTCCCAATGCTGCACTTTGCTGTTTTATGGGAAGATCATAGAATTAGCACGTCCACCTTTATTCCATCCTGGGGCCGAGGGGTTAATAGACTTGGCAACAAGGAGATCTGGTCTTTTTCCAGGGAAGACATAAGATAACATTGTAGGATCCCAGATGTCAGCACAAATTTTCAGGTTCAGTTGCTGTGCCGGTACAAGGCAGATGTCAGGGACGACTCTGTAGTAGTAATAAAGACAATCTAGTTAAGCTGCGTTTAACTGTGGAAGTTTCATGCCCTCAGAACTGTTACTGTCACTGCTTCAACTGCTGGGAATCGATGGGAATTCCCCAAAGAGATGGAGCCCGGGGATGGACTTCCTCATGAAAAATCAATGGCAAAATTGGAACTTGCACTAGGAACTCTCTGGCGGAAATAGTTTTGGTTGTAAAAGATCTTTAAGATTCAACAAGTCCAACTGTTAGGTCATCAAGTCCAACTATTAATTTGTTAACAGATTTTTGGGCTGCATTAAATATTTCTGAGTGTTTTAAGAGATTATTTCTAGGGCTTCACGCACTTGATATCACAAGTTTTATGTGCTTCAGTTCTTCAGTGACATTGTGTCTCTTTTGTGAGAGAACTAAACTTCTACGTGTTTGCATTTGGTGGAATTTTTTCCTTTAATAATTTCAAAAATTCCATATAGTCTTTAACATTTCCACAGCTTGTGTCTCAAGTTTGACAGTGAGCGTGGAAAGGGCTCATCACTTAGAACCATTACTTGGCAAACTAGATGAGAAGATCAGGAAACGTTGCACGCCTGACACCTTGAAAAAAAAAATCACTGTTTAACAAGATTAACTTCTTAACCCTAAATGTCACAATTTGCAGGCACACTTCATGTAGTTGTAACCACACGTATTCCTGAAGGATTCTCCGATAACGCATTCGCTTCAGCTGGCTCTTGAAAAGGGCTCCTTGCATTAGAATTTAATACAAAGTCAATATAACAATCCCCCCCATCAAATACCTTACAGAAATAGACAGAAGTGGCCTCTGTAGGATGTAGTCCAGATCTGAACCAGCTTCGCTCTTGCCGTCTGGGTAAGGTTGCACGAGTTACTCACCGGTAAGACGTGAGATGCCGTTTGCTTTTAGGGCTCTGCTGTCTCCGAGTGCAGAAAAACAGAGCTGAGCTTGGCCAGCGGTTTCTGATAGAGGAACCCGTGGGACTGATAAATGGATTTACTCTTGGTGAGATGAAAACTGTGTTAAGGGAACTGGACATGTGATGGCTACTGGGGTAGAATATTTCTGTATGACTTGTGGTAAAAACAGGTATTCTATTTCCGTGCGGGAGTGCTGGACTAAAATGCTATTTTGTTCTTCCCCCCAAATGGCAATACTGGAGAGGCAAGCTTGCTGCGAGCATCTTCTCTTGAAATAAAGTTGTCTTATTTGTTACCCACAAGACAACAGGGCGTCATGGAGTAGCAAGTAATTACTTCCCTGCACAGCCACCACCCATTTCCTTTCCTGAAGAATTCCCTGCACCTGAAGTTATTGTCAATTATGGATTAGTAGAAGTGAAGCTTCTTGTTTTGGAAAGCAAAGGGAGAGAGGCAAGGGAGGGAAAAGATTATTTTTTTCCCAGGAACCTTCCCATATGAGGATGTATTGCATTAAAAGCTTGCTTTGGACCATGGGGTACTCAAAAGTTGGCCAAGCTTGTTAGGAGTGTCTTGACTTTGCTCATCTTTCTTTCTTTGCCATACTTCGTTGAAAAAAAATAGAAATGCTCATTTGTGGAACAGATTGTGACTCGCATCTGGGTGACTGAGGAGGGTGGTGTGGGCAGCAGCATGAGCAGAGGAGGATGCTTTTGATTCAACTGCCCACGCATGCAGGACTTCAAAAATACCCTTGGAAAGACATTCCCTTCTCACGACCTGAAGTAGAGCCAGTACCATCTCTGGTTTGCTCCCAAATGAGGTGCTTTTTCGGAAGCAAAATTTAAATGCAGTATTTCACAGGACAGGCTCGGTTCCAATTCCTCACTCGGTTGCTCAATAGAAAACTTGCTGCAATTCATGAGTTTGGGAGGGGTTTTCATCACGCCGTTCAGAAGTGACTTTGAAAACCCCCCCGGATGCTGTCCTGTGCAACCTGCTCTGGCAGGAGGTTGGACTAGGTGATCTCCAGAGGTCCTTTCCAACCCCTACCGTTGTGTGATTCTGTGATCTTTGACAGGAATTAGTATTTATCATAGAATTGCCCTGGGTGGAAGAGGCCTTCCAGATCATCAGGTCCAGCTGTTAGCCCAGCACTGCCAGGTCACCACTGAACCATGTCCCTAACATCAATCAAAGATGAATTTGGGGACTTCAGCATCTTCCTGCCTTGCGCAGCTTTGGGTGAGGGAGTTTTGCTTGGTTGACTCATTCTAGAATTGTTTGAGATCTGTAAATTCAGCTTATAATCTTACTATAGGGAAATATTACTGTTAATATCCAAAGCCTATTAAAAAGGGATTTCACATCTTTGGAATTTATTATTGAACCTCAAAGATGTGAACCACCTTTTTAATAGGTTTTGGAATTTGTAGTCTCTCTGTCAGGAGGTAATGTTGTTGATGTGGTTTAAAGATTGTGAAATGAATTTCTGTTCACTTTCATGACGATGGTTTTACTGTTCTACCAGTTGTTTGAGGAGGTTTGTTGTCTTCTTTCCCTTTTTTTATTTAAGTGAACAGATTTTTATGTAACAAAAGTTTCATAAGCACTTGGGACTCTGGAAATCACCTGATACATTGGAGAGATTGGCTGTTTCCATAAGAATTAGCTTTTTTTTTCCTTTGCTAGTCCCATGAGGATTCCCTGGCATTGGCATCCTGTTTTTCTTACAGCGTCTTCCTAAATTCTGTAATGCCGGTAACGGACTTAGAAATACATTGAATGTACTTACTATAGCAACTGCAACTACGATTCGTACAGTTTCAGCAATTAGCCGTGCTAATTACAGTTGGGATGTACGATGGGAGTTTGCGTGCTACATTAAAACTAGAGAAATTAAAACAGAGCCATTTTATGGAACTATTATGTCCTTTTGGGGACTGCAGATCTTAGTGAAGCATTAGCTAATTAAAAACACCAGGATAGTTCCTGAATAAACCATTAAAGCTAAAGGTTACTTTCACACTTGAGTGGTATATGTCACAACATTTTTTTTTTCCCCCCTATTTGTAGCCCTTGTGGAATATAGATTTAAAAATACTGTGCGCAAAAATTCTTGGGTATTCTAACGGCACAAATCCAGGCTGGTTAAGGGATCTGGAAAAGACTTTTCCCATGAAATTCAGGTCTTTCCAGAGGTTTTTTTAAAAGTTACAATGACACTGGCTGTTGGGAGAGGACGGGTGATGTGGGAATCCGTAGTGTTTAACAGCTCGTTGCAGAACAAAATTCTCTTTACAAGACAATACTTCAGAGCTGGGACTGTGTTCCTAATATCTGTGATTAGAAAGCATCAGATTTAGAAGATGAAGTGCACATGCAGCAGATTGTTGGGGGTTTTTTTCCACACTGGCATCATAAAGGGGTTTAAAACAACCAAAAAGCTGCCAAGACAAGGCCTGTTGCTCCCTGCTTGTGGCCCAACTGCTGACATGCCTTTCCATAATTAATTAGTAAGCAATAATCAAATCCCACCTTGAAAGATTAGAGTTTCCTTCCATTGGAGCAGTACAAGTGATCATCTGTTCAAAGATTTGGAGAAACCTTGCTGGTACGTGACTCAGGCGTGCTTCAGACCCCTGTAAAATGAGCATCACGCAACTGCTGATTTATCTGCAGAAGGTCCGTGACTTTATTGTTCACATTGTGGAAAAATCTGTTCCTACAATCTGGATACTAAAGTACTCCTGCCTGTTTTCAATGCCGATTCTACTGTTCCTGCTTGAAATTTTCCTGGGGAAGAAATTTCCCACGGAGCAGAAAGCGGATGAGCGCGTAGGAGGGGCAGAGTGAAGGCTGTGCAGGTGGGGGAGTCATTTAGTTGCCAAACTGTCTTTCATGTCTGTAAGATTTCTCCACCTTTTTTCAAAAGGACAAGTATATCTCGAAGAGAAGTGGAAGGGACCTTGCGTCTGGAAGGGAAAGGTAACAATTAAAAGTGCAGCAAAAGAGAGCAGAGCAGAAGCATCTGGAAGTTCATGTTATAGAAGAGAAGATGGTGTGTTACCAGAAAGACTTTTCAGAAACTTCCTCTTGGATCGTTCCAGGGAATACTCTCTTTAGAAAATACATGCTACGGGTTATTTAGATTTTAAAACAGTATAATTGACAATCATACAGATTCTATTTCCGCATTGCCAAAAAGTCTTTAATACTTCTTAAGTTTCATACCTCTTAATGTCCTTCGCAGCACTATTAATGTTGGTAGAGGTCAAAGAACAGGTCACCTCATATTCAGAACCTGTAGCTCATGGATGAACCAGCTTGGCAACTTCTCAAGTTTTCAACGTGGGAGGTTTAGTTTGCTCTGACAATAACTATTTTCTGTTAGAATTGGAAAACTGGCAAGAGATCAAACTGGTTCTTTTAACGTTTTACATGGGATTTGGAAAGCTAATAGAGCTAGCAAAAGCAGCTTTAGCCACCTCACAAGATGCTCATCTGCCCGGCAGCTGACCAGAGCAGGGCACAATTTTCTGTCCTTCCAAATACG
Organism: Eurystomus gularis; assembly: GCA_013400335.1. Lineage (NCBI taxonomy): Eukaryota > Metazoa > Chordata > Aves > Coraciiformes > Coraciidae > Eurystomus > Eurystomus gularis. Next base: position 70,063 of record VZZY01015667.1, read on the forward strand.
CACAGAAAAGGATTTTGCAAGTCTTGTCTCCTACTGATAGCTTCAAATATTCAGAAAGCTGGCAACTTATGCCTGCAGAAAAAGCATTGGTGTCATGAGACAGCATAGAACGGACATGAATTTCAGTCATCTTAGTTCTGATTGGTGTAAGCAGGTGGTATGTATTTTTCAAATTATGTTTACAGAAGGAACAGGCCAAGGAAGAATATTAATGATTTATCAGATTAATCATAGGATCATTTTTCTTGGAAGAGACCTTCTAAGATCATCAAGTCCAACCGTTCCCCCAGCACTGCCAGGTCACCACTAAACCATGTCCCTCAGCACCACATCTCCACAGCTTGGAAAGCCCTCCAGGGATGGGGACTCCACCACTGCCCTGGGCAGCCTGGGACAGCCCTTCACAACCCTTTTAGGGAAGACATTTTTCCTCATGTCCAACCTAAACCTTCCCTGGCACAACCTGAGGCCATTTCCTCTTTCTGTATGACTTGTTCCTTAGGAGAAGAGCCCAACCCCACCTGGCTCCAACCTCCTTTCAGGGAGTTGTGGAGAGCCAGAAGGTCTCCCCTGAGCCTCCTTTTCTCCAGGCTCAACCTCCCCACGTCCATCAGCCGCTTCTCACCACACTTGTGCTCTAGACCCTTCCCCAGCTTCATTGCCCTTCTCTAGCCACACTCCAGCCCCTCAATATCCTCCTTTGAGTGAGGGGCAGGTCATCCAGCATCTCAGGAGAGGGAGAGGAGCTGAGACATGAATTAGAATGTTTAAAGAAAGGGTAGCAGAAAGGAAGTGTAAGAAAGCTGTAATAGTCAGAGCCGATGACCTGGATCAGTGTTATTTCAGAGCTGCAAGCTGGTTGCTGTGTTTTCCTTTCCCTTTTTTTTGTTGGTTGGTTGTTTGAGGAGATAAGTAAGCGAAATTGTTTGAGGAGGAGAAGCAATTTCTTGTTTGAAAAAGAGAAGTAATGTAAAAATACAGATCTGAAGTAGCATCCTCTTCGCACTCTGTTTGAATAGCAGTTTGGCAGTGGGCTTTCGCGTGGAGCTGTAAATAGGTTTGTTAGTATTTCCCTGGTCATGTCATAGACATGTTGGGCAAATAATCAAGAAACTTAAATATGAGGTGAGAGCCACAAAATTTCCATCAGCCTGTAGCCCTTGGAGGAAACTTCGTGATCTTGTTTCAAGTCAGTCTCTGTAAAGGAACACCCTAAAACTATGAAAAAAAAGTATCACATACACTGACTGAGTCAGCATGATGGAGCAGGAACTTGCTTACTGTCATCTGAGACCTGAACTTGGAATATTTGAGACAAACCAACGGAACAGAATTGACTTTCTGCTCCATGCCTTCTGCTGCCCGTCCTTCAGAGGCACAGCGTGGGGGCGGATGGCAAACAGAAAGCGCTGGAAGGTGGTAGGAGCTTCTAGTTCTGTGTTTTACGGAAGGATAGGACAGTGCTTCTGTTAAAACATGGGCAAAGTCAACCCAAAAAAGCCTCCCCGGCACAGCAAGGGTGCTGTCAGAGGTGCATGAGTGACTATCGACCATTTAGGACAGGGAGCGAGGTTAATTGGTAAGAAAGATTGGACAATTTAGATGAATTTAAAAAGCAACCAATCAAAGAAAAACCACTAAAAAAAAAAAACATCGGGGGCTTTCCCCCCCCACACTCCTTGCTTCTATTTATTTCTATGCAACTGGCAGATTTTACGGCAGTTTTAATCCAAACCCATCATCCAGGGACAGAAGAGGAGTAGAAAGCTGGCATAGGTGGAGAATAACTAGACCAGATGGTAGGAAACATAAAGCTACAGTATGCAAGGCAAAGACAGAGCTTAAAAGAGATTATATTTTACAGCCACAAACAAGTTGGCAAAGAGTCAGACCTTTAAAACATTTCTTCAGAGAGGTAGAGGTGGCTTAAAACCCACCGGTTGTTCTGTCTTTCTAAAGACAAGCATCAGAAGGCATCACTGACTCTGCATTTTCCAAGGCAAATAATAATAATATTTGAAACAGAAATGAGATCGTGATAGGAAAGAGGATCTAAAAAGAGAAATGACCCAAAACTAGTCAAATATCTTCATTTGGCCAAACTTGAAAATAGTTTGGAGGACATGATGGGTCTGGAGAAAGATGAAGGGTCTATATTCAGTGGGTGAGAGAGGAGTCCATTGAGGATGTTTTAAGGAGCAATAAACTTTCTATCTTGACATCTGAGTTGTGAAGGCTCCAGCACTAAGAGGCTCAGGAAGAGGATTATCTTCAAAGCTGCGATTCCCTAAACGTCCAGTAATAGGTTCATAACGGGGCATTTCTAGTGGAGCCAAATCTTTTTAGACACCAGAGAAGTGCCAGATGGTGAGTCCCTTACATAGTTTACCTGCATGTTGCAAGATATCACAGGATTCTGTAATAGCCATGGGGCTAATGATTATGGGAAGGGGTTGAACTTCTTGATTAGATCACAGAATCCCAGCATAGTAGGGGTTGGAGGGGACCTCTGGAGATCATCTCATCCAACCCCCTGCTCCAGCAGGTCATCCAGAGCAGGGGGCCCAGGATCATGTCCAAGCAGGTTTGGAATCTCTCCAGAGAAGGAGACTCCACAGCCTCTCTGGGCAGCCTGGGCCAGGCTCCGACACCCTCACACCAAACAAGTTTCTCCTCCTGCTGAGATGGAACCTCCTGAGATGTCAGGACACTTGGAGGAGGAAGCGGACAGGAGACTGAATTGCAAATGTCAGGGAACTGTCAGGGGGAAATGAGCTCTAATTTTGCTGCTTACGTGCTATGAAATGTTCAAGAGAGACATCTGGGGACTGGAGCGAAAATAAGATCTTTGGAGTAATGCTCAAGTGGGGAGCAGCAGGAAGGTGGGCAAGAAGCAAAATGCTTTTTACTAGCAAGATAGTTACGGGCTGTCGTTGGCAGGTTTTTGAGCACTGGGCAAAGGTCTGTTAATTTGGGTATGCACTGATCAGTTTGTCTCGCCTTGTCACAGCAAAAGAACTTAGACCTCTGGTGGTAAGAGTCTTTGGAGGGAAGTCAAGCCTTTACAGATGCTCTGGAGTTCACTTCTAAAAAGCAAAGATTTCCTTGTGGTGGGGTGGCATTGTCCTTAGGAAGAGGCAGGTCAAGGTGCGTAATCCCGGTCTGAGCTCAAACATTGACAGAGGAAAATAAACATCTTAGGAGAAGGAATGAACCTTTGGATTGACTGGTTTTATTTATTGACTGAAGAGGATGAGTTGGAGGAAGCTGAGAGAGGCGGGAAGGAATCAGCATCAATGGAATTTCATTAACACAAAGGCATGTAGCAGGGGACCTTGCTCTTTTTCTTGTTCTGGAATTTTCTCTTGTATTCTTCGGAGGACAGGCAGAGGAGGATGCAGAAGGAGTTCCTTGGGGTTTTGTTCTCGTAACGCAAGTGCCTGCGCTGAGGGACACAGGGGAGATGTTCTGTTGGGAGGTGTAAAATGCTGCGGTAATCTCACCACAGAAAGCCCAGGGATTTCTGCAGACACGGGAATTGGTCATGAGAGGAAAGATGAAGAAACACGAAGCTAAGGATGAGCCAGAGAACAGGGGAGAATGCTGCTGCTTTGAAGGCAAACCCAAACCACCAGGTAGAATCTGTTCTTTGGATTTTGCAGCCGAGTGGAATGTGATAGTTCCACCAGCTGAAAGAAAAGCAATCCAACCTACTGACAGGAAAAAAAAAATAAGGCCTAATAAAACATGAAAGTGACATTTAAAAAATGATAAAGACGTGTCAGGGATTGGTTGAAACGGGGCCGTTCCTGGAGCGTTAAATCCAAAGGCCGAACCGATCGCTAGGCGCAGAATAGAAAAGTGATTCTGAAGGCAGAGCACAGAGTCCCCGCTTTGATTTACTCATCAGGATTGTGATCTGACAGATTAAAATCAAGACTGCTCTTTTCTCAAGGCAACGTCTCTACTTGCTATAGAAAGCTTGAAATGAGTGTTTTGAGATGTGACTCGAGTGGGTAACTGGATTTCTGTGGCTCTTCTGTGGTTTCTTCTTTTGGTACCTGCGCTGCTCTGCAAGTGCACGTAGGGCTTTGCTTGTCCTCCTCTACGTAAACGTGGCTCAACCCAACAAAACAATTACCTTTTAAACAAAATCCGTGGAGTTGCATTAACTAGGACTGGATATTAAGGAATTATTGGACTTGTTAATCAAGCTTGTGATAGATGCATGACACAAAAAATTAGGAGTAAAAAAAAAAGAAATCCTAAAGTTGGATCATGTTTTGTGAGATGCTTTATTAGTGACACATTCTGGGAAATTAATTTGTTTAAAACGCAGCTATTAAGTTTGACTCTATTCCATAAAAAATAGATGAGCAGCTCTGCCTTAGAGGAGCTTGGAAAAAAATATGTTCATCTTGTCACTTCCTCCTGGCATTGTAATGTTTTAATGTGCCTGCTATCAACGTTTTCATAATATTTATTTAAAATAATTTGCAGTGCTATAGCAGCAGCGGTAGCACTATTTCTGTGTCGTCAAGCTTTTAATTTCTGAGATACGCAGCTGGTTTTACTCTCTCTCTACTTTAAAAGTCTAATGGTCGTTGTGAAGTGGTCATGCTTATCGTAAGAGGTCGGGAGATAGCGTCGTCATAGGAAAAACGTGTTTTAATTCTCAGAATAAATCGTTGGAGGCTTCTAGTGCCCGATCCTGGAGAGTGGGTGCAGCACAACCTGCTTTTCTCTTCAGAATAGTCTCTAAGGGATGTATTTACAATTGTCGCAATTTAAAATTGTCCCAATTCTTGGGAGCGTTGCCCTAAAAAAAGGGGAGAAAAGGCAATATTTTAATGCAGGCTCCCCTGTGGTTAAATACACAGTGTGCGGTAACACCACCTTGTCCTTGGTGCAGTTCTGAACGTTCAGAAATGAAAAGAATCCATCAACACAGGCAGGTAGAGATGTTTTATTTCACCAAGTTTTTCTCGCTGAGAAGTGAAAACGTGCCACGTGAGAGACGGGTGGAAAATACCAGTAAATCAGGGCTCTGCTTTATTTTTGGCCATTTCCATTAGCGTTTCCTTCACATAACTGTCAGGCTGTACCCATCTGGAACGAATTTTGAAACCAGAGGTTAACGGTCACGGAAGATGACTTGTCCCAATTAACTGGAATATTTTTAAGTTCTGTCGCTTTGAGGGTTTCTATTAAATAACGTTTTCACTTATCTGGCCCTGACAATAATAATAGTGTTTTAAGTATTAAATTATTAACATATATTTACATAACAAATACATATACACCCAACAGTTTTGCAGATTGCTGTTTGTCAAAGGATGCCTATTCTCTAAACCATATTCTTTTAAACTTGTAGGAAAAGATGCAGATTATTTTGGGAACATCAAAGCCGTTGTAATCTCTGTGTATGGGGATTTACTCTCCTTTGAAGTTCCTGCAGCGGAACTCCCTGACTTTGGTAGGCTATCGGACTCTTAGTATGTTTATAGAAAACAACGGCAAAACTGTGAATCTTTCTCCTTCCGCTTGCACTTTTTTCAGGTTTCGAGATAGCAAATTAATTGGATGTACTGACCGATGTCAAAGTCGTCGTGGTGACAGTCAGCGATGTGTAAAACCTTGCCAAGTGCCCTGGCGCGGAAAAGTTTAGAGGGTTTTTTTTTCTCCTGACTTGATAAAGAAACGTATTGAGAGGGCTAGAAGCAGACGTCATCCCTCCTTCCTCAAACACCTGCTTTGCTTTCCCAGTGTTTCCTTTGCTGCTGCAGCGAGTAGCAGCACGCATGTGAACGTTTCCCATCCTGCCTGCGCGGGCTGTGTAGGGAAAGAGTTGGAAATACGGGTTGGAAGTACGCTGCCGAGGTGTTGCTTGTTGCTCCTTAGCGTAATCGAACGTCCGTGCTTTACAAAGGAGATAGCTTCATCACTGAGCCTCGGAAACCTGCGCGGAGCAGCTTCCTGGGATGTTGCTCCTTGGAGATGCGGGATTTGGTTTAACTTGCTCGGGTTTGTGAGCTGCTGACGTGTAGAAAACAAGATGTGTCAGCCATGGCTCTCGGCAGGTTCCTGTGGTTAACAGAACAGCCAGATTTCACCGTGTTTACTGAAGCACTGAATTACAGAAATCTAAATAAATGGATTATTATGACAGGATAGGGGGAACTTTTAAGCCTAGGAAAAAATACTTCAAGTGGGTGTTGATGCTCCCACTCCACGTTGCAGATCAAGCGATGCGCGAATCTTTTTCTGCGCTGAACGTAACATTTGTTACGTTCAAGGAGAAAAATAACCCATATGTGTATTGCTGTTCCCTCTTAAACCGTAAACAAGATGTGTTGAACTGGAAGAGAGTGTAGCTTCGTGTTTAAACCAAAGCTTTGAGATTTGGCAATGCTGTTAAATGTCTTGGGAAATACAAGAGGCATGTTTTGTTCCAGAGAGGTCGAATTATCCTGGCTTGAGGTACTTCTGATGGCTTTTTCTTTGCGGTGTTGACTGCCAAGATACATTAGCATAATAATCATAGAATCATTTAGGTTGGAAAAGACCCTTAAAACCTTCGAGTCCAACCATTAACCCAGCACTGCCAAGTCCACCACTAAACCGTGTCCCTCAGCACCGCATCTACCCATCAAGTCTCCAGGATTTGTCCAACACACATAATTGAAACCATTTGCCCTTAAACCCAGTTACTTCTTGGAAGATGTTCTGGAGGCCTGACTCCTCAGTGTGATCCCCTAAGGATATGAGGCTATTTTTTTTATTTTATTTCTCTTTCCTTTCTCAATCTAGTGATGTTGTAAGATGGTTTAAGATCCTTGCCCCTGCAGAAGACCTCATGGGGACTGATAAGGCCTGGAAGCTGGAAAAAAAATGCACTGGGTTTAACCGAATCTTTGTCAGCAATTTGCAAACCTTGCTCTGATTTGTGGAGGATGGAGGATTTGGCCAGTTGAGGTTTTCCCTCACAAAAAGTGAGGTTTCCCCAACCTGTGCGGCTGCCGAGCTGCAAAAGTGACATGTTGGGGCTGTGTGCCTGAGGTCCTGGGATGGGGAAGGACCCTGTTCACTGTGTCAAAGCAACGTGAGTGTCCCGTGTGCTGGTTAAATGCTCAGTGCGTTGATCTGATTGATCATCTGATGTTGGCTGCTCAGCAGCCTCTTGCATGTAGGATGTGGGACCGGGAAGGAGGTGACAGTGCCATGCTGCATGCCAGGTTGGTGAAGCTTCTAAGAGACCTCTTGGTCCTGTGTCCACCCGTGTTGGCTGTATTTGGGCTGCTGTTTTTTGCTAATGATCTGTCTGCAAGATTTAAGTGTCTAGGTGTAGCAGTCATGGAATGATTTGGGTAGGAAGGGACCTCTCAAGGTCATCTAGTCCAAGCCCCTGCAGTGAGCAGGGCCATCTGCAACTAGAGCAGGTTGCTCAGAGCCCCGGCCAACCTCACCTGCAATGGTGCCAGGGATGGGGCAGCCACCACCTCTCTGGGCAACCTGCGCCAGGCTCTCACCACCCTCAGCGTCAAAAATATCTTCCATCCAGTCTAAATCTCCCTCTCTTAGTTTAAAACCATCACCCCTTGTTGTGTCCCATATGCTTACAACAGACCTAATCCACTTGTCAACAGGACGAGCTTTGGTTGCAAATCAGTCAAGCGTGCACAAAGATTTTTATGTGCTCAAACTAACGTCTTGAACTAGGGCTTAAATGAGAAAATGTCCCTTTATCGGTGTGGTTTAATCAAGTCAACAGGTCTAAAAATAGAATGAAACTTGTCAGGAAGGTTGGAAGGAGCTCTAGGAAGGAGCCATTTATAAAGTAAATATTTACAGAACTTCTGATACAGAGTTGCAAGAGCTTTATAACCAAACTAGGAATATTTCAGCTTTGTTTTTTGAATATCAGGCTTGATAAGGGATTTTTAGGCATCATTTGAATGTTATGATGACTTACCAAAATTGACCTCAGCGAGTTAAAGCCCATGTTCTTGAAAGATCAGCTCCCAGAGCAAGCCTGTCCGGTAACAAGGGCAGGCTTAAAATACTGTAAGACAAAAGGACCATTACTATGATGGATTTTCACCATCATTCTTGTGCAAATAGCTGCGTAAAGCACAACGCTGGATCACCTTTGAAGAGATTCCGTTGACTTTCGTGGGAGACATGATTATGTATGAAGGATTCCAAATCTATTGTTCCAATTTCTAAATATTCAAAGATATTCTGAGTTTCTGTGTGTTGACTCTTGGCTTTTCTAGGCTCGTAGCAACTAATAGTCCCTTGTGGTAGAAGTTATTTGGTCTGATTCTTTGGTTTGGTCTTGATGTTGTAGAGATGACTATTACTGTTAAGATATGTGTGTATTTGAAAGAACTGGGGGCATGGTCTTTTTGCTGACAAAAATAGTGTACAGCCGTATCGTGGGTTTGTGCGGGTGTAGCGTAATAGACCAGGACTTGAAGGTACTGTAACAACACAAGTAGAAAATCGTAATTTATGAGAAGGAAACGGATGTATTTTTGAAAGTTCAAAGCCCGTCGTTTGTCCATCAGTGTCTCCATCTCTGTCATATGGGTGACAAAACCAAGGACAACTTTTGATGGTGCTTTTTATGCAGTAATCGTGAATTGTGGCAAGTGACACCATGGCTGTTACTTAGCTTGTGACTTACACTACTACTGGTAGGGAAACTAAAGCTGGTAAGAACTCCTGGATTTGCGACGTGCTTTCCTTTCTCCTTAGCAGAGAGCATCTTGTTCTAATTACTGAAACACGTGGGTTTAAAGACAACGTGATTTATTCATCGTCCGTCATCTCACCCATACGCACGTTCCCACACCCATCGGCAGCATCTGCAGCGTGCGTAGGAGAAGCAACGCAGCACACGCCAGGTCTTCCCCGTCCCTCTGCCCCTCAGCCCCTGTTTACACCCTTCCCACCCCAATGAGTAGCAATGTGCAACTGTTGAGCTTGTTTAGGAGTATTAAATTAAGGTTTTATTTAACTTCGGTTCTCGCTTACCAGTCAGATACAGGATTTTGGGGAGGAATTGGCATCTGTGTCCCTACTTGTGTCCACCTCACCAAGAGAAGAGCAGCCGTGCATCCCATGGTACTGTGAATTGTTATATATACAGTGAGTTCAGTGCTAGCACCGTAACAGCCAGCTGACATTTTGCCCTTCAGTTCTGCTGTACAGGTTATTAAGAAAGCACAGAGCAGATTGGATCACTAAATTATTGAGTTTGAAATATTACCCAGTTTCTCCTGCCCATTTGCTTTGTATCGCAAACAAAACCATGGGGCAGTGAATTTTGAGCATGCAGGAAAAATAGTCCGGATGAGAACCAGAGAGGAGATATATTAAGCTGCATTTCTTTTTCTGCGTTCCTTTGTGTATAATGTGCTTTAGTCAATACCAAATGATCTTTTGAATATCATCCAGAATGTGTCTTGGGTTTTTGACCTCGGCTCATATTTCCAGAGCTGATGTAATGAGCACAAAAATTGTGCAGCTCTCTGGCATTAACAACCTTATCTTGCGAATTAAATAAAACAAGAACATTTTATTGGTTATTCAGTTTAGGCCTTTTCCATTTGAGTTCTAATAAGCTACAAATATGTGCCTTTGCCTGCTCAAGTGTATATTGTTTTAGGATGTCTCTGGTTTATATAATCCATAGATGTTTATTTTTATTTAGAGCTCAGGCAAGTTAAGGGAAAAAAGGGATTAAAAGGGAGAGAATTTTCCTTTCTGTAGCATTCTGTAGGTTGTCCCCTCAGCCAGGTTTCCTATTGACTTTGTTAAAGATTGTGTTATGAAGACCTCTTGCCTGTTTTTAGCATGACCTTAATGTTTGAAGCTCCCAGGTACCTGAAATTCCTGTCCAAAACTGAGCAACGTCTCCCTTCTGATCGCTCCTAAAGCTTCCTGCTAAATTTGTTTAGCTGGAAAAAGAGGTTTTCCTGCTGAACAGGTAAATCCCATTTACTCAGCCTTTCACAGACAACTTTTCTTACCTGCTCTTTCAGACGGAATTTGAATTATTCAAGTGGGATGGAGAAGTCGTACCCTGAGCACTGAAAACGTGGCTAAATTCTCTCATTTCCCAGCAATGAGTGAGTTTGGCAGTGATGGGGTCACTGTCAGGACCCCAACTGAAGATCCTTGCAGTTCAGAACAAAGGTGCTTTTGGGATGAGTGCTTAAATCACTGGAGTATTTAAACTCCTGCCCCTGAATTACATCTCAATCTAGGTGTTTTTTTTCCCTAGGTCTTGTTGTAGTTTTCAGGTGAACGAGGACGTAAATGCTTAGTCAGCTGCTCATCCTTCTGATGCGAGCGCTTTACGTCAGCTTCATTCTCCTGGAGCGGATTTGAACAGCAAAAACCTGTAATTTTACAAACCCCCCACCCAACCGAACCAAAAAAACTTGCTGTTGAACTTCATACGTATTTCACTTTATTTGTAGAAGTTCTTTTAGAAAGGAAAAGGATTAGGGAAACATAGACACAAAGAACCTGCTCACTTAATGCTTTCACCTCTTTCAGTGTGGTGAAGGTGTCAGCAAAGATGCATTTGGAGATTGGCAGGTGACCAGGCAGAGGTCCAGCGTCTCTTAGCTTTGTGATTCCGTAACCTGCAGGATAGGTCTTAATTCTCATCATCTTACCTGAGAAGGAAACTTCTTCTTTGTCTTGCTTCATTCTCATTTGAACAAACCGTGCATTTGGTGCCCTGTAGCAGTCAGCTGATGTTATCTCTCAAAACTTGGTTCTGCTTGTCTGACCCTTTCACACACTCTTCTCCGTTTGCACGGATCTTGTTGCTTCTGTTAGGAACTTTTGCACTACTCTTACATGTATGGAGTGGTTAAACCAGGCTTCTTGTTCCATGGCTGAAAATAGAGCTGTGCCTTGCAGCATCTTCCAGAATATCTCCTGGGTCAATCTCTTAAATGCCATCTAAAAACTACCTGTAGTTCAGAGGAACTGCAAAACTAGTGCTACCAACTGCTCAAATACATAGAAACCAGTCAGAGGTGTTCTGTTCAGGTAAATGGCTCCCCAAAATTAAAGATTTTCGGTGATTTAGTCACAAAAAAAACCAGAAGAAGAAAAACGCAAACAGTAGCGAAAAGTCCTTGTGCTATTTTTTTAAATTTCTGAAGAGTGGGGAAAAAAAAGAGTTTGTGTCAAAACCCAGAATTCTCGAGTTCAGCTCAAAAAAACACTGGGGCATCTCCCTGATACTAAACCAAAAGAGTAGTCCAACTACCATGTCCTTAGCGGTTTAGCAGTGGATTTGGTGGAGTCAGGTTAAGGTTGGACCTGATGATCTTGAAGGTCCTTTCCAACCTAAACCTTTCTAGGAAGTGAAGTTGGTAAATCCACTCTGGCTTAGCAAATCCTGCAGTTACAGAAAAGAGCCTTAGAAAAGAAAAAAAACTATGAACCCAGAACTCCAAGAATGCAGCTCAAGAACACTGAAATAGGGAACATAAAACGTTAACAGATTCAAAACTATCGTTATGTGTTGATTTACTGAAGATTTGCATTAGATACCAGATAAGATCCTACTAGTTATTAAAGAAACTTTATATTTTCTCAGAAACGGTTGATGCAGATATTCCTTAATTTGGTTTCAATCCTTCTTCCTTCATCTAAAGGGAAGAAGATGGTGAGCCAGGGAGCAAGGTGGGGTTCTAACAGGGGATTTGCGTCCTGCTCTCCTTCTCTTCCTCCTCCCTGATGAAGCAGAGAAGGAGCAGCGGGACAAGCTGCAGGAAGGACAAGGCGGTGGGTGGTGCAGGGAGCAGAAGGAAAGCAGCTCTCCTCAGAGCTTTTAGCTGTGTGGAGCATCAAAGCTATTTTTGACTCAGAAATATCACAGCAAAATGCATTTAATTCATCAAAAAAAAAAGAAACAAAACCTTTGCCGGAGCTCTGTGGCCCAAGTAGGATTTAGATGATCTCTGGGGATGGAGGTGGTTTGCTGGTGGAAACGGCAGTTGCAATGTGGCGACCTCAAGAAACCTTTTCTTCCCCTAAAAAGCATTTGCCAAAGAAAACAAAAAACAACCCTAAATGAGCAAAAAACCCCCACCTCAGCAGTTTTTCTTCATCTAAACGGTTATATCATCTCCATTGAGTCTTTTATTTTTTTAACTCTGTGCAGCTGCTGTAATATCACCAATAAATACCCGTGGAACAAGGCATCGGCGTGTGTGTAAGAGGGGCCGTTGAGTTCAGGAGTTATGAACAGGCATTGACGTGTTACAGGGGCAATCATAAGGCTGTTTGAGGACATGCACGTGTACAGGATGCAAAGAATCTTTGGGCTTATGGCTGTGGGAGCAAATAAGTGTTGGAGACGTATTTTCTTCAGAAGTGGCAAAATAGAAGAGGTCTCGTAGGGGTGTATAGAGAAAAGTGTGGGTTTTAAAATGCAACACTGGGTGGTCTTCAAAAGCATCTTTGGCTGAGCGATCAGTTTGTATGGGCAGTGGTACCCTGTGGATGCTTGTTTATCGGTTTTGGTTTTACCTGCAAATATATTTTGGAAGGATATCCGTGTTTTCTAGCTGAATTCCGAAACCTCCAGAAGCTCTGGCTGTGGGACTGAGATGTTTGCTACTTGAGGAGGTTTGTCAAACCCTGGGCTTAGCCAGGCAGTGAGTTTAATGTCATCACCTTGTAGCAGCCACAAGAAGCTCCTCCAGCCCTGCTCTGGAGCAAAGCTCCCGCTGAGGAGACAGCGCAGTGTACTCGCTCCTTCAGAGAAATCCTCAAGCAGATGGGAACGATGAATGGGATTAGTCACTTCAAACAAAAAGCACTAATGAGGAAAGCGGGTTTTTTTCACAGGCATGAATGTAACACCACCAGTCGTAGATCTCGGAGTGTTGTCAGCTCAGGAAGAGCAAACTGACACTGTAATTTTGCTGGAGAGACCAGTGAAAAGAAACACTGATTAAAAGAACGCTGTGGGGATCCTGGTGTTCTTGCAGCAGGTCGGAGAAGACGGGGCCTTCTTTCAGAGCCAGTGTGTTTTCTCTTTGCACGTTCCTAAGACACCAGACGGGTTTTGTAACAGCCTCTTTGTTCTACTGAAAGCTCAGCATAATGTACATACAGCAAAACGGGGCTTTTTCTAGGGATGAGAACTTTCTGTAGCCTTTCTCATTCCATCTACCCTCCCTTCCTCGGTTTGTGCTGCATCATCTGCACCAGAGCGGTGCCACAGCCTCCTCCCACCATTTCCTCTTGCTGGGTGACAGACAACGCTGTTGTTTGACACTCGAAGATCCAACCACCGCGCCCTGCTTGCCCTCCCCAAGACTCCGCTGCTCCCCAGCGCCTTCCCTTTGTGCAGCGAGGGCTCTTCTCAGACAGAATCCCTCCTCTCTTGTTTCCCAAGAGCATTGAAGAGTTGTTTTACTGAGAGGATGTGTTTGCATAGTATTGATTTTTGGTGCTGCTTTTAAGCTTTGGGAACTGTCTTGATACTTTTTTTTAAATTATTTTTAATGCCTGTAAAGATGGATGTTTTCCCAAGGCTAGTGAAATCAAGTTAAAAATAGGGAAAAAAAGGTATCGGGAATAGGATTTGGGCCTCTGGTGTCTTACATCTCAAAACGATAAGAACAGTTGTGCCTTTTTTCTGTGGTAACAGAGAAAAAAGTGATTCTTAACCAATTTAGAGAAGTTTTGCGTTTTGAAGGTAAATATAAAAACAGGCTGATGGACTTCTCTGCACTTCCAGCTTCGGTTTCGTAGTCTGTAGGTTTGGAGAGGTACGAAATATGACAGCACTTGGCCAATTTCTATGCTAGTTTAAACTACAACATTACGACATTTCCCCAGATCATTTTTTAAAGGCCTTTAGATGTCTTTTACCAAGACACTTTGTGAACCTGTGGAGTTTTGGTAGTAGAAGTCCAAGTCAGGGACAGTCTTTGGAGGTATCCTTCAACACCTCCAGGGATGGAGCATCCACAGCTGCCTTGGGCAACCTGTGCCAGTGTCTCACCACCCTCAGAGTGAAGAACTTCTTCCTTGCATCTAGTCTACATCTCACCTTTTCTAGTTGGAAGCCATCACCCTTTGACCTGTCACTACAAGCTCTTGTGAAAAGAATTGTGCTCCCAGCAGCATGCAGCAGCCGGCAAACACGGGGAGCAACTGGTGCAGTTAAGAATATTTTTTTCCATAGTAACTTTTTTGGGTTCTTTGTAGCTTTTGGGGTTGTATCTTTAATTTTAATCCTTCCGTGTAGCAGTGGATTTAGGCAGCGTTGGCGCTGTCCTTCAGCTGCCTCGTTAGCTCTGGCCGTGGTGGTGATGCCAACAGCAAATGAGCCGTGATGACAGCGGGGAGCTGAGGGCTCTCACCGCTGTCCACGGGCATATCATCACATCTTCTCCTGCCGTCCTCTCTGCATCCACCTGTTGGGTCCTGTCTCATCCGTAAATGATCAGCTGCTCTGTGGGACAGGGACTCTGCTTTGAGCAGCTTTCCACCGCAGGTCAGTGGTGAGGAATTATAAACACTATTAGAATTCAAGCCCATCAATAAGGGACTTCTTTTGAATCAAAACTGGGACACATATGCTCAGAAGGCTAGGCTGAATTCTTGACAAACAGATTATTTAATGTATCATTACATCCTGATTTTTTTGTTCTTTGTTTTTTTTTTCCCCTCGGAATGAAAACTCCTGGTGTCACCAGGCCACCTCATCCACCTTGTCTCCGTGTAACATACCCACCCCTGTGTGCTTTCAGCTGCCTTATACTGTTTGGCCTCTTAATTATGCGGCTACAATAATGAAGGTAGTGAGCAGAACAGAGGGTTTGGTGCGAGTTATGAAGCACCGATCAATTAATACGCTGACATATTACTGGCATTTCTTTCAAGGCTGGAGACAGATGAACTGGAAGGCGGCCGCATAATGATTTTTCCCTCCTCCTACCTTGGAAAGCCAAGGTCCAGAGATTGTTAAATCAGGCTGCCTGTCTCTGACGTGAGGTGTCGGTAGGGTTTCTCCCCGGTTACTGCATATGCTTTTCAAATAACATTATCAGGTTTTAATATAATTATTGCTTGAGAAGACAGTGTCTATAGCCTTTGGGTTAAACAGCTTCTGGTTATTTCTCACGAGTTGCCTTTGATTGCACACTGCGGGGGTGAGGGCATTATGCAGTAATAGTTAAAGCGTGGATCTACGACGTCTCTTACGCTTTGGCAAACCGTTGTATTTATACTTGACAAAATCACAAGATAATTTATATATGTCACAGAGGAGACAGGGCGTTTGTGTCATCTTGCTCTGCTGATTAGATCATGAATTACACTAAACAGCCACGGGTTTTAACAGGATGCTTAGAGAATAAAGCCGATCTTTATCGAGGAAATCGGTGTAGCGTTTGAGATATTACTTCTTGTGTTCTTCAGCGCGAGAGATACTATAATTTCAAGCTGTGACTGTAGGCCTTGGAGCTCTGGCTGTGGAGATGTGAGTCCTACATAACAGAAACCATCACGATACTGGAGAAAAGGTCCATGTCTGGCGAGATGACCGGCACCGTGCCGCTGCGGGACTCTGCTCCCCTCCACTTCAGCTCCGTTCGTTTGGCCCTGGAAAGACACTTGGGATTAATCCACTCGTAATGCTTTCTAAACAAGGGGATTATTTTAACAACTGAAAGAATTAGAATGAGAGGCTCTTTCTGTTGCAGTCCTAAATTAAACAGAAGGAAAAGAAAATCCTTGAATGGGATTGATCCGTTCTGTTTCATTGTCTTTTAAGCAGGCTGGAGTTTTTAGTCACTTAGGACTCATTCAGAATATCTTCACAAAATAGGAACAGCATGGAAAACGTGGGCACAGCATTTCCCCTCGTGATGTTGCATGTAAACGTGCTGCTGGGCTCAGTCGGGACGTTTACTTAGTTTGTGTGGTCTCAAAATATGATTTAGAATATTGATACCAATAGCCCTTCTGATTTAAAAGGTTTTTTCTTTTGCCTTTAAGAGGCTTATCTACTGGCAAGCTTAAGGTATGAACTTCTGACATCAAAGAATATGAAAAACCCTCTCTTACTAATGATTTTAAAAGCCTAAAGGGATTAAAGAAGTCGGGTTTCTGCGGAATGATGGTAGCCCATTGTCTGAAGTAATTTCCCATGAGCTCGCTTAGCAAGAAAAATAAACTCAAATCTGCATTATGCAAGAATGAGAAATGTATAATCCTTTTTTGACATCTACGCGGAATTGTAAAACAGTGAAATCCCAATTTGTGGTAGATGTCAAACCTAACAGTCATGTTATCTTTTTTGAAGGAGTCTGGTGAAAAAAATAAGGGTTTCTTATTCCAGCTTTGACCTGAAAATAGGTGACTTTCAATCTCACTACTGTCAGGTGCACTGGTACATTAAGGGGAGAACAGGTCTGTGATACATTGAAACACTTCAAGCTCAAACTGAAATGGCAAGGTGGAGTGGAATTCCTTTAAACTTTCAGCAGAGGTTCCCTGAAATAACATTCAGGCCCAGCTCAGAGAAATACTGCGTCAGCATCCTCAGGAGCTGAGCCAAGGCCAGGAGGGATGGAGGCTCCCCTGGCGCGGAGAACCTCTGCTTGTCTTTGATGTAGCTGCTCGGGGGCAGTTACTGCTGACTTGGCCAGCTTTTCAGCCCCTCTCCAGCCATAAAACTTCTGGGAAGAGCTTCATCTTTCCCTGGGCTGCAGACAGGGACGCGTGGTCCCCTGGATGCCAAGTGTCTGGCAGCCAGGAGGAGCTTGATTGAGGGAGGTCAAAGAAGCGTTAGAGATGGAAGCAGCAAACTGAGTGACAGCATCATTCTTGTCAGGGAAGTGTGTGTTGCATTTGATCTTCACTGTCTCCATGACTGCTGTGAGGGAAGAGTAAAAACCAGTCGTTTGTGGGAAGGGGAGATTGTTACTGGTGGTAAAGCCTCCTGCGTCATCTGTTGATCCTGGGAAAGCGAGCTCCTTCCGCTTTGCTTTCAGGGGTTCAGCAATAGGAAAGCCCAAGAGATGCTGTTCTACCTCCCAAGTAAAACCCCAAGCCCAGTTTCTTCAGCTCTGGGGTTATTGTGGTTTGTATGGCCATAGAGAGGGAGGGGAAAAAAGGGACTGGTGGCATGGCATACGCTGGGTTTGCTGGAAGGCAGTTACTGAAGCTCTTCCTCATCTCACAGGATGAGGCTTTCTCCACAGCCAAAATGAGCAGGTTTTGGTTTCAAACAGGAAAAAGGAAACCTTGCTCTAGGTCTGAGCAAGAGAGACTTCTGGAACCCCTGGCTGAGCTGAAGGCTCCTCAGGCTTCCGTTGCTCTGTGTCCCGTCCTTTTCTGGCATGAACGTGATTACGCAGACACCACACAAAATCTGCTCATTTCAGGTGATCCTACCGAAAGGCTCTGCTGAGGGAACGTAGGAGAGGTGTGCAGAGGAGTTTGAAGAAGGGAAGAAGTTCTTTGCACCATCTGATCTTTGCCGCTTGGCTGTATCTGGCTACACGTAGCTGGCTGGCTTACACCTAGAGCTGGGTATGTCAATACAGGGTCATTTATTACTCTGAGCACGGAGGTGACTCTCCTGCCTGGAGCCTTTAAGCGCAGCTGAAGTTCAAGATGGGGATTCAGTCACAGAGGAAAGATTTGGCTTCACTTTTTCAATTCCAGTCACCTCTAACCACTCTCCTGGATTATTATACACGCTCTACCTCACAAATGCTCAGGCTACTGTTATTCCCGCTGCTGGATAAAGGTGTTTTCCATAGGTACTTTATCCTCCAGGAGCAATCTGGCACTCTCTAAAAGGCCCTCAAGCTGAGATGAATGGATGCTAAAGGTACTTCTCCTAAAAGTCATGGAAGCCTTTTGCTTCAAGCCACAGATCAGAGAAAACCAAGTGAATCAAAGGTGACAGGTCAGAAGAAATAATGTCAATTCCCCGCATAGGCAAGAAACTCTGTAAGAGTAAATTTACTGAACATTATCAGCCAGATTTTGTTTCTTCAAAAGGCTTGTTAACAGCATGCATCTTAACAATACTGTTCCAAATCTGCTTCTTTCCCTTGCCCATCAGCTATGTTAATTTATTATTATTTACCATAGTCTATTTCTAACTCCAATTAACTTATAATTAATAAGCACTTGACATTTTCAGAGTACTTCAAAATTAATCCTCTCCACGTGCCTTTTAAGTAGTTGTTGTTGTTAAAAGATGAGAGAACTCATTTCAGATTATTCATATTTATTGAAATGAAATATATCACAAGAGGGCAGAAAGAAAGCAGCAAGCGAAATCCCAGTTTCACTGAACTCGAAGCTGCACGGGAGTCAAACAGGTATGAATTAAAATTCCAAGAGGGTCCAGGTTCTGCTGGAAACCACAGCAGTGAAAGTGTGAGCACCGTGTCTTCTGCTGTCAGTGCTTGGCTTTGCAAACCCTGGACTCTGCTGATTATCGTTGGTAGCATCTCACTCGTGTCATCCTCGGTGGTGTTTCTGGCTAAACGCTGATTTTGCTTGTTATTTTTTGAGGTTATGAAACTGGAGTTGTTATACGTAATCTGCTTTTGCTTTCACACTCGTTATTCCTCTTCATTTAGAATAAGACAGACCATTACTTGGCGTGTTCTAGCAAAGGGGTATTTGCCAACCCGAAATGTCCTCCCTGCAGGGCTGGGGCCAGCTCTGGAGTCCTCATCACAGGAGAGACATGGACCTGATGGAGCGGGGCCAGAGGAGGCCCCAGCAATGATGGGAGGGTGGAAGCCCTCTGCTGGGAGGCCAGGCTGGGAGAGGTGGGCTTGTTCAGCCTGGAGAAGAGAAGGCTTCAGGGAGACCTTCTGGTGGCCTTTTGGTACTTCAAGAAGCCTGTCGGAAAGATGGGGAAAGACTTTTTAGCAGGGTCTGTTAGGACAGGACAAGGGGGGGATGATTTTAAACCAAACTAGAGAGAAGGAAGAAAATCGTTGACGCTGAGGGTGGTGAGAGCCTGGCGCAGGTTGCCCAGAGAGGTGGTCGCTGCCCCATCCCTGGCACCATTGCAGGTGAGGTTGGCCGGGGCTCTGAGCAACCTGCTCTAGTTGAAGCTGCTCAGTGCAGGAGGGTTGGACGAGATGAGGTCCCTTCCAACCTAAACCATTTTGTGTTTCTAACAAACCCAAAGGTGGGTGCTGAGGTGGAGTGGTCCCCTGGACACTGGAGATGTTAGCAGGCACATCTCGCTGGTGACCCTGGTGTTGGGCTGGAAAGGGTCGAATGGGTTGGGTGGGAACGCAGCAAGTCGTTTTCCATTAACACGCTGCATAGACACAAATCTCCCAGTGTGACATTGGTGGACAGCTAAAATAATGGGGTATTCTGAGCTGTTCAGCTGCTAAATAAATTCTAGCTCTGGAAAGTGGGCTGTAATATTTGCTATTATCTTTGGTCTGCTCTTTTGCACTGATAACCAGACTCACATGGGAGATGTGTGCCGAGATATCTGCTCCTCGCAGTCTACTACTCGGGCGTCCAGCGAGTTGGTCCTGTCACTTGCCGTTCCATGGGCTGCTGAGCAGAATGTCTTCATCCATACAAAAGAGTGGATAAATTGTCTATACGCTTGTTCGTTTTTCTTCCCTGGGCTCCTCAGTGGATTTTCTTTTTCCTGTTTCAACACCTCATCTCCATGTTTTGCTTTGCCCTCTGACAGTCCTCTCAAGTACAGCAGTGTGCCGTGGCAAATTTCAGCAGAAGTCCTAGGCTGATTTGTTCCAGGTGGTGGTGAACACCTGCTTTACATGGTCTGTACCTTGCTGCAGGGCCAGGAGCTGGACCTGAGGGCTTCAGCTTTGCTTTGCCTTCATGATGATCATGATTTTTCTCCCATCTAGATCTTATTACCAGTAAATGTAAACACTACCTGACTTGACTGTGTAATTTGTTTACTTTGAGTAAGAGGACCTCAGAGAGATGCTCTAATCTGTAGGTGTGGATCTCAGAAAATATTCTCTCAAGTCCTTTCTTTTAGCATCTTAAATCTGGAGTGCTGCGTTGCTTCCTGGAATTTATGTGATTAGGTGCAAACATGTTCTTATGGGATTAGAGAGTTGTGGGAAAGTGCTGCTGCTGGCAACAGCTTGATTTTGTTTTTTGTATCTAGTTTTTGAGATAAATTCAGCAGTTGTAGGCTTCTGCTGTCTCCTATTTCCTCTAATATGGGTCAGTCCTATTAGATTTTGGCTTCGAATGACTGCCCTAGCTCTGCTTGGCTGTAGTAGGTGTGTGTCCTGCCCAGGGTCCTCTGCTCTCCTTCCCTTGGATGGTGCCTCTTTCGGTCTTTCTGTTGTTTCCTGCTGTTAAATATTCCAGAAATTATTTTTTCTTTTTTTTTTTTTTCACGCCTGTGAAGAAAGAACAAACTACCAAAAAAAAAATAAATTATTGCCTATTTTAATTGAAGTGGGTAATTTTCCAATTTTTTGGTCAGGCTACAATTGACAAATCAGTTTTTCACACAGCCTTAACTGAAAGTCCAATTTATCACTTGGACATAATAGGAGGGGGAAAAAAAATAGCCCTCTTATAAATCAATTTTAACAGGTCAAAACTGTAATCCTTTCACTTTTTCATTCCCTGTAGATACCCGGTGCAGCTGCTGTTTAAAAAACAAGGAGGCAAGCCGCTATTGACTTGCGTGAGGACTAGATAAGACCCTATCTGTGCATGAGCAAGGAAATTCTTGCAGGAGATGTAGAATTTAAGACAAGTAGATTATCTCCTATGCAGAGTTATTTCTCCTTTTAAATAATAAGAGATCAATGTGCCAGCTTCTAAATCGATAACACAACTTTAACTTTCTCCGAATGTTCAAACCTTCAGATATATATATATTTTTTTAAGCTAAAATACTCAAGTTACCAGCATTGAGTCTAGTTTGAAATAGCGCTTTTATACTAATTTTATAGGAGCTGCTTAAATTATTTGTATCCTTCAGAGCAACAGATGCTTAATTTATCATTTTACCCACGTAAACAGCAAATCCATAGATTTGGTGGGAGTCCTGATGTAATTCTTTCACCTGGAAAACTCCAAGCTCACGGGGACCTGCCTAAAATGAAGGTGTGAAACACCTAAGTGATATAATAAATACATCTCAAAACATTTGCCCCCTTTCCCTTCTCAACTCATTTTCAATTCAAATTTCAAAAGCAAAACCAACAACGATAAAACCCCCACAGGAAAAAAAAAAACCCAAACAAACAAGAAGTTAAGGAAATAAATTTATTAGCAGCGTTTCACTTTATGTAGTAGTGCTAAATCTATGCTTCTTTTAAGACTCCAGATGAAAGTATAAGTGGAAGCTGCTAGAAAAGTAAATAAATTAAGCCCAAGTTCTCGAATTGTCGAGTCTTCTTTTTTTTTTTTCCTTGCCTCGGTAAATCACTTTTTATGGCTGGCAAAGATCCAGAAATTTACATCACGCAATAAATACAAACAATAAACCAGCAGGAGTGAAGACAGGAATGAAATCTCCAGTGTCACTATTATTTCAGGGGTTTTTTTGGTAATTTGATAGGATACCACTTACTGCAGCATTTGAAATGGAAGGAAGGATTCTTAGAAATAGGGGTGCTTGGGAAAAATCACGGTTGAAGGGCAAGAAGTGCTTTCTGAAGTGACATAATACTGAGAAGCATCCTTCTATTTAGGTCATATTTGACTGTTTCGAAAGAGGAGGGTCTGCAAAAAGCCCACCGTGATCACAACCCCCTGAGCCTGTGGTGTTCAGCACACACAACACTTCGTTGATCTGGTGGATCCCTGGGGAACGGGGGACAAATTAGCTCAGATTTATTAGGGCTACTTCTCCAGTTCCTCAGAAGGTCACACTGGAAAGTTTCATAAAAATTTCAAGGCCATCTCCAACTTTTCCATGTATAATTCATCTTCGGTCTCTTGCATTTCTTTTCTTTATGCTAGGTCCTAAACCTTTCAACTGATATTATAAAAATCCAGGGTGAAATGAGTGTTCTGAGGTGGGAACCAATGACACGCTTGTTGCTGAGATTTGGAAAGATCAGCTTTTAGTAGTGGTGCCTGTTAGGAGCTTTGATGTGGTCACTTAAAAAATAAAGCTGTCTCTCTCAGTGGACATTTCGACTGGCTTAATGGCATGCAGCAGGGTTCTCAAAATTATGGTGTTTGTCACCGGAGATAGGCAAAACTGTCTTTAAGAAAAGTCCGAGCTCATTTCCTTGCTGTGTAAGATGCCGGAGAATTCCAAGGTCTACAGAGCTGCCTATTTCTGCTGACCTGAAGCCAGAGAGATGTCTCCAATGTACTGGAATGAACATGCATTTTCTCTATTTCTTTGTATAAAATGAGCCAATGACTCCGAGAACACTCGGTATTGCTTACTCTGCTGTGTTTGCTTGGTTTCCTGCCATCTATGTTGTGTAGTTGTGTTTGCCCATGCTGGAGAGACTTTAAAATATGCAGATATCGGCATCAGTGCAAATGTGGAAGTGACCATGGGTGCTTGGTAACAAACGAGGATGGGACTAATTGTCTTTCCTGGAAAGAAGAGAATATACAATAAGCAGGCAGACTCAAAGGGGTGCTGGGGTAGGTTTCAAAACAATGTTGAAGAGATACACAAACCAGTGCTTTCTCGGTGCAGCTGTTTCTGCTGAAAGTCTGGCTAGAGCACGATGTCTTGATTTTCCCACTCTGGAGATCTCCTGCTCCCTGTTCTCAGTTCAGCACTTCTCTTGCAGCTTTTCAGCTTCTCTGGATGCAGTAGTTGCAGGTGGTTCTAGTGTGGCTTTATAGTTACAAAAGGCCTTTTTCCTGGCACCGTGGTCCCTGCTCTGGTTCTCCTCTCCGGAGAAAGCAAAGCCTCCACAACCATTACGCATCGTGTCATGTAAGGAAATGATCTGGTAGGTTATTTAGGACATTATTTCCTTCTAACTTCAGGACCACTTTTTGAGGCTGTCCCTTTGTTCATATCAATGACCTTAATCAACGAGAAATGGAGCAGCTATGCTGCTTTTTTCAAAATGTCGGCAGTTCCGTGGATTTTAAATTGGCCGTGTTGAAGTTAGACTTCCATTAGCGAAGGTTTTGAGATGCTGTACATCAGCCATAGTCTTGCGTCTTCCAAGTGCAGGTTCCAGTTTGCTGCTTGGTTGTCGTGGCTAGATTAAAAAAAAAAAAAAAAGAGCAATATTTGTGCATCTGTGCTGTCAGTGGTGTCCTGGTCCCAGGTCTTGTTAGCACATGGCTCCTTTGAACGTGGGACTGTTGAGGTTGCCCTGGAGCTTGGCTGAAGTTTGCAGCTGCGGAGGAGATGATGGTGGGCTGAGTACAGCTCCTGGGAGCTCAACAGGCTGAAAAGGTTCAATTACAAAGAGTGAAGGAATCTCAAAGAATTCCCTTGCCCAAGGAAAAGCATATTGGTTCGTTATATCATGGAGAAATATTTGGCAATTAAAGCTAAAATTTATCCACAAAGGAAATAATTAAAAATATTATTATATATTTATGCTAATACACTTAACTGGGGTATGTGTATAAGCCCTGCTCGGCTCCTAATGATTATCTGTTGGGCAAAAAAGAACAAAGTTATTCTCATTAATAAGAAATACGAACTGAGATGATTTGCTGGGGGACGTTTTACTATATTTCAATGTTAGTTGTTGTTTGAGATTTGAAAATTAATTTGCTTAATTTACTGTTAGGCGGCATACATATGGACTCCTTGACAACTAACATTAAATAATGAAAGTGCAAGTAGCTAAAATACAACTTAACTAGTGAGCAAAGCTTGAAATGCGCAATAATGTATTTTTGTAATAATGCTATTAAGCAGCCATAAGTGCTCTGCTAGTGTTGTATCGAAACAAAGCACAGATCCGTATTATTTCTAGCAACCAAATACATAAAACATCAAAGAAAACAAGTAGGGAGAGCAAAGCGCTCTTGAAACCGGTTTGCTCGTAGCATTTTCCACTTGTGCTGTAAGCGCCGTTGTCCCCTGGCAGCAAATATCCCCCTCTTCCTCTGTGAAGCCAGGCAACGTTTGCTGCGTGCTGTGTGCTAGGTGTTTTGGAGTCTCCCTGCACTTTAATTAGCCCCAAATCCTTTACAGTAAGGAGTTAAACTGGACCTCTTTGGAAGTGCCCAGACCTGCTCTGCTGGCACCGTCCACACCCTGGTTCTTCTCTGCTTCTGCCTACCAGCATCCCTGTACTCATAAAATGCTGCTAAATTAGTGATATCACTTTAAACCTCAGCCCAGGCTTAACTCTTCCAAACTCCTCCTCTCTAGTCTTAATAAGCTGTGAAGGAGTTTTGCTAAATCCAGAAGGGTGGTCTGCAAAGTTCTCGTCCAAGTTTTCCAGGAGAGGGTGATAAATGTTGCCGGTAGCTAAAGGAGACAAATAATCTGTAGCTGGTGCAAGGAAAGATCAGCTGTGTCATAATCGTAAAACAGTTTTTCAAGGCCCTGGCAATAGGATACTTTGTCTTCATTAATAAATGATGATACTGATCTGCAGCGTTTAATTATTTGCAAGGGTCTTTGTTTTTTCTGTCTCTAGAGCAGTGCTCCTACTGTAATACCAGGGCAGGGGGGAATCCCAATTTCTGCTTACCGATATCTTCCAACAAATCAACTCCTAATGAATTTTGGATTTAAAATTTCATATTATCTGGCCATATGTTTCTTGTTTCAAGAACCTTGTCTTTGTTTGGCTTTTGTTACCGTTTGGAGTTGGAGTGAGGCAGGGTTAGGTTCTCTTCTGCACGTTGTTGCTCAAGTCATCAAAGGAAAGCGTCAAGAACCACAAGTTAAAAGTTCCATCTCACCAGCTGTTCATCAAGAGCAAGAAATGGCTCCTGAACCCTCACCAAAAGAGAGCTGTGGGGAGGAGGACCGTAAAGGTGTCACGGAGGAAAGTTACAGTTCCTGGTGTAGCTGAGATGCTTCTGTTTAACGTGAATTTTAAGGGCTACAGCATACAAAAACTTCCCCAAATCATAACTTAGTTTTCATTCAGTGATTTGGGAAATAAGTTGGTAATTTGGGAAAACTACTGCATAGTTTTGATACTATTATACTGGAAATATATGTACACGTATCTTAAATGGCATAAACGTGGATGAAAAGTCAATCTGAGATTCCTTTCTGAATTATTTAGACTATCGACAGGAGGAGGAAACTGCTCAGTAGTTTCCACCACGTCCATAAGGCAAGACGAGCAATAAATACAAGCTCTTAACCCCCTGATTTACGAGTTCATTAATAAAGATGGATGAAATTCCTTTTAGTCATTACTTATTCAAGTAGTTTGGAGGAAAAATATATATTTTAAATCATGTGCAATGGAATTTCTAATGAAACCTCCAGAGAAACGTGGGGTGAATACGCAAAGAAAGATTATATAGAGAGTCTAGAATAGTTTAATATCGTAGTGAGGAGAGAAAAAAAAGAATCCCGGCTCAGTCATACCATGTCGGATTTCTAATGGATAGAACTAGTGTTCAATTGCTAAAATAAAAATATAATTTCATATAAAATAGCAAGTATTAAATATATACAAAGTTGTTTTCTGTGGGTGGTAGGTGTTGTGTAGTCCGTAAGAGATCATGGAATCCCGTGGGATTATGGAAAGTGTCAGTATTAGCAGGTCCTAAAGGTGAGGTGTCTAGGGAGATAATGACGTTGAGCTTTGCTGGGATCGACTCAAGTCCAGTTCCGGAGCAGCTTCTGGAGAGAAGTGTCTTTCAGGTGACCTGTGACAAAGGTTTTATTATCCTGTTCTCTGCTTATATGGGAAAACAGCAAAGAGGTGTTTCTATTTGGGGCAGTTGCCTTTGTTTCCTCTTTCAGCGGAGCTGAGCACAAGCCATACCTAAGAGCATAATCCATGGTTTCTGCAGGCGGAAACCTCATTATGCTGAGCTCGGGAACAAAAGTTCCTGTGGCCTGAAAGGAGCGGAGATTCTGCTTTAATTGTTCCCCGTTCTCCCTAATTTGTCATCAGCGTCTGAGCTGTGTTTCTGTAGGTTTCTCTTAATTAACAGAAAGTTGGGAATAAAATTTGCAGGAGAAATCAGCATCATCATCAGTTCATAGAAACAGCTTCACCTTCTGCTTGATCCTGTTTCTGTACTATCTGCAATATATACAGTTTAATTTTTTAAAATTCTGGCTTCGGGTTTTTTCAAGTCTGCTCTGACAAACTGGCGATGAAAATAGTATTTTCCAGTGGAGCAGCTCAGCTGCCTCTTCACCTAGAGAGGGAACTTCAAACAGGCTGAAATTATTTTTTAATTACATTTTGATTGCTGAAAGTGTTGTGGGTTTTTTTGGTTGGTTTCTTTTTTTTGTAAAGCATTAAAGGCCAAACCCAAGTAGCAGCTTTACAGCCAGCATTGTCAGCCTTGCTGTGGGTGCCTTCTGTGCTCGAATATAAAGCAGAGACTCTGTTTTCCTGGCGAGGAAGGAGCTCACAGTAGTTTTGCAGCACAGCTTTGAATCAGCGAATGGAGCAATATATCTAACGCTTTATTGTGCCTGTTTATGACTTCAGTGGAGAACGTTTCAACATTCCGAGTTCCTGCTGGAACTTTCTTAGATACATTTATTGGATGTTATATTTGCTCGTTTCTGGATTATCATCGCTTCTGGTGTAAATTTTGGTGTCTATTAGGCAAGGCATGGAAAAACACAGATAAGTGTCTTGGAAGTCCATGGACATGGTGGAGAACTCCGTGGCACCTTGTTGGGGGTGCAGGTAGCATGAGAGACAGTGGAGTGGCTGCCAAGTTTGGAATTCCCTTCCTTACAACCCTCTTGCCAATATTATCTGCTTCCACGGTCTTTGAAATACACACGTAATTGTACCTGTCCCACCTCCCCCATCAGAAGAGGGCTCTGTCGGGCTGTGAGAAGACCAACTTCATTGATAC
This sequence comes from Eurystomus gularis, assembly GCA_013400335.1. Lineage (NCBI taxonomy): Eukaryota > Metazoa > Chordata > Aves > Coraciiformes > Coraciidae > Eurystomus > Eurystomus gularis. The sequence continues at coordinate 97,078 of VZZY01015667.1, forward strand.
TAAGTATTGCAAGGAAATTACTATTAATTTAGCCATCTTCATATGAAAATAGAAGCCTCAATTATAATCTGGAATCTCAAGGCACCAGGCAGTGGGCGAGAGATGAGGGTGGAAGGTTTTTACGTAGCTGGGCTCTCACCACGCTGGTCCCCGTCCTCCCGCCTGTGCGGAAGGAATTTACAAACTTCGACTTGTTTCTAAAAATTACTTTGACAGACGGCATCTGCGCGGGCAGTGGAAAACATGGCTTTTATTATGTGTTTATGATTCTTTGTAAATAATCGCGTAGTTTCTTCTGAGGAAGTAGCATCTTAAAGGATGATTACATCTGAGGATGCTCTGCTTAGTTCAGTGTCTCACAAATCACAGCGTCTTTCTATTAAAGCGAGTCTTCCTGCTTGTTGTATTTTATGGCAACAGCACTGTGTGTAATGATGACTTCCTTCTGTGTTGTGCTGTAGCAAAGCAGTTACTGAAAGCTTCTGAGCGCTCACCACCTCCGGATTCCATGCTCCGGCAGTTTTCTTTTCCTTTTTGTTCCCCCTGGAAGGGTTGCTCGGCTTGCTTTGCCATCTACTCCCTTGCTTGAAAGGCAAGAGCGGAGAATCGGGGAGAAAGCAGAGCTCTGTCAGTCGAGTAAAGCATCAGGTCTTTGCAGGCAAAGGGCTCTTCGTGCGTTTTAAAGAGAAAATTCCCAAATACACTCGCAAGGGTGGCTCCTGGCACTGGGTGTTAGCTGGTGCCTGCTGGACCCCACTTTGTCCTGGGGAATGGTCTTGCATTGACTAAACATAGATTTATGTTCTTGTACTTGGCACTGGTGAGGCCACACCAGTACTGTGTTCAGTTTTGGGCATCTCAGTCCAAAAAGGACATTGAGGGGCTGGAGCGTGGCCAGAGAAGGGCAATGAAGCTGGGGAAGGGTCTAGAGCACAAGTGTGGTGAGGAGCAGCTGAGGGACCTGGGGCTGTTGAGCCTGGAGAAGAGGAGGCTCAGGGGAGACCTTCTCTCTCTCCACAACTCCCTGAAAGGAGGTTGTAGAGAGGAGAGTTCTGGTCTCTTCTCCCAAGGAAGAAGTGATAGGATGAGAGGAAATGGCCTCAAGTTGTGCCAGGGGAGATTGGGTTGGATATTAGTAAAAATGTCCTCCCTGCAAGGGTTGTCAAGGGCTGGCGCAGGCTGCCCAGGGCAGTGGTGGAGTCCCCATCCCTGGATGTGTTTAAAAGCCATGTAGATGTGGTACTGAGGGACATTGCTTAGCAGTGGACTTGGTAGAGTAGGGTTATGGTTGGACTTGATGATCTTAGAACATCTCATCCAGCCTATATGATTCTATGATGATATCACTTACTAGTTTCACCTGCTGCTTATCTGCGCTGTGCTGAATCTGTTCGCTCCATAGCTCATATCTCCATGTCTTTGCTCTCTCCATTTCTTCTCTTTCGATTGGACGTAACCATTCTGAATTGACGTAAATAAAAAAAAGTATTTTTCCGTGACAGCTCACACGTTGCAGCGGCCTTGGGTCCTGCAAGGTCTCAGCTTTCAGAAGTGCCCTCTGAAGCCAATGTGAGTTGTGGAAAGTTCATGCACGTAAGATAGATTTTACATTATTAACTGTCATTTACCATGAAGTAGGATCCGGAGTTTGGTCTCGCTTATTAAAACATAATAAAACAAAATCAATGCTGGAGAGGAAATTCAAACCCACTGTGCCATGTTCGGAGTGAATATTTCACCTTATTTATGAGTGCTCCATCATATTGAAGAAGGAGTTATGCATTACCCTACTCCAGTACTACATAGTGGGGGGGAGTGATAGAAGTTATTTCCTTGTCTTGTGAAACCAGAAAAATTGCAACAATGGTATTGGAGCGTCACTTGAGAATAAGCAATGTTTTGGTTGAAATTACAACTGGATGTTATCTGCCAGTATTTATGTCTTGTAGGACCAAAGTTTCTTCACTGCTCTCTGGAAATGTGGGCTGCAGGTAGAAAATCAGAGACGATCATCCATCTAAGCATCTGTCCCTCTCCCAGGCTGGAATACTAGAATATTGCTGTCAATGAAGTTGGACTTCTCACAGCCCATCTCACCTGCCCCTTCTTGGTCCCCGCCCCAGCAAACAGAGCGGGCTCTGCAGAGTATCACCAAGGTGCTTAGGGCACTTCTGCCCCATATGCTGAGCGTTTCTTTAAACTTAATGAGTGTCCTGATGCATCCTGGTCAGAACTGGTGCCAGTGACTTTTTGGGAAGGTGGGAGCAGTCACCAGTTAGGTGAGAGTGGGCATGGGTTAGAGAATAATGCATCTTCTGATCATGCAGCCACGCAATCTGATAACTCCTTGGATTATTGTTTTATGACTTTACATCCTGCTAAATCCTCCCTTATTGCAGAAGCACTCAAAACATCACTTTAGTTGATCATCTGAGAAGTCCTGAAGGAGACTATTAGTTATGGTAAGGTGATTAATTTGCATCCACTGATGTATGACTTTGGGATTTGTCCCTGTGCCTTCTCTGACTGTAGCGATGAGAACACACTCTGCTCCGTTTGTGTCACATAGGACAACTTTTCTCCCTAAAACCTGATGTAATCGTTGACTGCTGACCCGCAGAGTCCTACAAGAATCCCTTTATGATGGTATTATCTCTTGAACTGACCGTTCAAAGGCCCTAGGAACTGCAGTGCTCCTAATTAACTTCTCTGAGACACTGTTTATTCCATTTGTCTTTTTTCTTGCTTATTTTTCAGTATCGCCATGGCATCTGTTTGTTCTCATCCTTTATTCTCCCTCCCGCTAATTATAGATAGGGGAAATAAGAATCTAACCTTGCTGGAAATTCATTAATATTAAAATATTCCCCAGATAAGCCTGTAAATCTCTAAGCTGCGTAGTTTGTCAGTACCTTCCTCGAGAATTCACCTTTGGAGTGAATGCAGATCTGCGGTGCAAATTAGTAATCATTTCCTGCGTATTTAAATTTACTTTTCAACCTAGAAACCTGAGGAAAATTTCTGGTTTCATGCTGAGAACGGACAGGGATGAACTGTTCCAATCTTAAGGCAAAATGAACAAATAACTTGTAAGAAATCAGAATGTGAATGTGTCCTTTTAAGAAGAACTCAAAGTTATTTGCTACTGTTATTATAATCATTAAATATACATGTAACACTGTACAAATACAGTGGGTGCAGAGGTTGGTGTTCTAAAAAGTAAGAATTAGTAGTATCCTCACTTGTGGGACTTTTCAAGATGATTTCTTTGGGATTTTTTGAGTAATACGAGACGGACATTTGCCCCTTTGCTGTAGGCCTGTCAGCTTTTCTTTTGATTAAAAAATACAAATTTAATAAGAAAAAATACAAACAAAATAACCCAACTGAAATGACATTCTGAATTATTTAGAATGGCACAGCAGATGAAAGCTGCTTAGAAATTTCCAGGTTGGAGATAATGCGTCGTGATCGATAAATGAATGCTGTCCTTCCTAACCCCAGCTATATTTGGCATACATTATTAAAAAGGTATAAGATTGTCTGATTTCATTATTAATGCAAGGCGATGCTATAGCTGATGCGTATAGCTGGGGAGGTCATACAGTACAAAGTTAGCTTTTATTTTTGAATTATTTTAAAGGATTGTAGAAGACCAGACTTTGAGCTTCACCTTCCCTTCAGTCTTTCTCTCTCAGTTAAGTCCTCCTTGTTCTTTGGAGAGAAATGTGAGTTTGGAGGGGTACTAAACAGTTCTTAAATTGAATGGAACGAATAGGTACAGTGAAGCCTTCTGCAGATTTAAGTGGTTTCACTTCCTATATAACAAGCAGATTACCCTGAATTATTAAAAATAACTACATCTGTGCTAAAACATTCACAGCAATTCAAGAAATGGGAACCGAGGTAGAATCAGATCTTGCAATACTGTTATTTTTTATCAGTATATGCAAACTGATGCTTACTGGTTGGGCACTGGAACAGGCTGCCCAGGGAGGGGGTGCAGTCACCATCCCTGGAGGGGTTTAAAAAATGAGTGGATGTAGAACTTGAGGCAATGGTCTAGTGGCTAGAGAGATGTTAGGGTGAAGGTTGGGCTTGATGATCCTGGTGGTCCTTTCCAACCACTATGATTCTATTAAAAGATTATCAAAAGACAACAAGGGCCATGTTGATGTCTGTAGACGTATATACAGAATTTCAGGAGAGATGGAGAACATAAAGCAAGTGGCATCTCCACCATTAGCCTCCTTCATCACTTGTCAGCCCCAGCAGTGGCCTCTCTGCTCCTGTTTTTAGGTGCCCAGCCCACGTGGAATATCTTCTTCTATAGGCTTCTTGTCTCCTTGTATCTGTCCTGTTTGCTAGAAAGGTGAGGTGAGCTCGGAGTCACCTCTTGACACGGGTAAAAGTCAGTTTATTGCAAGTCAGTCAAAATGCTGCGATTTAGTGAAGTGTGGTAGGAAGATTATATATGATCATTGTTGTATTCTAGATGACAGTGCAGATTCGAACCCGATTATTTCTTGTAGCACAATGATTGGGTTGTTCTTAATGCTTGAGGTAGCATCTCTGTGCTCCTACAGGGAGAGTGTTATTAATACAAGTACCAACATAAGCAGAAATAGGTAAGATCTTTCTCCCCACTATCAACTCGCTCCTTCAGAGCGCTTTCAGCCGTTCCATCGTCTCCGTAGCCACTGACATCGTCTAAGTCAAACTTAGACCAAAGAGAGAATAAGCAGCATTTCCAGATCTTTTCCACCTAATGTATTTTGTGGTTCCCTTTTATAGTTGTGCATCCCACTTTTTATTTTTGTGTGTGTTACTGAAACGGTGAAGTCATCGCTGAGCGTGCGGGTGAAACCAAATTCCAAAAAATGTGATGGGTAAAATTGATTTAAGTGTTCTTACTAGAGATAATCAGTTCCAAGGTCTCAGGCTGTTCCAAGGCCACAGCCCTTGCTGGAAATAGAATGCAGCAATAAATTGAAAGAAACCAGTGATTCAACCTTAAAATTCCAGAATTGAGAAGAAATACGCTTAAAGCTTGCAGCAGTAGTATGTGCACATAAATTCCTTCTTTTGTTGTTGTTGTTGTATTAGAGTTTAAGAAGATTTGGAGTGGATCTTGTATAAAATATATCCTTTTCAGAATGCAGACACTGTAATCCTTGTCTCTGACAAAATTCATCCCAATCCTAGCATCGGTTCATCTACTGTGTAAACCACAGGTTAAGATTCCCGTGGTTTGTATTCATCCATCTTTGCCTACTCTTGGCCAGTCAGTGAGAGGACATTAGGGAGGTGGACCCTGGTACAACTCTTCACGACATGCTCAAACCAGGAGGAATGGGCATAGAGGAAGATCCACTTCTGGGTTTCTTGGCTGTATGAGGTGATTTTTAAAAGTAAAATGCAATAAGGCGGACGTTCAGGCCCTGGAAAGCTTTCTGGCTCTGGTGATCCATCTCTCTACATATAGCCCCGTACATTTTTGGTATGAGAATACTGCTGAAAGTACATGCTAGGAGGCTAAATAAAATGGGAGAAAGATCTCTATCCAGCACTAAGATCAGCCTTTGTGTTGGACACCTTTTAATTTCTGTGGATGCTGTTCCTTTCTGCTGTTGTCCTTCACCTCTTGGCACGGCGAAGGTTTATCTGGCTGCTTCTAAAAATTCCTGCTAGCATCAAGGTCTTGTAAAGGTTGGCAAAACATCCCTCGTAGGTTCCATTGCTCTAAGACTGAGAGACCAAGCCTGCCAAATGTGCGCCGTTCAACCTCCCCCAGATTCCGTGGGAATTGATAGCTCTGACCTGCACCGGCTTGATTTCTGCCATGGCTTTGTGTGGTGATGAGAATGGCACCTGATTTTCCCAATGAGCTTTCCGTAGCATCGTTCCCGGTGCCTTTCCTTGACTGATGTTTTGCCCGGCATAGTGCCTCTTGCTACTGGACAGATGGTTTTAGCATTTGCAATCACTGCAAAATCTCCCGTCTGATGTCTGCGTTCAACAATGATTCCCGTGTTTATTTTAGGTACCCACATTATGGCCTTGCTCTTGCCAGCGCTGGGCTGTCTCTATCCACCTAGAAACCAAAGCTACTCAATCACCGTCTAGCTAGTGGTTCAGGGCTATTTTACTATTTTTGGGTTATGGTTTAAAAGTAGTCGTTCTGGAAACTCGACCTTTCTCTGCCTCGTTTGTGTATCAGATAATTCCAACATGCTGATTTGGTACCTTTCCTTTAGATGCTTATTTTCTCTCTCACATCTTGCTGTTTGCCAGCACCTCTGGCCTTGCCTAAGTACATGAATATTTTAAATTATCCACAGAAATTCCTGGGTTTTGGCTTTATACTCGCACAGCATATACAGCTATTTTTAAAGTACAAGTAGGACTCATCTGATGGCCCACCACCTTTTTTTTCTTTGTGAATAATAAACTAGTTAGGTGGAGTAGAGAAAATATTTCCTTTTTTTTTCCCCACCAGTAAATCTCTGCCGTTCATGAAGTGACGTGGTTCTATACTTGTGTTCACACAAACATTTTGCGATTTCTCTCCTCACGTTTGGGGTTCTTCTGTAGCACCAAATCCAGTTAGAGCACTGTCATCACTCGAAACGGATAATGGGATTTGGTCTGTTAGCGTAGATGGGTCCCGTGTTACAACAGTGCCCCTGAGTCAAGCTGCATTTCAGACATCAAAACAGGGATGATTAGGCACCACGGTTAAAATGTGATTTAGTTAGACCTCAGTCACAAAACTTCTTTAGTCTGGGCAGAACACGGTCTTCCTGGTGCTCAGGTAGAGGGTTTATTTTTTCTTGCAGCAGAGCTGAGGCTGGGATGGCGGCTCCCCTGCGGTCGCTGTGATTTATCTGATAAACCTACAGACTGCTTGTTTGCTCCTACAAATGCTCTGAAAATTCTATATTGACAGGCTTCGAGCCTTCATAGCCTCAAAAATAAACTTCATCTAGCTCTGATTAACGCCATTGCTTCATTGCATCTAGTGTTGTCTTCAGCGTGGAGTGGGAACGCTTGAAGAATAGGTGTCCACCAGCTTGTCTTCTAGAAAAGGCCCCTGTAAGCCCATCTCTTTCAGTAGAAAGGTCACAGGTTGTTTTATACATAACCTAGAAACTAGTAGTAGTTGAGAACATGTAGGATTAACATCCAGGCGTGCTATCACTAGAAATGGTCAAAGAAATGCGGTAGATCTCCTCTTCGATTTCTCTACTTGGTGTTTAATGTTGATGCTGAGAATCTCCATTCCCTCATTCTGTCAACCACAGTCTTTATTTCAGGAGCATTTGCAGTGACTTGGGGAAATTGCTGTTCAGAGCACTCTCCAAAAATGACCATTGTTCATCAGGAGGAGAACATGGTCTCACTAAACACCCCTATGTGCTTCCTGAACGGAGATCATGAAGCGCTTGCAGTCTCCTTGGAATTGATTTGATAAATACACTGTTGTGATTAGTAACCCTGATACGTCTTTTAGAAAATGGAAGGAACTCTAATCCGTATAAATTGCAGGAGACAGATGTCTTTTTCTGAGGAATTCAGCGCTCCTTTCTGGAGCGCTAGCCACGATCAGCAGCGATGGGCGTGATGGGAACTGGGAAGGAAAGAGAACTCTTAGGATTTAGTTGCCTCTTTGGCTTTCGTGTGTTTTGAGATGCTTGTAGACAAACCTTATTTGAGCAGGAGAAATAAAGCTCTGAAACTTGGCGCTTGCTTCAGCACTGCGAGGCTGGCGTTTCTGTCCTGCTCCGACCAGGCTTGGTGCCGTCACTAGCAAGGGGTGGTGGAACAGGTGAGCAGAGCTATGAAGCACGTTGTATGAGGTCACCATACCCCTCTGTATTTTAGCTGCTTTCCTCTCGGTGACAGTCTCGCAGTCACTAGTCGTGCTGTCTCCAAACTGGGGCTGTGTTGTAGGCTTCTGAACAAGCATTGATTTAGCAGCATGCGGAGACATGGATCGGCTGATGTCTTCATGGTGTAGCTTGAGGTACACCTTAGCTGACAGAGTGGTTTTTTCCTTGGGTTTCCTGTGCAGGATGGATGTTCTATAAAGTATTTCTGTCCTGTGCTATCTCTAGCTCTGGAGTATGGTTCCAGGTCTTTATTTTCAATTGAGACATCCAGTTAACTCGTGTTGGGCATTGGATGCGCCTGTCTTTTGATCTCATGGTTTTTGGCTTTTTATCTGAGCCCCGTGATTAGATTGCGTTTTGAATGAGGTCCAAGTCTTCTTGTGCTGCACTTGACAGTTTCCAATGAGCCTACATGTCTGATTCGTGGATGCTACAGCTATAAAATTTGGCAGAGGATAGCTTTCCATAGCAGTAAACAAAATGAAAGTCCAGAAATCAAAAAGATTCTTACAGGCAAAGGCTGTTGCCACTTGTGCTCTTCTTATTTCTTTTCTTTTTCTATTTTAAAGCCATTTGCAGAACTCCGCTTCCCTGTTACACTGTACTACATCCCAGTAGTACAGAAGCTACCTTCTCATCCATTCACCCATGAAGCTATTGCTGCTTCAAATGGATTTTTCTATAAACATCATCCCATATCGTCCCGTCTGGCTCGCATCCAAACAATCTGCTTGGGAAGAGCCGTTGCAATCCTGCCTAACCTTTTGCTTCTCCTTTGCTATCAGAAGCTCTTCTGCCTATGAAGTGCCTCAATGAGAAGTCATCCTAAATCCTCAAATCTTGCGGATCTTTATATCTCCTTTTTTTCCTGCACATAGTTTGCAGCTTCAACTTCCCCTGATGCCTGTTTTCATGTTGCTGATCGCCACTTCAGACCGGTTCACAGTAACCTGCACGGTCTGTCCCAGTTATCCATCCTCTCCGTCCATCCTCTCCACTCCTCCTGATGGCTGCTTACATTTTCAGCTTCCTCCAGGAACGTGCCGTGTTTCTCCTTGGAAAAATTCAGCTGCCTTTCACAGCTCCTCTTCTACCTGAACCAGAAACCTGGTTTTGGTTTGCCGGCCTTTTTATTCCTTTCCTTCTTCTTCTTTTCTTTGTAAGCTGTGTAACCAATTTATCTTTTTGGAGATAACGCTCTAATCCAAGCAAAATGTAGAACGGCATCCAGACAGAGCTGCTCTGCTTCGGGAATAAGCACTCGTTCTAGTTACTTAAACTTTTCTTTGATACTTAAGAGGAAGAGTGATCAGTACGTGAAAAGAAGGTATAATTTTCAGTATTAAGTTTCCTGACTTCATTATGTTAAATAATGCTGCCATGGTAAACATAGAGAGGGAACACAGAAACAGAAAACCCAAGTACAGCAGCAGAGATGAGGGCAGAAAATGAAGCTGGCGGTTGGATCTTTCCTAGGCTGGATACCGAGTGACTTGTAAAGTCATTGGAATCTGGTTTTTGCACATTTTCCTTATTACAGGCTACAGTATAAATAGGTATGCAAGGAAATAGTGGTAGGAGGAGAGGAAGGCGTCTGTCTTCACTCAGCTGGGGGAAAGGTAGAGAGAGGTCCCTCACAACCCAAGGATGGTGTTTTGCCAGCCAAATTCGGGTATCTGGTGAAGTGCTCTCATAGAAGATCCTTGCAGGGTTTAGACTTGAAGTCTGTTCTAGACTGTGTCATGATCCTTTTAATGCTCTATTTAGGTGATTTTTGGATACAAACAGTCTTACCACACTGACATCATCTGTCCCCTCTCTCTCTAATTAACATCTGTGCTGCTGATTACAGTTTTGAGGCAGTGGCACAGCTTTGTTACTCATCTCAGTAACTGCTGTACCTATAGATGCTTCTGAGATGCCGGTCAAAAGGGATAAATGAGGTTTAATTTAAAGCAGTTACCTCATGTCGAGTGGGTGTGAACGTGGAGTATGGGTGAACAATTATAAGTACACCTAGATGTGTTTTGTTCACCTTTCTTGAAACCGTTACCATTGTTACCATCTATAAGTGTCCTTTTTCCAGTTTTCAAGGATAGACAAAAAGACTTTTTACGGTATCGATATAAGAATTTAACCTTCAATATGCAAATTCTTTAATAAGCGTCATGACCTTACTGAAACAAAGTGCTTTTCCTCCATTCTTGGCTCTTTAAAGAAGCTCCAGTTAAGCAAGACTGACAATAAAATGGTTCTTCTATGGTTATGCAGGCAAATAAATACTTTAGTACATGACTAATCTCATCGTAGACATAAGTCTTTCCTAGTGAGAGATTTTTCAAATAAATTTCTTAATTGGCAAAGAGATGTGTGTGTATATATATGTATGGGTTTGGTTTTTTCTAAGTTGGGTAGTAGCTAGAGAACAAATGGGGGAGCATGAAATACCAAAGAAGGTAAATATTTGTGAACTGCCAAAAGGTTAAATTAACATTTGGGATTATTTAAGACAACATTTTTACAATTATTTGATAACTATTAATGAAGATTTATAAGCATTATATTATTATTTTATTATTAAGCATTTTGTAATCTGTAGCTCCTTTTCTGAGCTGGTTCTTTTCCAACGTTCATATATTGAGGGATTCCAAGTCTGCCAGGTTCATAATTTGGGGATAGTGATGTAGAGTTCCCATATTTGGTGTCTTGAGTTTGAAAAGCATGAAAATGGGCTTCCATGCTATATTTTGACTCTAATAATGTTAAATAAGAGGGGGGGGAAAGTATTAGCTATATCTAAATAATTATTTTCAAGTGCTAAGACCGTAGTGTTGGATAGAACAGGTATTTAGGCTGGAGAAATGTCATTTTATTCAGACTAGTTTTCATCTGTCTGTTGTTGACTAGATGAACCCAACCCTGCATCCAGGATCCACAACAGCCATCTCACAGACAGGAGAGGCGAGGTCCAGAGCTAAACTGCAGTGATCCATCTGCCTTTAAAACCATATTGAAGTGGACAATGGTTTAAAATGACATAGCTTTTCTATTTCTGAGGATTAATATCTCATATTGTAGCTAGGAAGGTGACATCTAGAATAAATGGGGTTCTGCTGCTGATTGAAGACACAAAAGGTTACCTACCTATGTCAGATCTGTCTGCATTTTCAATTAAATTGTTTATTCAAGAAGAAACAGAAAGGGAAGAATAATTTTCTGTGGTTAAATTGAAGTTTGAACCACAAAACTTGCAGCAATTTTTACTTCCAGTTTGACCACAGCAGATTTCATGGTCCTGCGCCTTCAACCAGCCTTGTATACATTCTGTGTGGCTGACATGATCCTTTCCATTACATGAGAATACAGGATTTCTTCCCCAGAAGGGTTGTCAATCTGTGGAACAGGCTGCCCAGGGCAGTGGTGGAGTCCCCATCCCTGGAGGGGTTTCCAAGCTGTGGAGATGTGGTGCTGAGGGACATGGTTCAGTGGTGCCTTGGCAGTGCTGGGGGAACGGTTGGACTCAGTGATCTTTGAAGGTCTCTTCCAACCTAAACTGTTCTATGATTCTATAACGCATAAAACATATATTTAGTCTGGAAGCCCACCTATGGTAAGTCAGGTGGACTTTCACCTTTGTGCTTAATCTCTCGGGTCTGAGAACCTGCTCCAGCCCATAGCACTACGGACTTCTTTTCAGTAAATCTCCTTTTCTCATCCACTATGTCATATTTCTCTTGAATTTCCTGGAATTATGACCTCCTGGGCACAGCAGTCAATAACAAACCTCCAACAATTCCTGAAATGAGAGTGAATGCCTGAAATCTCCGCAAAAACCCTGAGATTGGGAACGAAATAAATCTCAAGTCACACGAGTGTCTTGCTTCAGTTGCCCAAGAACGGCGCCATTCACTTTTGACACTCACGCTTGCTATAATTAGTGCGATTCCCAAATTGAAATGTTAGCTTACAGAACAAGTCTTGAGAAGTTTGTCAGAACTGTCATTCTCGCAAAGTTTTGCCTCGGTACCGTCAGCGTTTTCTGACTGAAATGATTTGCAGAAACAGAAAAATCCTGACACCGGGTTTATTAATGTTTTCCCTCAGTATGAAGCCAACAGGCAGAAAGTTGTGATTCAGAGAGATGTGTTCGGGGCACAGTCGTTCTCAAGCTGTCCCCGAGGACAGTGGAGTTCTGCGCTAGTGTTAAGTCTTTTATAAAAACCTGGGTGCAGCTACTAATGTACTTGGTCGCGTTTTTTTCTCTCACCTGAAGAGCCACAACAGTTTTACCCAGTAAATAATAAAATTAGCCTTGGTAACGCTGATTTTTCTCTAATCGCTTACTGACTTGAGAGCTGAAATAATTCTTGAACTAAATTCACCAATTCTTTTTGTCTACTTTTCTCTTCTTTGGTTATCATTCAGCAGATGAGCTGCAAAAAAAAAATGTCATTGGGTTAAGAGGGAGAACCACATCCCTGCACAATGTTCATCTTCCTATTTAATTTTGGAATTATCTTTAGTGTCCTGGCTCTCCAAAAGCAGATGGGCTGTAGGCTGGCTGTAAATCAGCCTTAAAGTAGCTATCTTGATGCTCTGGGTTGTAAAATGTAGGTGCTACTGGAATCGTGTGGTGTCCACAGTACAGCTGCCCCATTTTTGCTGACATCTCTTGATTACTTTCTCACATCACCGTTCATCATTTTGCTGTGACTTCTTTTGGTTTTCCTAATACCTAAAGATGCAATCCTGCGTCGTTTGCTAAATCTTTTACTCAGTAGGTTCCGATCATCTCTTCCTATCATCATGAGATGCCTTAAATGAATTCACAGCGTTTACTTCCCGCCTTGATCTGAAGCTCTTGTGGTTCTACCTGGTTGCCACCAAACGGTTGTTGGTGTTGCCCTGCCAGCAAACAGCTGCTCTCCCAAATAATTCCGTGAGTTTAACCGTGCCAGAAGGTGACAGCAGTAATACAGAACAGGGCGCACCAATCTGAAGGCACAGCTAAAACCTTTCCCTGAGGTTTTAAAATCATTTGACTATTTTTTTTCTCATTGGTGGGTTTGTCATACCTGGTTTTGTCATTTTTTTTAGCAGTTTTATTTTTTGTACCAGCGAATTACTTTCTATAACCTGCAGGCTAAAAAAAAAAAAAAAGCTAGGAAAGGAGGATCTGAGCTGCAGATGGATTATATGAATAACTTGGGACAGAACAGCCTGTGAGTCGTACAAAGTTATCCATCTCCTGATGTTGCCAGGAGCTCATCATTCCATGATCTCTTACAGTGAAACAACTCCGTAGGAAAACTTTGATCAAGCCAGGAAGAACTTTCCCTGTTTCCAGCAGGCAATTCAATCCTCTGATTGTGTTCAAATTTCTCCTTTTGCTTTTGATTCTCTTGTGCCTTTGGGTCATCTTTGAACTTGATGGCAAAGATTCCGGTTCGCTGGTGTTGGGCTCCTGAAATTGCACAGTGATGTTTCTTCATCATGTCAACAAAGTCACCGGTTTGGCAAGTAGGTCTCCGCTGGGTATTTTTAGGAAGGGCTCCATATGTGCGATGTAACTGCTAGAACCTGTCAGGAAATCAAGAGGAAGCTGAAGTTCAGCTCTGAAATGATCGCCTTTGGGTTTTGCCTGAATTAAAGAAAGAAAATCTCCCTTTCCCTGGCGTTTCCTGGGCTTACCTTACGCGGGTTTCACCGGTCGGCAGGGAGCATCCTGAACGCCTGGGATTTTACCAAACCTGGGAAAAATACAAAACAACAATGAAGTTGAAGTTCCTGAACCAGGAAAATGTGTGCTCAGCCACTGTGAAAATGGGGTTAAGCTGCTATAATTTAGCTATTTTTTCATTGCAGCTATTCAACCATATTTAAAAGCAGAGTCTTCGGCTTTTTTCACGTTTGTAGCTTTCTTTGAGGAGAAAAAAAATCATATTATTTCTAATAGAAAGCCTCCTCCTGACATTCCTCTCTTTTTCCAGAGGTTTACCTGTTTTCCCTTGGTCATGCATTGAGCAACTCTGCAGGGAGAATTAATATATTCGATATACCGAGCCAGCTCATTTTTCTTCTGTCACTTTTGCCATGATTAATGATAGCGAAAGTGTGTTTAACTCTGTTCCAAATGACACTTCTGGTATTGCTCAGTGCTTGGATTTTTTTGAGCCCTGTTATCATTAACTAAAAATAAATGCAAGCTAAAACCGCAAAGGCAGATAAAACTATTTCCTTTGCTTTCCTGTTTATTCTTGTTTTGTCCTTTCAGAACGATTGCATTTATGCATCGAAATATTTTGAACGTTTCCAGCACCTGTAAAGGGGATACAATTAAGCAGCATTTAGGCTGACTGTATTTTAGAAATGGAGGTGATATGTTGAGAGCTTTTAAGTGGGCACTCTCAAACTCGTCCCTGTTAATGTGCTAGAAGAGCTGTGGGCCCTTGAGGTGTCAGGGAGATGAAAATCTGTCTCTCCCATCTGATAAACCAGCTTCAAAAGAGAATCAATGCCTGAACTCACCACGTGCTCTTTTAACAATATGCTGCCCTTTCACAGCGCGCAAAAAATAGCCAGGAAATGGTTGAAACGCTTCTAACCAGCCTTCTTGTAAACCAGAAACAAGGGTTGGCAGGGAGGAAGGATGGGAAGAGGTTGTTAGATAGAAAAACGACAGAATTTTAAGGCTCAGAATGCCCTTGGGTTGAGTGTTAATCCCCTCCTTGCAGAAGGGCCCCTCTGGGTCCCCAGGACCTCTTGGCTTCTATTTATAACCTTTAGATCCTCTTCGGATGTTAATAAATAACAATTATCACAGAGTTTCCCCTTCTCTTCTCCGTCATCAAGGTGAAATGATTTTAAGTTGTGTTCCTGCCAGCAGGTGGGGGTAGACATTCCCACCGCCGATCGGTGGGAGAGCGAGAATTTCCAGTGTTTATCTAGACAGTGCTAAAAAGCCTGGAAAGAAGTGCTCCGTGGGTGTATGCTTCCAGTGCTCCTCTTCACAAGACCATCCTAGACTGATAGATATTATCTTTAGCGAATATTTACAACACATCGGGAGTCTCTCCTGGTTTTGAGTCACTGCAAAGCGAAGCTGCCTATTACCAAAGCCTATTATTTCATAAGCAACCTGCCCATCAACTAGCTAGAAAGAAGGGGGGGGAAAATAAATGTATTATTAATGCAGATTGGTAATACTGTGTGGAAAAGGTTCAGCCACTGTGAAAACTGCTCATCCACCAACAGGCAAAAAGGAAATTTGAATTATTAATGTGTATTATTAATTCTACCCCAAATCCCTTAAAGGGAAATGAAAGGTTTCAGCATTTCTTTTGAAGAGATTTGAGAGTGGTGAAGCCAGTGTCTGCATAGCAGCCGTCTATAGCGTGTTAGAAGAACATAAATAATGAATGAGTTATGGAGCATCATCCCACCAGAAAAGCAAAAAAATATGCATTGTTAATGTATATTATTTGTATTAAATGAAATCCCAAGAAAGTTAATTTTAGGAACTGGAGAGTGACTGTCTTGTGCAGGCTTACGGAATAATCGGTGGACCAGATGAAATCGCGTATCATGAATGTGCTTTATCTGTCTCATCAGCTTGGCTGGGAGAATTTCAAAGTTCTATTTGAAAACAGGTTGGACTTGGTGGAAGTTACTGTTTGCGTCGGAGTGAGGAAGGGTCAGAAATGGAATACGGTGCGTCCAGTTGTCCCCACACCAAGTGTTGCCCTTGGGGTGAGGGATGTATATGGCTCAACCACCCAGGTCCCTCAGCTGCTGCTACCAGATTTGTGCTCTAGACCCTTCCCCAGCTTCGTTGCCTTTCTTTGGACACCAGCACATAACAAAACCAGCACCAAAGACAAACGGTGTGGGTTTGCAAACACTTCGATTGCTTGTCAAATTGACGCAAAACTCAGCTTTTTGATCTGTTAAGGGTGGACAGCTATATATATTTTCTCTTTTTTTTTATGACAAGACACAAGAAAATAGATAGGAACTACAGATGTTGATCTGAAAGATGAAGGACAAAGCGCTGTACCAGTTGGACTTCATCCTTGGTTAGTATGTGCTTTTGCTCCAAAAAGCTTTTCCGTTTTCCCTGAGGTTTAGGATGTGCCTTTGGCTTTAGTCGGAGAGCAGAAACAAACACGCACAAATGTCCTATTTACGTCATCTCGGAAAGTGTAGAGTGCATAGCCCAAGAGCTTCAGCAAAGCTACTAAAACTGTCATCTATGGCAAATATGCTAGGTCAAGAAAATAAATTAGATATGTTTTATGTCACAGAATCTCTTGGTTTCAGGTCACTTAGCCAATTTCGTAAAACTTGACACATGTTTAAGCTCGTTTTATAGGACTTGAACGCGTTATTAGATGTACTCTGTAGATCAAGCCTAACCGATCTTGATGGCTTACCAAATCGTAATGTTTTTATTGAATGTCTGCTCTGTCAGTAGGAATGTCAAATGGGAAATCTTACAGGTCAGATCTGGGCTGTTACTTGGAAACCTAAAGGCAGCAGGAAGAACATAAAGCAATTTTTCAACACCTGATTGCTGTACTAGCTCTGGAGTCCGTGGAAGCTGGTCCGGGTGCATGGTCTGAAACCCACTTAGAAGTGTATGTGAGTAGGTCTGTGTGAAGTCCTGGTAACACCTGCATGGACTGATTCGTGGTGTTCAGGTGAGATGCATTCCTAGATCTGGAGTACTGAGCGTCTGCTGTGTCTCTGTGCATTCTCCTTGAATATGAGCCAGCATGTGATCAGGTGGCCAAGAAGGCCACCAGCATCCTAGCTTGGATCAGCACTAGTGTGGCCAGCAGGACTAGGGTAGGTATCGTCCACCTGGACTCAGAACTGGGGAGGCTGCACCTCTTATCCTGGGGTTGGTTTTGGACCCCTCACTCCAAGAAGGACCCTGAGGGGCTGAAGTGTGTCCAGAGAAGGGCGACGAAGCTGGGGAAGGGTCTAGAGCACAAGGCTGGTGAGGAGCGGCTGAGGGACCTGGGGGTGTTGAGCCTGGAGAAAAGGAGGCTCAGGGGGGACCTTCTGGCTCTCCATAACTCCCTGAAAGGAGGCTGGAGCCAGGTGGAGGTTGTTCTCCTCTCCCAAGAAACAAGTCATAGGATGAGAGGAAGTGGACTCAAGTTGTGCCAGGGGAAAAATTTCTTCCCCAGAAGGGTTGTCAATCTGTGGAACAGGCTGCCCGGGGCAGTGGTGGAGTCCCCATCCCTGGAGGGACTTCCAAGCTGTGGAGATGTGGTGCTGAGGGACATGGTTCAGTGGTAACCTGGCAGTGCTGGGTTAACAGTTGGACTTCATGATTTTAAAGGTCTCTTCCAACCAGAATGATTCTCAGATTCTGTGGCACTGAACCAGCTTGTGGCTGCCTGGGACACTTCACTGAGTGCTACCTTTGCCTGCAAAGTGGTTCTATTGATCTAGTAAAAGGACTATTTTGAGTTTGCATGTGGTATTATTCAGCCTTTGTGAACTTGTTACTTATCTGCATAGTCCCAGCAGAGATCGTTTATCTGTCTCTGGTACTTTAACGGTTTTCATCCACGCTAAGTGCTTGCAGTCTTCAATGCCTTTATCCTCTCAACCAAGGGGAGACCAAGGCACAGGAGGAGTAAATGGCTTTTGGAAGGTGGTTGAGGAAATGTTTGTTGAGGAATTGCAAAAACAAAGTCTCGAGATGTAAGATGCAGTCACTGTCCTGTCTTTCCTCTCCCATGAGGAGGACCTGTGGGGTAAGGGAAAGCAGATGAGCAAGGACCCAGCAGTGGGTTAGTGCAGAGGGATGGGAGGGGACCTGGAGAGCAGGGGCACGTTCCTTCCATCACATACTCGGGGGCTGAAGACAGATCACAGTTGCTTTGAATCTGTATTCAGCCATCAGATCTTTTATCTTCAATTTGTTGTGCGGGTTTGTTTTGGTTCTGTGGTTCAAAACCAAAAAGCAATTACTATTTTTACATAGAGACAGAAAGTGCTTTACCCAGCAGGTTGTCGAAGCTTTAAAAGACGACACATCTTAGTTGATACACTCTTGTTTTTGCAGGCCTGAACAACTGCAGAACAGATGGTTCGGCTGGTAGTGGAGGTAGAAGGCTCTGTAGATTAAAAAAACGTTGGCTATTTTTATTCCATTTCTGCTTTGGCATTTTGCCTCGCTTTTGCATCATTGCATATCATGGAAAAGGAGACATTTCTGAATGTTCTCAACTTCTAAAACTCCTCCTAATGTTGCATGGTTTATTCTCTCTAGGAGATCAGACAACCTCAAAAGTAAAAGTTGGCCCGAAGAAGTAAAGATACAGAGTTAAAAGTAACGGTTTGTCTCTGGAATTTCAGATTAAATTAATATTTTGGTTTAGGCTGTTTTCTCTTTCCATTAAAGTCACTTGCCCTGAACAAGCTGCGAGAAGAATTTGCTCCTTGAAGATATTTTTTCTCTTAACACATATTAACCAGTGTAAAATGGACAAAGTTGCGCCCGTGGCAGTTGGTTAATGTCTGTTCCCAAATCAGGATTTAAGGTAGTTAAATGGTAGGTTATCTTCCTGCTGTCCCCGCTCACGGTAGGTGTCAACATTTGATTACCTTCATTGTGCCTTGCTGCTAATGTGTCCTTCAGAAAAATGTCTTGCTCCTCTCGAGCTTCTCGGGTGGTTTGTTACAAGGTACCTGTAAATAGTCAGAAATCAAAACTGACATATGTGGCAGTCCCACCAGAATCGGTGGGAAGTCTTTTCTGCCGCTCTGAAGATTGCACTGGTCTTGGACATTCATTAAATGCTTTTTTTAATGCGTTGTCTTGAGCATTAGACTTTCTTAGTGTAGCCACTGAGAACGCCAGAAACACGGGGAGATTTGGCAGCAATGATTGGATCACACCAAAGCGGCCGCTCTGTAAGTTCTGTAGAGATTAAGTTTAATAATACCTTAAAACTCTATTTTCCTGTTGAGGAGTCTTCAGCTGCTGGTCTGCATCACTGACTAGACACCAAAGAGACCCTTCTTTCTCTTTTGCTATGCTCGAAGACAAGTTGCTCCTGGCTGAAGTTCAGAGGGTGTCTGTGGTTGGAGGACAAGAGGCTAGAGAACCCCCCAAAAATGCCTGGTTTTGCTTCTATGCCTGCAGAAACATCCTGGCTTCTCTTCAGTGCCCCTACACAACTCCTTCACATTGCTCCCATCTTCTTCCCCACCATCTGTACCGTGCGTTGGTCATTTCCTCTCTTTTCAGTGGTTTTTTACCAATCAATGTGATATCCACAGGGACAGCATTCAGGAAATCTGACTACTTACAACCTTCCTACCTTAATTGAGTGTTTATCTCAGCTATTAAATATTCTTGAGAGTTCTTTTATAGAAAAACCTTGAGGTGCTCATTAAAATTAATGTGTGTGGCTGGTTTGTTTAGCTGCCAGAAAAGAAAAACACGCACAAGTGTCTCAAGCCTCCCTGCAAAGGTAAGAACTGGGATGTGGCTGTGATGAAATTGGGAGCAGGCAGAAGCTGTTGATGATCTTAAAAGTCTCTTCCATGCAAAACAGTTCTATGATTCTATGATATTTTGCACAATTAAGGGAAAAAGGGATAATTGGGGTAAATCCTCCGTGTTAAAACTGTTTGTAAGGTTAGCAAGACTTGGGCTTTACCAAGCCGGTGCAGGCAACTGTTCAGCTTGGTTCTGGAGGCCTAGGTCACAAAGATTTGAAACTGCATTAAATTACAGTGCTAACACAGTAGGCACTAGAAAGACCAAGAAGAAATAGATTCTGCGGGTAGGGATGAAATATTTTAGACAAACTAATTATCTCGTGTAGAAAATGAGTTACCACTTAATACTTGTGGCATCCTTATAAATTGTTTCCTACTTTCAGATTCATTTTTTTTCATTCTGAATGAAGGTACTTTGCCTTATGAGCTCTGGCTCATGCACAGAAGTTCAGCTTGCCAGTGTCAGAAATCGGACTTGTGGGTGCTGAAAGACCATAAAATTGTCGAAATCACAGAGGTTGCACTTTCATCTAGGAAGTGCAAGAGGTGAAAGTGGAGGTCTGTAATCTGAAATTTAAACTCTGCCCTAGGATGCACAAAAAGGTCAGTGTGAGAACTATGGTAATGGCATGTTTCCCTACCTGCATCGTGTTGTGTTTCTGTGTCTGAGATTGTAGCGTTTAGTGAGGAAAAACTCAGAAATAGCAAATTAGGCCCTGAAATGGTCCTCACGAAGTTCAACAAGGGCAAGGGGAGCGTCTTGCACCTGGGGAGGAATAACTCAGTGCACCAGTACAGGTGAGGGGTTCACCTGCTGGAAGGCAGCTCCGTGGAGAAGGACCTTGGGGTCCTGGTAGACAGTTAACCACAAGCCAGCAGTGGGCCCTTGTGGCCAAGAAGGCCAGTGGTCTCCTGAGGTGCATGAAGAAGAGTGTGGCCAGCAGGTCGAGGGGGGTTCTTCTGCCCCTCTACTCTGCCCTAGTGAGGCCACCTCTAGAGTACTGTGTCCAGTGCTGGGCTCCCCAGTTCAAAAGAGATGATTAAGGATGATTAAGGGACTCGAGCATCTCTCTTAGGAGGAAAGGCTGAGAGCCCTGGTGCTGTTTAGCCAGGAGAAGAAAGAGCTGAGAGGGGATCTGATCACCCACCTGAAGGGTGGGTGTCAAGAAGATGAGGCCAGTCTCTTTTTCGGTGGTGCTTAGCGGTAGGATGGGGGGCAGTAGGCACAAGCTGGAACCTAGGAAGTTCCACCTCAACATGAGGACAAACTTCTTTACTGTGAGGGTTTAGCTGTGCTGGTCCTCAGCTGATAGGGATACTCCTCATGGGTGACATCTGCATTTTGGATTATAAGAGGGTAAAAATCACAGTCCAGATTATTAATAAAGCAAATGAAAGGGTTCTGTTATTAGCATGAATCAGTGTTAATCAAAATTTTATCTCTTTTTCCTGCTAAGCTCTTGTCATGATATTCTAATATTGAGGTGGTTGCAATTTGTTAAAGCGCAAGACTGATGATAACAGTATCTTAAGGAACTGGACAGGAAAAAAAGGATATTAAAAACTGGCTTACAGTGTTTCCTGTTGTACTGGTTTGTCTGGGTTCAAGGATTCTTTTTGAAGGAGTAATGTAATTGCTACTGGCACTGATAATGCTGACAACAAGGCTGGTCCTAGAATGATGGTGGAAGATAAAGGGAGTTTGGCAGTCATTTGAATAATTGGTTTGAGAAATGCAAAATAGGCAACCAACAATTTAAATGCAGATTATAAGCAGTGAGTTTGGGGACTTCCATTAGTTAGAATACGGAAGAAAGAGTAAAAGGTTTAAAAGGTTAATTATTATTTTTTTTTAAAAAAGGTAAATGGCTTAAAAGAAAAATAGGATGAATAGAAAATGAGTGAGTTATTAACTTAGCGAAATGATCTTACAGCAAATAGGTTGAGGTTTCTTTTAAACCAAGAATATGTATGTGTTTCTTTTGGATTCTTGTAAGGAAACAAGCTTTACTGTTTCAAGATGAATATGTTGAATTGTTTGCAAGAATATGGGAGCTCAAGTAGCATGGTAAATGTTTAGCAAAATAAATAAATGCAGAAAGTTCACCAAAGTTGCTGTGTCTAGACTTCAGTGATACATTTGTACAGAATAGCAATGAGATTTCATGGCTTGAAATCATCCGTTGGTCATAAATTTGTGGGATGAATCCCATTAATGTTCCATCAGGACCCAAAGGAAATGTGCTAGGAAGGAATAACAAGAATGTTCAGAAGACATTGCAGCTACAATTCCAAGAAAATTCAGTTGTGTAATCTGCGCTCACGGTCAGCTGGGCGTTCGTTCACCATAAATAAAACTTTGTCTTCATTTTAAATACTTCTGTTGAAACCGCTGGGGTGGAAGTGATGATAGTTAGGATCATTATTGTCAGTACTTCCATGGACCAAACACGTACAGACCACATCCTTATTCACAGGGTAGTCTGTCCTGGTTGATGGTGTGACTGACAGACCTGAGGCCTTTGTGGGCTTCATGTAGGGATGTTTTGTGGACTGTGACTTCAGCTGTAGTACACAGTTCCACAGAGGCCACCTCTTAGAGTCTTGAGCACTGAATGTATTTTAACCTGTCATCTCCCAGGGAAGAACAGATGAGTTCCTTCCTTGGACTTGAGCCATTGATTTTTGGAACTGAAGAGTCATTGTTGACCCTCTTGCTCTATTTTTTTTTTGCCCCCCTTAAATTATAGCTGGGGTCTAGCTGTAAAGGAGTGTGAAGCAATTATAAAAGCAGTGATAAAAGTACTTCCTCTACTGTATGTCTGAAATATTTTTGAGATGCCTGGAAGTCCATGCTCTGAATTGCAGAAAAGCAAGGAGACTGATGGTTTAGGTGAACAGAATAGCAAATAGCCGTGTTGAGCTTGCTGAAGTTCTTCTGGCAACAGAACTAAGGTGTTAGTTGTTGTTCACTTGCTCTTAATGAGCAGCGTCTGAAAGAAAAGGGGTGAGGAAAGAGAATGATCATTAGAAATGAAGCTCTTTTTTTGTCTTCTGTGTGCCTGGCACTTGTTTCATCCCCTGTTTCTCTTTTCCTTCCCTTTTCTGCTGCAGTAAATATTGATTTGTGGGCAGGAACAACAAGGAGTTTGCCTCTGCACATTCTGATCTCATCGGAGAGGGAGGTAAAAAGGAAAGGGCGATCCTTAATGACATTTCTGCAATCTCAGAAATTACTCTGCTATTTAAGAAAAACAGCATTATGCTGAAAAAAATAGCTGTCCTTGGGAATCCGAGGTAGACTTGTGCTGCTGAAGAGGTCTTAATGGTGGAACTCTCAAAGAAGCTCCTTAAGTACTGCACAAACTGTAAGAACAGTTTTATTTTCTTTCTAAGATGTGTATCATGGAATGGTTTGGGTTGGAAGAGACCTTAAAGCTCATCTATCACTACAGGCCTTCATAAAAAGTCCTTCCCCAACTTTCTCGTAGGCCCCCTTCAGATACTGAAAGGCTGCAGTGAGGTCTCCCTGGAACCTTCCCTTCTCCAGGCTGAACAAGCCCAACTCTCTCAGCTTGTCCTTGTAGGAGAGGGGTTCCAGGCTTTGCATCGTCTTTGTGGCCCTCCTTTGGCCCCACTCCACCAGGTCCATGTCCTTCTTGTGCTGGGGGCTCCAGAGCTGGACGCAGTGCTCCAGGTGGGGTCTCATGAATGTAAGTAACGGAGTTGTGGATTAGAGTGTGTGCTGGGGGAAGAGACAGCAATTTAATTGGCCAAGGAAAGCTTAGAGATTACAGGCACGGCTCTGCAGTCCTGTCTCTGGAGAGCTCCAAGGTAGTGTTCTTCAGACTGAGGTCAGTGGCCTGACACCGCTCCCAGTGAAGGCAGGATGACAACGTGACTTGCAGGTTTGTTGCGGGGCTGTTGCGTTGCTTCGCACACAGCTGACCTCCCGGGTTTTTATCGTATTGAAGCTGGTGGCAAATAGACCGTTGGGAGGTGAGCTGCACAGAGTGCCCGTGTACGGTGCGCTGCGCGGGGAATCGCTCATCTGTCATCGGCTGGAGACGGAGCCCGATCAGACCTTGACACTTCAGAATTATGACAGCACATGCTGGGTAAATGGAAAATTCTTGCTTACAGCAGAGATGTATTTCATCCGTTTAAATGTCATGACCGTGCAGTTAGTATTTGTGGGTTCAGGGAAGGTCAGGTTCTCAGCTACTTCTTGTCTGACCTTACAAAACGCAAGCTCGAAGTCTGTCTCACAGCTCGAGTACTCAGCGTGATTCAAAGAGCCACAGACGAGTCACAGTGGTCTCATGATGAAGCACATCATCTGCCATTTGATTTCTTTCCAAACCCATCTATATTCCTTCAAAATCTCGGCTTTATGTCTTGATCAGTTTTCCTATCTTCATCAGTAAGGACAAACTGAGGAAGCTTTCTCAAGAGAACCGGGCCAGGTAGCTTACAAACAGCTGCACATCTCTCTTTGGTGGCCAGAAAGTTGTGTTTGGTTTAGTCAAGACTTGAGGGTTACGTTCATGAGAGCAATTAGGCCAGCGCTTAACCCTGGTACTGAATTTATTAGAAAAAAAGATTTGATTTAAGAAGGTAGCCAACTGCATTTCAAACTTTGGGTGCGCTGGTGCTGTTCAGTTTGGGATGATGCCCAACCGCTTTGCTTATCAGTCTCCAGCCGCCATCAGAGTTGTTACACGCCGTTGGTTTTAATTTTCCAAGAAAGCATGTATCTGTCGCGGTGCGGATCTCTGCTCTTCAGTTGTAATCTGTTCCCTTCTCTTCACTTAGTCTGAAACTTGGGCCAGCATCTTTGTGTCATCTCAAACATTAATAAATCATCCAAAAAACCATCAGAAACCAATGGGGAGAGCTTCATTACCGCCTAGATCAGGAGCTCCAGCACTCGAAAAGAATAATCAAGGTATTAGTGACTTCAAAGGCGTGTGCTGCTATAGCAGGCGGCAGGACCTCTAGTCCAGTAACCTTGAGAAACCAGTGAAGAAGGAAAGATAAAGCCACTGTTAAGGAAAAATTCATTAGGTAACGCTTTTGTTTCTGATGCATCAATGGATGCAATTAAATTTTTGGCAAGAGCAGTGGTATTAAACATTTTGTCCAGAAGGTTATTATGGCTTGAACTGAGAGGCGGGACAGGTAAAGAGCGATTGTCATCAAAACGGACGAGAGAAAAGCTGACTGCTTAGCCAAGTGCAAGGCAAAGTGCTGACCTCCCAGAGGGATACTTCAGGCTGGCTTCTTGTTGGAGACGGTGTTCCCCATCCTACCCCGTGGGAGGGTGGAAGAACCTGCTTCCACAGCTAAGGTGCAGCCTGACCCGGAGAGACAAAGTGCAGACCTGGTGTGTGATCATTCCTCTGTCGCGTAAAGCATTTCATTCCATTATCCTGCATTCTACAAAAAAAAAAAGAAAGCCAGAAAAAAAAGGGAATCACATTATTTCTGCGTGCAATTAAAGCAGATCTTTTTCATAAAATAGATATCTCTTCATTTCTCATCTGACTTCAGCGACAAGAGACCTTAGCAAACACATAAATTATGCAGATTCGCTTTTGGAGACTATTTTTCTGCTCCTTTTCTGTACCACAATTGTGTCATTGCAAGAAAGCTCATTAAAATGATACGTACTTTGAAGACAGGGTGCAGTTGTAACTGCTTCTCACCCTCTTTGAACAGCCTGAGGAGCGTGGTGGTTGGTGCCCACCAAAAGAGATGGTTCAGTGCCGCTGTTCCTGGCGCAGCTGGGTGTGAAGTGGGTGGATTTGGGAGCACAGTCGTATTTCTTATGTTAAACGTTTCAAAAGGATACTTGGCTCTTCAGTGTGTGGTTTTGTTGCCCTTTCAAGAAGAAAATGTGCCTCGGGTTCATGTAGAGTAATTAATTCTTTTCCCACCAAGGTAAAGGATAATGAATCCACTCTTGTTTCCCCAAACAAAGGGTAAAACAAAGGCTTTTCTGTTTTACAGAAGGAAGTTACAAAGAAGGACAAATAAATACATCATTCAGCTGAAACAGGTCTTTGTTTAGAAGCTTCAGGACGTCTCAGTGAACCAGAAGAGTACATCCCACCCCTCTGCAGAGCTTTGGTAAGAGCTTAGCTTAATAAAACAAATCGTCAGGGTACTGCACAGTGGTAGGTGGCTCGGAGCCTGATGGAACATGTATTTCTTGTCCTTGAGATGGGGCTTACGGAAGAACATCTTGCTTTCCTTTCAGTGTAATAAAAGGAAGGTATCAAAGTGTTCTGCAGGATTTCCCCTGGCTACCAGACTAATTAACCAGAGTGGACCTCTGTGTATCATTACTTCAGGCTTGACTGGATTATATTTATCAAGGATGATCAGCAAAGGGGGTTCTGTTGTTTTACTTGGGGGCTTTTTACTTACTGAATTAAGCAAGAAATGAGATGTGTTCTGGTTTGGGTGGTCTGCCTCCTTCCATATGCAGGGATGTAAATTCTCTCATCTCTCTGGAACTTCCCCTGGTAATTCACTGTTTATTGTCACTAATTTTGCTAAATACTGTTCCATACAGCTTAAAAACAAATAGTTACGTGCTTGTAACTTCGGAAATATGAGTCTGTTATTAAGAACACAGAAAGAGTAAGGGAGACACCGTTGCAGCAGGAAAGGGCCGAAGGTTGACCTGCCAGGAGTGTTTCTGACTGAAAGAGCTGGGCAACCATGTCTTTGCTTCTTCTGAGATCAAAAGGCAAGATCATGTGCAAGGAGGTTTTCAAGGAGGGCCATACTTTCTGGAAAATCCCTAAAGCACCACAGGTTTTCTTACTAAAAAGCTGGCATTTAGCAGACCTGCAGATGGATGTGACCCTCAGTTTTTACAGGTGGAGACGTGTGGACTGTACCACACTGCAGAAACTTCCTTTTTTAATGTAATGTAACTCCTTTTTTGAATATAAACAGCCTCTGTGAACCCTCACAGCTTCAGCTTCTTGAGCAGATTGTGTGGTACCGTTACTGAATTGACCATAGACGTTATCCACGGATGCTCTGGGGAAAATCCATGTGAAATACACTTGCTGAAATTTCAGTTCCCAAAGTTTTTTTTGAGAGAAGATGAGGGTGAACTGACTGTCGGGTAGTTTGTATCCTGCTTCAGTCATTTACAACCTAGTGAGGAGCTCATCCCAGCAAACCAGCAGGCCTAAAGGTTTTCCTTCTAATTAAGTCTCTCTTAAAGGAGATACGTTATCCATATAATCTTATAATCAACCAAATATAAATGTGTGTGTGTGTATATATAAACTTACCTATTTCTTGGAAAGGGCATCTCTGCTGGAATATTCATTAGATGTTGATGCTGTTAAATATTCAGCTAAAATTCAGCTACAAAGAGGCTCTATCTCTGTATCAGTAGAAATAACTTTGTTTTTAATGCTGTGTCCCAAAGGTTACTGGAGGATAAAGAAAATGTGTCTTTTCCTTCTCATTTTCTTCTTCCTAACTCACTGCTCACAAGAAAAGCAGGCTTATAAGTTTAGGAAGAATGTGAGTGCTCGCTGTCGTCATGAATTAAAATTCTTGTAAGCATGAATTTAAACCCAGCAGTGCTGCTGAAGAAACTCTTAATAAATTAAACACATTAATTTCACTTTACGGGATTATTAAAACACTTAAATATTATTAGCTAGATAGCCTGAGAGCAGCGGGCTTTGCTCAGGAAACGTGTGTGGTGCGAGGCGTGCAGAAAGTCCCAGCAGATGCAGGGAGCTTAGTCATCCTTTCAGCTTATTCCTCATTCCTTTCTGAGTTCTCTGTGAAGCAGCCTGGATTTTTCTTGAAATTAATTGTTTTAATTATGGCAAATGGCTTTGAATGGCTTCTGCGTGAAGAAAGAATTAAAACTCTGGGACGGTTTAGTGCGGAGAGGGGACATAAAGAGGGCACGCGATGGAGATATACAAATAATGAATTGCATATACAGAAAGTAAATCTGGCACTTTCGCTTATCCTTTCTTATAATACAAGAACCGGGGGACTTATAATGAAACCGAAAGGCAGCAAAATTAAAACCATTAAGGAAAATAAGTATTTACACAAATGCATAATTAACCTGTGGAATTAATTCCCGCAAGAGTTCAGTGAAGCCAGGAGCTTAGTGGGGTTCAGCAAAGGATTAGACATTTATAGGGATAATGGAAACACGGGTAGTTGTGTTGGCTGGCGTCAGGAGCGTAAAGGGAACGCGGGAGCGCGGCTCCTGCTGAACCCGGTGACGGGGAGATGAAGTGTGGAAACCCTCGGGCAAACGGCGCGGCAAGCCAGAGCTGGCACGGGGAGGAAGAAAATGACTGAGGTAGGGAGTAACCCTTCAATAACTGTTGGTTTCACTTAGGTAGAGGCGACTGTCTGATTTCCTTTTGGAGGAGATGACACTGTGATGGAGCCATGTGCAGACAGGGTACGGTTCTTTGCTTGTTTTACCCCAACTGAGCCAAAGAATTGAGGTTTTAGCATTGGGGAAAACGAATCCAGAGCAAATCGATTGTTGCTGTCGTGTACCTTTGTAATCACAGCATTCCGAAAGAAGTGCATCATAAATTTTCCAAGGTGAATTTTCCAAGTCAGATGAGATGTGCTGCGATGGGAAGTGTTTGGCGGTGGTGTTCCTGGTGCCCCATCACTGTGCGTGCTGGTGTGCCCATCCAGAGGTTCAGCATATTGGATTTTTCTGAGGCGTTGGTGTTTTAAATCCTGTAATAACATTATTTCTACAGACATAAGTTGTTCACAGTTCACTGAGTTCCTAAAATAATGCATGTTAGCTTTTCTTGTCAGGGACCTCTGCCAATATTCTGGAGACCAAGGCAATTTGGTGACCTACATGACGTTATTATTAAGCCCAGTGTCCCCTTTGCTAATAATAATATTATCCAAACTAGGTTCTCCACTTGTTTGCTACAAACACAGATGTTGTAGAAATGTAGCAGACATATGGTCAGGTGGAGGTGGATTTCCATTTCTGTTTTGTTCATTAACCTTTTCAGGGTCTCTGCCAGAAGGAGCCCAAGGTATTTGGACCCCCTCCATTGATGGTCTTCATTAACCCACTTGTTGAGAAGACTTTTTTGGTTCATCATCATTATTTTGAACCAAGGCAGGGATTCCACCTCAGCACTGCTAGGCGTGGCAAATGGCTTCTCATTCACGCTCAGTTGATTTTGCAGCAACCTTAAATGTTTCTCAGAGCATTTGTTTATGACCTGTTTCATTCTAGATGATACTTGAAAGCTCTGAAACCTGACAGGTGTGATCTAAGGTGGGTCACTAGCTTCCCCATAGCTGGGTGTCTGAACTGTGTTACTCCTTGAGCGACACGATGTCTGAATGCTATCGGCATTTGCAAAGCAGATATTTGAACTTTGAGTAGCAAATGACTTCTGTGTTGGAAATTGAAACAAAAATCAGACTCACAGCTTTAAAACAGGTTTTGGAGATTGTGTGGTTTTAACTTGTGTTTGTATTTATGGTTCAAATTGTTGGGGTAGTCAGAAATAAGATTCACTAAGAGCTTGGACCTAAAAGCCTTCCCTGAGCTGAAATAGCGTGATTATAGAAATCATAAAGAAAACACACTAAGTGAAAAATCCTTCTCAACATCTTGTTGTTTACCCGTGCAGTCTGTAATGTTTGAATAGCCCCTGTTAGGACCCTTTCCACCTGAGACCTCGCTCCAAAGCTGCCCACCCCTTCTCCAGCGTGGTGACGGTCATCTCCTTTGCAGTCCACGTTGCAGAAGTTTGCTTCTGTCTGGAAGAGGTACCTTTAAATTCGAAGGCATTCTCAATTTCACCTGCCAAAACCGTGCCAGTAACACCTCATGGTAAGTTATATTTGTACGCAGGCTGGCGTTGTCTGAGGGAGCGTGCACAGCTGAGCACTCCTTCAGAGCATTGTCTTCTTCAAACTCGTCTTCAATGTGTTCTTTGTTTGAGAGCTCCTTTGGCAATTTCCTTGAAGCTGAATTATGAAAGAATCCTGATCCAAATGAGTCACTGTCCCACCAGAAAGAAATGTAACATATATTAAATATTCTTGTGTAGCTTGCAGATCTGCAAGTAAAATGCATTCTTTAATGCCGTGCCTTGATAATCCTGATGACTCATTTGGTGAAGCCTTATGGTGCCAACTTTCTTCCTTTGTCCCAAAGCTAACAGGTGTTTCTTGGATTTGCCTCATCTGTTACCAGTCACTGTTGAGTCCAACTGGAAATATTCCATTTAACAGCCAGGCAGTGCCCTGCACATCAGTATTCTGCACCTGGTCCCACCATACCCCATCCATCCCCAGCGCCATGGTTGAGTCTGGCCGGTCAGTGCCTGACAGCTGGTTCATCAGCACCACATCATTGTCTGCACAGGCTGGGTTTATTGTACAGAGAGCCCAGGGCACCTGGAACACATTATGGAAATGCAACTAAGATGCTGGTCACTGTGGGAATGGGATTAAAAGCAAGTACTCGTCCAGAATCGGTTCCTTTTCTAAAAAAAAATTGCGTGAAAGCAGTAACATCAACAATTATCCTTAGGCAAGGGTTTGTTTTTTGCAGTGTAGCAACAGCTTATTTTCATAAGGTTACATTGTCCAAGCTCTCCTCTTTGGAAACGAAAATGCTCTGCCAGATTGAGATGAATGAGTAGGTTACTCCAAACACAGCACACGTATGAGTTCTCGTCGGTCTTTGCTTTGACAGGGAGCGCTTACACACATCTGAAATCAGATAGAACACTACTGGGCCCCCTTTGGTAGGAAATGCCAAGCGGCGTTTGGCAAATATTCATTTGGTTTGATCTGATTTAGTGCAATATTTTATTTGCAGGATGCTCGGACCTAATTAAAAAAATAGTTTTGTCATATTAAAATCTCATCAGACTCCTTCAGTTGTGGTCTGATACAGCAAGAACCCAGCATGATCAGCCCCGTTTTAATCTGATTCTATAGGAGCAATAATTGCCATAATACTGAGGAAAGAAGGATTTTTTAAAAAATGGTATTCTGATCTCTTTGTTTTTATGTTTGTTTTTTTTTAAATTTTTCTCTAGGAAATGTAGGGACTTTGTATTTCAGGACTCTGAAAAAGGAGAGTAGAATATCTGTTTACCCTCATCTTCTGAAACTAATACTGTGATAGAACTATAATTTTGGTTTTGCTGGTGGTCATCATTGTAACAATTCAGCTGTGTTTAATAGAGCACCTTGATTTTGTTTTGTATCATCTTAAAGAATGTAGAGGCAAAGTCTTGACCAAATGCCTCTTTTCTCTTTGAGAAAGAGGTGTATGGAAAAGTTAGTAGGTTTAAAATTACTAAAACTTTAAAAGTTTCAGAAAACTGAATTGACAGCGTTTGGGTGCATTGGATTTTGAGAAGACTCAAAATTTAACAAAAATTCTGTCATTCTCCAGGATGACTATCCTCCAGGATTAAGGAGTGTAATGGGGTAACCGGACACACTTGAAAGGAGCCTAGTGCAGCAATTGCCAGTGGAACAAATCATTCAGATGAGAGAAGGAAGAAATTTTGGATGCTGAGGGTGGTGAGAGCCTGGCCTAGGTTGCCCAGAGAGGTGGTCGCTGCCCCATCCCTGGCACCATTGCAGGTGAGGTTGGCCGGGGCTCTGAGCAACCTGCTCTAGTTGCAGATGTCCCTGCTCCCTGCAGGGGGGCTGGACTAGATGACCATGAAAGGTCCCTTCCAACCCAAAGCGTTCCATGATTCCATGAATTCAGCTTGCAAACCATCGCTGTACTCCCTGAATTTCATCAAGCGGTCGAAAGCATTAGACAGGATAAAAACCCCATGTGGTGTAATGTTGGCTGTGAGCCCCCTGGACAACATAATGACTATTGCTGCCATTTTGAGTATTTTAAGCTCTTTTTCAGTTGTTAATAGACCACTGATCCTGCAGGCCCGTGTTCTCCCTGGCATGGTGAGCAAAGGCAGGGGCCGAGCCTGCGACGGGTGCTCTGCGAGCTCCTTAACAAAATAAAATCACTCGCAAGGTTAATTAGAAACAGGAGTGTTTCACTGTAGGTTTGGCACTCTTGAAATGTGCTGATTCAGATGAGAACACTGACAGACTTACTACTATGGCTGATTATGTATCCCTTAATTATTATATAATTCAATTCAGTATAAATAAGACCTTCTTGGTATAATGGCTCTCTGCCATTCGTGATTAATATTTCATTAGGCACGAAGCCATGAAGGCACTTAAGCAGGTGCTCAATTTTAGCTACTTTAGACAATTATACTTAGAATTAGGTGTATGTTCCAATGCTTGCCATGCCTGGACCACTGTTCCCCAGAGCCGAGCTGACCTTTACGTATGTCGTTTAGATCAGTGAACGTTTTTTGTGTCTTTATTTCGCTAAGGATTAGAAAGAACAAATTCTCCTATTTCACCCACAAATTAAACATTGTCACGATTTCTGGGAGGAGGTAGAATCATTTTTTACATCGTATGATGTTGAAAGGATGGTTTTAATCAAACCTTGCTTCTCTTGTATCCTTTGACTGTCGAGGTGACAGTCGCATTAAGACGTTACACATTATCAGTCTGTAGAGAGACAAGCCTCTGAATTGTCTGTGCCTGTTGATAGAGGGTAAAGTTTCCTAAACCTTTTTTCCTTGTAGTAAATATATTAAAATAGCAATGTACCTTCTCCATAATCCAGCAGATACATCTCACCCATTACCTTCTTCACGCGCTGGTCTTTGCGTCACCAGCGGGTTTTTACACCTGTTCTAATCACTTACTTTTGCTTTGCCAATATTTCCAAAGAAACAGGCAGTTAAAAATCATCGGCTAATAATGCGACCCTGAAGTCTGTGGTCAGTTGAAGCTCTTTAATCCTTCAAGCCTTTGGTGGGTCCTCTTCTGCAGAAGCCGGTGGCCGAAGCCCGTTGCAGAAATGCACCGGAGCAGGGCAAGCCTTTAATTACTTGTCTCGTAGCACGGTACGGAGCAGTCTGATGTGTTAGTGAGGGCTAAAGTGGCTTCGTGACCTGGGGCAGTGCAGCCGTGCTGGTGGAGCTGATCGATCTGGGAATGGCAGAGCTCGAAGGAACCAGTTACCCAACAACAGGTTGTAGAAAAACCCGAATGGGTTTACAAATCCCATACAGTGTGAAGGACCTTGTGTAAAACAAAGCGTAAAACCTGTTGTGACCGCAAACTGTGCTGGTTTTTTCCCTCGGGAGCTCTGCCTGGTGTCCACGTGGTGCCAGCTCTGGCATCCGCTCTGCAGGTGACAGTGCTCCTCAGGCCAGCATGGCCAGAGCGTCCACTGGAGTCATTCCCCTCCTACCTGCTGGATTCTGTCATTAATTTAAAAAAGAGGATAATTAAGTTATCTTCGTAGAGCGAAAAAGGGGAACGCCCTAATCAGAATCCGTGCATCTAGAGAGCAACAAAATTCTGCTGGATTCCAGCTCACCTTAGAAAGTGCTCCACAAATCCCTTTCCTAATGAAATCAACTCAGAATTCCATGGAAATTAATGGAAAAGTAGCAATAAATGATTAGCAAGAGTAAGCACAAAATTCCGGCTTGTAGTCGATAAAAGGCAGGATTTTGTGCTGGCTCCTGCAGCCCGCTGCTGAGGACATCGATCCTTTGAAATTCCAGTCTTAGGAGCTGTCTCTTTGTCTTCCTTTTTCATCTCGGAACAAAGTAGTGTGTTCTTCAACTTTGACCAGTGAGATTGGCGATATTACAGGAGGACTAATCTTATCTGTCCAAGACCCATTAATACTAACAAAAATATACTCTAAATGAGACATTTATACAAATCGATATACATTAAAATGTATGGTGTGCCAAGGCAAGCCAAGCAGAACTTGTTCTTTAATCTTCATTAAAAATAAAAGATTAAAAATTTATCTCTTCCTTCCTAATGCAGAAAGGTATGGTGAAGGGAATGTGACTCGAACTTTTAATGCAACAGCACTTAAATTATATTATCTACGCGAAATAGGATTTCCAAAGTGAAGAAAATGGCTAATGCATTAAAAAACAACAACAACGAAAAAACCCCAAGCAAACAAAAGTGTTCATGGTCTGTATTACCCTAGAATGGAAACAGCTTTTTAGAGTGAGATAGCGAGGCTGTAGCTTGGAAGAATTAGGCTTTTTAACACCGGACAGGCTGAACCAACTGAGCTCTGTGTCCCCAGAGCAGTATTTCTCTTTTTCTCAGTCTGTAGCATACTTTGCTTCCACACCTTGAATTCAGTCCATTACAAATGCTGAGGAACATTTTAAGCATTAGTAGGGAAACTGGATGTTGATGGGAAGAGGAAAACAAAAGAAACTGAGGGGAGGGTTAGGAACATATTGGTAAATCTGGTCAGCTATCCAGATAGTCTCAGTAAAATAAGTTTTTTGTGGTGTCTGTGGCAGCAGAGAGACCAGGAGGCTTCGCTTTACTCCAAGTTTGGATTAAATTCTTGCTCGTGAGGCACAATAATAGCGAGGGGTGGTGGGAAGCTTGCTGTGTTCACCGTTACCAGTTTAACGCCATATCTTTTTTGTAGTACATGGACTGACACATTCATGCATTCGATATTAGAAAGGCAGCGTGAGCCCAACTCAAGATATTCTGTGATTTGAGGCAACTGATAGACCAAAAACTTCAGCACCCAAGGAATTCCTGCGACCGCCAGCTTGCAGCAAGGTAACGTGGCCTGTCTCCTTTCCCTCGTACGCTCGCCTTGCAGGCTGGTTAAATATATTCCTGCCACCAGCAGAGTTTTCATCTTGTAAAGCAACAACAACAAAACTCATCATTCAAGCTCAGAGCTCGGGCAGGGGGCTGAGCCTCACCTGTCATCTCCGGCGGGCTGCAGCACACGGCGTTAAAGAAGCAGGCGAGGTAGGGCAAGATGGGGCTGCGTGTGGCTGAAGCCTTCGTTAATAATCTTGAGGTCTTGAGGAGGAATAGCAACATGCCATTGATTGCCATTTGCACCCCGGTGCCATTCAGGTGGTGGTTTTTATTTCTTATTTCCCCTTGCCAGGCCTCAGAATTATTTCTGCGCCATTTCACGACGCTGCGCGTCAGCCAGCGTCACCAGGCAAAGTCAGCCCCACAGACTGACAGCAGTCCTTCTGCGGGCCCTGTGAGGAGCAGAAGGGGACTGCCACCCTTCTTTTTCTTTATTTATCCTAGATTTTGAAGCGTATCTCCTTTTTTAGATGCAAGCAGCTGAAGCACTTTGCCGTTCTTGCCGTTCTCCCTTATTTATCTGAGCAGTTGCCCACGGAGTTGGGCTTTCCTCTCAAGGTTCAAGGAGCGTTTGCAGCACGAAGCGAGCTGCTCGTCTTACCCGTTAGTCTGTCACGTTGTTTGTGCTCTCAGATGCGCTTCTTTCATCTTTTCCATTTCTCAGGACGTGCAACCTTGCAACGGTTTGTGGGAATTTTAGGGTGAGCGTTAAGAATGCTGTGTCAAAAGGGCGTAAAATGCTTTGTAGCCATAAGATAAAACCGCTTTCCAACTAGTTTATTTTCTGTAGAGATTTAAACTGAAGAGGAGAGAGGGCAAAGAAGCAATAGTGGCAAATCGGGACAAATCCTCAGTAACTCTGAGGATTAGAACTGATTCCAATCCTCAGTAACTCTGATTGTAACTTCCTCAGAAGTTCTAATCCCACTGATGGAACACGAGGGCACGTGTAGGAGGAGGGTGAGGAGAAGGAGCAAAGTTTCCCTGGGTTTTTGGACAAACAATCCCACTTTCACCAGTCCATTGGGTGAATTTACAGCTTGGTTGGCTCTTTAGGTTCATGTCCTAGGAGCCTGATCCATGTTTTTTTGGAGTTGAAACAAATTCATCCACTAAAGTATGGCCACTCCTTCTAGTCCTGCCTGGTTAGCAAACAAGAGGTAAGGAGAGCTTACGAATTTCATCTCCCAGTTGCACAAAGGATTTTTTTCCTTTTTAGAAGTCACATTATTTTCTGCTCACCAGTTTTTCTACACCATGCTCTCACTGCACCCTCTGCTCCAGGCAGGGGTTCTGGCTCCTTCCAGTGTCACGGGAAACCAAACTGTAGCCAGAGGAGTGGATTGTCTGACAGACTGGGGAAGGAAGCTGGTTGACCAATGCCGTAATTACTCAAGCACTTATCCTAGTGTTAATTTCTTTCCCAGATCTGAGGGCAAATACATCCTTGGATGAGTATCAGGGTGGTACTGCTTCTCTCCTTGCTTTCCTTGCTTTCCTTGCTTTTCCCTCCTTTCCCTCCTTTCCCCTGGATGCAACTTTAGACTTTTTCTACCTATCCATTTTCTTTCCATGTTTCTTTATTTTAAATGCATTATTGAACATGGGTTTTAGCAACACTGAACCTAAGGAAACTGGAGAAGAAAACAAAAAGTTCTGGCTAGATTTTGCATACAGATGAACAAACCCCTCTTTTATGTGCTGGATTATTTCTCAAGGTTTTTTCACTGTCAATAGCTAAGGCATCCCTTTTTTTCCAGTAAAAGGAAGGCTTGGCACTGTCACTATACTTTAAATCCTCTGAAAATCCTAACTAAAAGCTAAGCTGGTCTGGCTCTTAACAGGAGGCAGAACTGAGCTCAACTTGTAAGGAAAATTGATGGCAAATTTCTGTTCTGAAGCGTGTAACTGTGGTGTGCTGCCCAGAACGTTGCTTCTGTAAATGTGCAGTTAATACTCAGAACACTGGAGTAATCTTAGCTCCTCGTTGCTGAAGGCTAAGTAAAATAATCTCTTCTCTTCTCGTGTGTTTTGGCCAAATGGATGAGAATCTTTGACCAAAATCATTTCTTTCCTCAAGCTTCTTTAGCTGCCACCTGAATGCTTTGAGAAATCCCAAGGAAACCCTGAACATTTTCATAGTTCCAAAGATTTGTTGGGATTGTTCAGCCTGCAGAAGAGAAGGCTCTGAGAAGACCTTCTTGTGGCCTTTCAGAACTTAAAGGGTTCTTATGTGAAAGATGGGGGCAGACTTCTGAGCAGGGCCTGTTGGGACAGGACAATGGGGGATGGTTTTAAACTAAAAGAGGGAGATTTAGACTAGAGAAAAGGAAGAAATTGTTGATGCTGAGGGTGGTGAGAGCCTGGCCCAGGTTGCCCAGAGAGGTGGTCGCTGCCCCATCCCTGGAACCATTGCAGGTGAGGTTGGCCGGGGCTCTGAGCAACCTGCTCTAGTTGCAGATGTCCCTGCTCCCTGCAGGGGGTTGGACCAGATGACCTTGAAAAGTTCCTTCCAACCCAAATCATTCCATGATTCTGTGATTCTATGATTCTTGTTGCAAGTGAAGCAGGATGATCAAGGATTTATACCTCACATGTTGGGTAGTCACACTTGCCTTTCTAATTTTAGAGGTAATGATAATGTGTGTGTGTGTATGCAGCTGCTGTATCACAGGTGATTTTACAAAAAAAACCCCAAACCCTGTAGTTCTTTCCTCCCTTTGACCTATCAGAGACCACCCATAGGATCAAACACTATTACGTAATACAGCACATTCCTCTTCCCGTGATGGTTCTGCCTGCCATCGTGATGGCAGTAAGAGATCCATTGTGTGCTGAACACAAACCTTGGTGCATTCTGTAGAGTGTGGTGACAGGGCTTGTGTTGTCCATAATGCCACTTGGATCCACAGCTTTGGTGTCAAGTGGGGGTTCCTTCCTCAGCCTCCTTCTCTCTCCCATGGTCCTCCTCAGGGCTCTCAGACCCTATCACCCTCCTGACAGTGGTGAGTGCTGTGAGCAGCAGCTGTGAGAGAAAAGCCAGAGTGCTTGAAAAATTCAGCCCCTTCCAGGAATTGTTTAGATAACTCTCAGGAGCTCAGATGGGCCCTTCAAGTTTAAAAGCAGCAGAATGATTATTTCTTCTCCTGTTGATTTCCCCAGGAGTAGGTAAAGGTCAGCGAATGTAAACGGTACTAAATGCGGTAGAAATTGCTCCAGTTTCTTTGAAATCCAAAGAGATTCAGACTATCAGCGTCTTCTAAGGGTTAGAGAAGATGAATTTTGAGCAATTAAGATGTGGGTAGTCTGATATGTTTTTCTTTGGATTTGCGAAGAAGGAAATGTAGGTGAGAGCTGGAGCAAAAGGCAGCGTGCAGAAAAGGGACTTTCTCTTGGACGTTTGGTTCTGAGAGAGGCAGGTAGGCAAGATTATCTCTGGGGCTAAAAAAAACCCAGCATATATGAGAAAATCTATCCCCGAGCTGGGCAGAATAACATTAGAGAGGCACTGTTAATTTAAAATGGGTAAGACGAGCACATTCAATAGTCTATACATGCTAAGTGATGATTCACATTTTATTTATTTGCTCCAATATATTGACATTGGACAGTAGTTAGGGTGCTGATATCCTCAGCTCAGCCACGGCAAATACTGGGATAAGAAGCAGTTTTCACACAAGATCCAGTTTCAGAGTGGCAAGCTATCATTCCAGGTCAGGAATTCAGAAACTAAGGAATATTCCTTGTTTATTGTTTTCCATAGAGGTGGTTCTGCATCGCCAGTAACCTGGGAATGGAAAAAAAATAATAACCAGCTATATCTGTGTTGGCAAACTGTGATCATGTGCATGTGGGGGAAAATCAAATTTCAACATAAATTGTTCAGATGAAGTAACAACAATTTAAAGCATTTAGACAAAACAATTACTGCAAAATCTGGTGAGAAGTGTTGGAAGAGAGTAGCAGAAAAGCCCTGAGATAGAGATGTTTTATCTCAGTTCCTGTAGAGAGGCTCAAGGGCAGAAAAAAATAGGTAACTTTGCATATCTTCAGCCTGCAAATAATTTCCCATCTTGCGTACGGTTGAGAAATTGCAGTATGAAGGAGGGAATTGAAAACACGGCACTTACATCAAGATACTGTGTAAAATGTTCTACGTCGTCCTAAGCCCTGCGGTGGGAAAGCCCAACAGACACTGCTGAAAGCCTAGGTAGGA
Source organism: Eurystomus gularis (assembly GCA_013400335.1). Taxonomy (NCBI): domain Eukaryota; kingdom Metazoa; phylum Chordata; class Aves; order Coraciiformes; family Coraciidae; genus Eurystomus; species Eurystomus gularis. The sequence goes on from VZZY01015667.1 coordinate 135,505, forward strand.
AGGACGTTAAACTGATAAAGGGACTGTGTTAAATGTCAGTGAGGAAGCTCGTAACACTTACGGCGTATGAAAAAAAAAATAGTGCTCTCTATTACTAGTTAAAAATAGGACATGTTAATACTCATGGAATCACAGAATTGTTTGGGTTGGAAGGAACCTTAGAGATCATCTAGTTCCAAACCCCTGCCATGGTAGGGACACCTCCCACTAGCCTAGGTTGCTCAAAGCCCCGTCCAGCCTGGTCTTGAACACACTCCAATGATGGAGCATCCAGAGCTTCCCTGGGCAACCTGGGCCAGTGTCTCATCACCCTCAAAGTGAAGAACTTCCTTACATCTAATCTAAACCTATCCTCTTCCAGTTTGAACCCATCACCCCTTGTCTTATCACTACAAGCCCTTGTAAGAAGTCCCTCCCCAGCTTTCTTGTAGCCCCCTTTCAGATAGTGAAAGGTCCCAAGAACATCTCCCTGGAGCCTTCTCTTCTCCAGGCTGATCAACCCCAACCCACCCAGCCTGGCCTCCCAGCAGAGGGGTTCCAGCCCTCGCATCGTTGCTGGGGCCTCCTCTGGCCCTGCTCCAACAGGTCCATGTCCTTCTTGTGCTGAGGACTCCAGAGCTGGATGCAGTGCTCCAGGTGGGGTCTCCCCAGAGCAGACCAGAGGGGCAAAACCACCTCCCTTGACTACTGGCCACACTTCTTTTGTTGCAGCCCAGGGTATGGTTGGTTTCTGGGCTGCACTCGCACACTGTTGGCTCAAGTTGAGCTTTTTATCAACCAGCACTTTCTGTTAATGAGAAAGACTTTATTAGTACTAGATAATAAAAATAAATTAGAACTCTAAAGGTGTAAATTTCATTTTAGGTGCATCAGTGGTTGCTTTAACTAGTAAGTCATGACTCTTTTATGCAGTGTAGCATGATGGTCCACTTGTAGAGTGTTTCATATCAGTTCTTCTATTTACTGTCCGTTTTAATACTCGGATTTAAAATACAACTTAAGTTAATTAAGTATTTCAACATTAAGATTATCTCTCAGAGCCAAAAAAGGTACGTTTTGGTGTTAATCACAGTGTAGTTAGAGCTTTTTAATTTGATTTTTTGTTGTTGTTGTTATTGGAGATTCAAGCCTAGTAGGATGCCCGGTAGTGCGGAGCGTAACCAAGTTTTTCATTTAATCCAACCTAATAATTGCTCACAACTCATAGTGAAGGCTAAATACGTAACAACGTGACTGTACTAGGCTTATAATTGAAAACCAATCCCAAGGCAAACATTAGTATTTGCAGTTTAAAATAAAAGCTTGTGCTCAATCACATTATTCTGCTGTTTTCCTGCATTGTAATTTCTCCTGGAAGATTTTTGTGCTCTGTGATTTCACTGTTCATCCTCCTGGTTGGATTTTTCTCTAGATGGCTGTTAATGATACTGAGTTTATTCTGATTTTTGTGAGTAAATGGGAAGGTATCTCTGAATCTTCTGGTGAGGGGAATAAATTTGAGAACTGAATTTCTGTATTCTTTGAACAACTCACAGCATCCTTTACCCCATGGCTGTGACCGGTGGCTACAAGGACTGGTTCTGTCACATTCATAACGGTGGGTAATAATATTTTAATATTACCCAAACCCATCATCAGCCACCAAAGAGCTCCAAAGCCCAGCCTTGCTGGGGCAGCGCTGATCCCATCGCCGTGGGCTGAGCAGTGCTGCAGCCAGAGCTGCTGGTATCACCCAAGGGTTCGCCCTCCCAATTAAAACCACCAGTGTTAACGACCTGGATCCAGTCTTGGGTAGCAGCGTGTTTGTTTGGGTTGGAGCAGATGTTGGGAATCGATGGTTTGCTTCGTGGCCACGGGGCAGGTCCTGCTTCTTCTCTCTGCTCCCCGTTCCGGGAAAGCATCTCTGTGGAATTCCGTTCTGCTGAGAGCGGTGCTTTGATTACCTCCTATGATTTCACACAGTTTGAAGCAAGCTTACTGTAATCTTCCTTTAACAGCCTCTTCAGGACTGGTCAGATTTCCAGCTAAGCAGCTCTTAGAAACCTCAGCTAAATGCTTTTTGTCTCAGAGTGCAGCAAAAGATTTTTGCCACCCTTGATTGTAAGATAAATGGATCAGGTATTACTTTTTATGAGAGCTTTCTCAGGTTCTTCACTTGAATCTTATCACCATATTCCCTTGATTTCAGAGGTGATGCATTAGCTTATGTATTTTATATTGCTCTGTTAGCTGTTTGACACATCTTCCCCAGCTTTTTCTGGGTTTGCTAATTGTGATTGCACATCTCTTATGCCTCTTAGTTACATGCTGTGATTTTTTTTATTTTTTTTTTTTTAAATCTAATCACAGAAAGACTTGATGGTTTTCTGGAGCACTGCTGCCCTTGAGAAATATATAAAAACTTGCTTCAGTGTTTGCATGCATATTTGCCACTTGTGGCCCCGTTATTTTACTGAATAATGATCCAGTCTTGCAAAGACTTTAGAGCATGTTAAATTGCAAACTGCCTGGAGTTTGCGGATGCCCTGTTCAATTGGCTGCAGCATTGAGATATAAAATGGCTAATATATGAAATAACCCTTAGGACAGAGCACATTTTCCTGCTGTGTTCAGTCCCTGAAAGCGTACTGGGGTGAAAGTAGGCCTTGAATTCTTAGCCTAGACCTGGCAGTTGGACTTGATGATCTTAAAGGGCTCTTCTTGATGTGCTGGAGCAGGTCCAGGGAAGGGCAGTGAAGCTGGTGAGGGGTCTGGAAAGCATGGCTTATGAAGAGCGATTGAGGGAACTGGGGCTCTTTAGTCTGGAGAAGAGGAGACTGAGAGGAGACCTTATTGCTCTCTACAACTACCTAAAAGGAGCTTGTAGCGAGGCTGGTTGTTGGTCTCTTCTCCCAGGTTACTAATGATAGAACGAGAGGAAATGGCCTTAAGTTGCATCAGGGGTGGTTTAGATCAGATATTAGGAAGAAATTCTTTACTGAGGGAGTGGTTGGGCGCTGGAACAGGCTGCCCAGGGAGGTGGTGCAGTCACCATTCCTGGAGGTGTTTTAAAAACGAGTAGATATGGCACTTGAGGCTATGGTCTAGAGGCTAGAGAGATGTTAGGATGAAGGTTGGACTTGATGATCCTGGTGGTCGTTTCCAACTGTAATGATGCTATGATTCTAACTGAAAGGATTCTATGATTCTTTCTATAAAGAAGACATCTCTGTAAGCACATCTGGTTCTTCTACATGGGGAAGAAATGAGGGCTAGATTTCTTCATCCTTCAGTGTCAGCCCAGCACAAAGATAGTGATTTCTTTCAGTGTGTGAAGAGAGGGACGGTGCTGCGAGTATGCTGAGGATAGAAAGGAATGGCAAGAGCAGGAATAACAAAATCACTCCAGTCCTGGGTCCCCAGGCTGGTCACAGCCGAAGGCACCAGCGTGGTGGTGGCCAGCAGCTGCCCTGCTGAAGGGCTGGAGGGAGCAATGCGAACCTCGTGCGTTGCTTCGAGTCCTCGCTTCTCCCTCTCTCCTCTTTTTACGGCATCAGGCTTCCTCCAACTTTGTTGGAAAGAGTTTCATGGTTTGTTGAGGATTTTGTTTATAGAGAGTGAAATACCGGAAGGCTTGTCCTGCGGTTTTTCAATGCAAGTGAAAAACAGAAGCTGATGGGCAGCTGAGTTTAAAATACGTACCGGGAGCAAAGTTAAGAAAGCACTTGGAGCGTTCAGCAGCCAGCAGCTCTTGGCAGCAGCCTGTGCCTCCACCAGCATGAATCACAGCAAACATCCAGAGAAGCACACTGAAACCAATGCAAGACCAGATTCAGATCGCGACTCCATTTTGGCAGCCGCGTTTTATTTTTATTTCCTTTTTCATTTTTCCTGAGGTGGCTGGCACCTTGCGAGCGGCAGACAGCACAGATTTAAGTTCTCCATCGCTGTAAAGAAGGCAGTGACTGTGTTTTGGCGGTGTAATTTCCTTTATCGTGTTCCTCTGAACTGATAAACTCCAAACGAGAAGGGCTGGACCTGGAACAGGGGATCCTGAGAAGGTGTAGCTGGATCACAGGTCTTAAAAATTAAAGAACTTAGATAAAGTTTGGCCGATGTGAATGAAGCTAAGCCACATACGTCCTAGTATCCACTTTAATTTTGGAACTGATAAAATTACATGGGTTAATTTAATATCAACACCTAAGCGTTCTTTTAGAGTGAAGGGTGAACCTGGTCCCATATTCTGGTGTTTGCCTTGCAGTGAGATAGTGTGTGCTCTTCTTCCCTACATGCCAGCCACAGACTGCAGCATTAATCTATTCTGTATTAATGTAAATCCACAGAACATGTTGTGGAACCACATTTGCGATTCCGGGAGCTTTGAAAGAGATTTTGCGTATATTTACATTTCGGTCATGCAGCGGGAGTGCGGGTTTAGCGAGGTTTAGCAAGGAGAGCATTGTTAGAATCAGATTTTGACTCTGCATAGCCTGTAATGAAGAGAAGCAATTCCTGGTGAGGGTTTTGCTGTGTAGGTTCCTCTGCGAGCGCTCACATTCAGCGTAATCTGCACATTCAGGAAATAATCCTTCCTTTTGACAAGCGGAATTGGGACCGCGGAGGGGTATTGATGAGGACAAACACAGCATTTATTCACCCAAAAAATCTCTCTTCGTTATCATTTCGGTTCTGTTTGCATGAATTCCGCCTGCCTGCTTGCAGTTCTGAGCCAAACTTGAGTTCCATGGAAGTCGTAGCGGAGGTAGCCATGAGAGACTCGCAGCTTATTAGATGAGTAGAAAGTGTTGAAAGAGTTTCACGGCCAAGCCAAACCATTTGTTTGCTGCTTTGTGGTCAAGGTTTTACAGCCTTCCTTTAATTCATTTCAAAAATAAGGGAGAAAAGGGGAAACTGGTCATCAAATGAGTGCCAGTGGTCATCTGCTTCCCTGGAGTAGAAGCATACCTTTATCTCTCCCTGCAAAAGGCTGTTTGAGAAGCCTTCAGATAGTCTGACAAAAGTTGCCAAATACTTTAGATTTGAGGTGATGGAGCAGAGAAATCTGTGCTGTTAGAGTAGAAGGTTTGTGTTGTCACTGTTCCTATTGTATCTTCCTGAAATAATAAGGAAGAAAATGTTTCCTGAAGTGAGTGTCCGCTGAGCTGTGCTTCGTACATGTTTGATTGCTGTGGGGATTTGCCAGGAACTGGCTAATTTATTTGTAAATAAATTTATTTCATTACCCAGGCTGCAAGGAAAAAGTCTGGCATGCTGAGGTTCAGCTTCTAAAAGTTGTTTAGCTGGGGATCACATTTGAGATGTGAAGAGAGAGAAGTCATAGAATCATTGAGTGGTTTGGGAAGGGACCTTTCAACGTCATCTAGTCCAAAACCCTACACGGAACAGGGACATCCACAACTAGAGCAGGTTGCTCAGAGCCCCGGCCAACCTCCCCTGCAATGGTGCCAGGGATGGGGCAGCCACCACCTCTCTGGGCAGCCTGGGCCAGGCTCTCACCACCCTCAGTATCCAAAACTTCTTCCTTCTCTTCAGTCTAAATCTCCCTCTTTTAGTTTAAAACCATCACCCTCTGTCCTGACACAACAGGCCAAGTCTCTATGGTAAAGATGGTGCACATGCCAGCACCATCAAATGAAGTAGGAGAAAGCGGTACTCACATTTTCCTTTCTTTACAGCTTTGATCAAGCAATCTAGATTGGGCTGCTGATGAGGATTTGTTCCTCAGAGCCTCCACATGAGCAGGCTGGGGGTGTTCTGGACAGCAAGATGATGTTGGTGTGGGACAGATCTAGTCACCAAAGCAAATCTGCGAGCCTTCTGGCTGCGGTGCTTAGCCGTTGAGAGGAGATGAGCATCTGGGGGCTGCTTTGCAGTGGCCAGACGTTTTGTTGAAATGCCTGGTCTGAGATGAATGTTTTGAGATCCTGGGGGATTAATGGGTCTGAGGAATTGAGGCCAGCCAGAGACAACAAACAGCTCTATTCAGCAGAGCGGTTTCTGGAATAACCAGCTCCCAAATGGAGCTTGGCTGGTTTGCTGTTGCTTTGTCTTGGAGAGGATTTTAATCCCTTGAAGCAGATTCGGTGGTTCATTTTTTAAGATGCTTCCCAGACTCTGTTGAGTTTTTTTGATTCCTGTTTTGTGCTTGCGTCACTCTTCACTCTCAGGTCTTTTGCACTTTTTTTTTTTTCTGGAACCAAGTTGTAATAGAATTGGATTGGGAATAGAGGTTAAGGCAAGGTTAACGCAATGCTGTTCTCCAAAATGAAGCATAGTTATTTTTAATAACTTCTGTCTTTCATATTCCTGTGGTAATGGTGCTTGAAAATCATAGAATGGTTTGGGTTGGAAGGAACTTCTCAAGGTCATCTCATCCAACCCCCTGCAGGGAGCAGGGACATCTGCAACTGGAGCAGGTTGCTCAGAGCCCTGTCCAGCCTCACCTGCAATGGTTCCAGGGATGGGGCAGCGACCACCTCTCTGGGCAACCTGGGCCAGGGGCTCACCACCCTCAGCATCAAAAATTTCTTCCTTCTCCCTAGTCTAAATCTCCCTCTTTTTAGTTTAAAATCATCCCCCCTTGTCCTGTCCCAACAGGCCCTGCTGAAAAGTCTGTCCTCATCTTTTATCTAAGACCCCTTTAAGTCCTGAAAGGCCACCAGAAGGTCTCCCTGGAGCCTTCTCTTCTCCAGCCTGAACAAGTCTCTCTCACAGCCACGTTCTAAGATGTCGTACTTCTGATGGTACTTTGCTTTACCATTAGTTTAGCTTTGAGGACTTCTGAAAATCTTCAGCATTTTCTTCTACAGGTTTCCTGCTTAGCAATTCTGTAGCGTTGCAGAGAGAAGGTCACCAAAAGTCTTGGCACTTTAGAGCAGTGTGGTTAAAGGCTTTCAGGTTATCAGCAAACAGACGTGTCAGTGCTCTCTGTTTACATGTGAAATGTTAGAATATGTCTCTAATCTCAGTATCATCACCTTTCCTTCTTGCACTCCATTTTGTAATAGTAATTAAGAGAGAGGTGTAAGAGAAGCGGTTCAGCCTCAAGAGCGTTTCCAAAGAAAATGTAATTTGATGCTAGCTATAAGAGCACTAAAGCTACATTGTTTTGGGGGTTGGATTTCAGTTTTTATCTGGCAGCTTGCTTTCATGCTAAAATTCTCCTGCTTGGGCTAATTACAGCGTTGTTTAGCTGTTTTGTAACAGAAACTGGTCCCAGCACAACTGGAGCGACTTTCACCCTCTTCTTCAGATCTGTCGGTGAGGAAATGATAATGGCAGAAGCAGAGAGCAATGGAGAGTGAGGGGTTTGATGAGACAGCACTAACCGAGGCAGAGGAACCCACGGAATGAGTAGGAGCAATGCAAATACCCTCCATCATTTCTTTCCGAATCCGCTCTTTACTGCTCCCTTATGCTAATCAGATGAAAAATTTGGGGCATCCTTCTTCATTCTTAGCACCTTTTGTCTTCACTATGGGACTGATAAATAGAAAAGTGATTTTGGGCTGGGCGGGAGCCAAGGATTATCATGTGGTCAAAGAAAAATATATGTAGAGTTTTGCCTATTACTATTCTTCACCTATCAACAGAGCAGCAAAATTTTGTGAAATTATATCTGCAACAGTAATAAGCCTAAAAGAAAAAGATAATAAAATAAGAGAATACTTTCAGGTTTTGGCAGTCTGTTGTGAAAGCAGGTGGCTAGTCCTAAATCTAATTCCTGGGGTTTTATAGCGTAGCAGTAAAGAGGAAAGCAGACAGCATTGTTACCCACCGAGCTTGAATTAAATTCAGATTTGTTTCAGCAGGGTATTAATGGGGTTCCTGTGAGAGAGAATCTCTGGCTTTGAGTTTGTTACTGGGTAGAAAATCATCTGGACAGGTCGGTTTCTTTAGCTGTGAGAATATGTTTACGATTCTAATTTTTACAAATTAAATTCATTATGCCCATTATCTCATTTCCATAGGAGATGTAGCATCTATTATCTTTTTTGTTAAGCCTTTTATAATAACTGAGGGAGAATTTCTTTACTCCTTAGGTATGTCGCTCACATGCACACGCTGTAATTACTCATTACTAAGTGAAAAAGTCCAGGTAGCTCTGAGTTTCCCTTCTGGAAAATACATTCTGAAATATAGAACAAACCAGTTCCAGTGGTTCTGTTCCCTGACAAAATGCCTCCTCTAAAGACAGAATTTTGAGTTAAAAATACCAATTCATCCAAAAAAAAAGGTCTGTAACAAAGATCTGTCACAGCAGTATGACCTTACTGCTTTCTTGAAAAGATATTTTTTTATTTGTTTGTTGCATTTACACAGAGCCAAGCCCATCTACCGATGTTTGTAATGTTTTCAACAAGGGCTGGAGTATGTAAGTAGAATAATCAAGTGGAAATGTTCTGTACTGGCCATACCCAGCACTGCAAGAGCCCAAAAGCACTGGTATAAATAAAGTTTCTGGGCTACCTGGCTGACCCATGTATCTTAAATAACCTTCTGCATCTCCTTTTTCTTTTGTTAAATTGCTTAATTTCAATGTATTTTCTAGTTTAGCAGGGAGACTCCTATAGCACAGCAGTTGTGTGGCTTCAAGAGCAAATAGTACAGGTTTGGTTGGACAATCCCAGTGAGATTCTTTGTGGATTTCTGAACCTTGTAGCTCTTTACGAGTATCTGGGGCAAATAAGTCAATGGTGCCCTCCAGCAGCTGTTTGTAGAGGCTGGACATCTATCTTTTTAGCTTTGGCCTTCTGTAAGGTAAAAGTATTTGAATTTCTATGCCAATATACTGCTCTCCCAGCATCTACAATCATTACTGTATTTTTGTCCTCACACTTCCCATTTTTTAAACCTCTGAAAATAGCGTGTATCTCAAGAGCCATAAGGAACACCAAAATGATGAATGCACTGGAAACTCTGTTGGTCCAACAATAACAGGAGTTTAGCTGAGTATAACACTGATAAATATTAACATATGGATAAATTGGTCACTTTTAGGTGATACTGATTTTGGTCAATAATTTTGACTTGACTCTGCTCTCGTGAGACCCCACCTGGAGCACTGCATCCAGCTCTGGAGTCCTCAGCACAAGAAGGACATGGACCTGTTGGAGCAGGGCCAGAGGAGGCCATGAAGATGGTCTGTGGAACGCCTCTGCTGGGAGGCCAGGCTGGGAGAGTTGGGGTTGATCAGCCTGGAGAAGAGGAGGCTCCAGGGAGATGTTCTTGGGACCTTCCACTGTCTGAAAGGGGGCTACAAGAAAGCTGGGGAGGGACTTTTTACAAGGGCTTGTAGTGATAAGACAAGGGGTGATGGGTTCAAACTGGAAGAGGATAGGTTTAGATTAGATGTAAGGAAGTTCTTCACTTTGAGGGTGATGAGACACCGACACAGGTTGCCCGGGGAAGTTGTGGATGCCCCAACACTGGATATGTTCAAGACCAGGCTGGATGGGGCTTTGAGCAACCTGGTCTATGGGAGGTGTCCCTGCCGTGGCAGAGGAGTTGGAACTAGATGAGCTTCGAGGTCCCTTCCAACTCAAAGCATTCTATGATTTTAATTTGGTATGTGGTATCCAAAGAAGACTGTGGACGACAGAAAGAAGGGAAAGCTTAATCATAGTATTATTTCAGGAAGCTGGATTAGCGTGGATGCAGAGATGTACATGCTCAGAAGGGTAACTGGGTAGCGCTTGCTCATACTGATAGCAGTAAAATCACTTTACAAAATTAAAGTACAGACTGAATGTACATGAACCTATTACTTTATGCAGACACTTGATTAAAAAAAAACCCCTTACTTTTCCTTCTTAATTTTACTGGTCAGTGCCTAATTTGGGTTATCTAAATATGCTTAAAATTAACAGACTACTGAAATTAGTTTTTCTGTTTTGTTGTTCCAGACTTGTGGAATGGAAGCAAACCATTTCTTAATGCTAAACCGGAAAGCCACCTGGAAGAAAGGTAAGTGGATTTATATTCAAAGACAACACTTGACTTCAGATATTATTAGAAGATTAATGACACTTATGTCTCAATATCTAGTAACAAAGCAGATAGAGAAGATAAAATAGCCTCGTCGTTTCCTATTCTTTGCTACGGAAGTGTCTTAGTGTCTAAACAAGTGCATTTTAACAGTGATGCAGTCTTATTTTTTTTGTTAAGAAGGGGTATTTTAAGAATTCTTAATCAATAGCTTATGATCTCTTACCATTTCAAAATCAGTGCATAGCTCTGATGGAACTTCCCTATTCTTGGAAATTAGCCGTTTATAAATGTGCATATATTGGATGATTTAGCTTCGTCTGGTCTCCTGGCAAGCTTTCTTATGCCCTGAACATCTGGCCTGATGTTCAAGTCCATTGGTTTGATGCTTTTTAGGTTATTTTTTTTTCCGACATTTAGAGAGGAGGATTGAAGTGCCTCTCATTTCAATCCCTGGTCTTGGATTGTAGAGATGATTAGTGATAGCTGGAAAAATAAATCTTGCATTAATAAGAACTGGGGTGGTTTCTAGGGAGTGCCATGTCCGTGTGTGATGTGACATCACTGTCACTGCTGTCTGTGATGTCGCTACGGGCACGTCGCCGTTGCTTGGGACACCAGAGACCACCCCAGTACATTTGCAGGGCTTGGTTTATCTGGAAGAACATGGTGGAGTTCTGGTGAATCTCTTACCCACCCACCGCTCCGTGTCTGTACACAAGCAGCAAAATGGGTTTATGTTTGGCAATTTGGTAAATGGATGAGCAGCTGGCAGTTTGTGCGTGTGATGAACTGATTTGCAGTGATTAAGACAAGTGTAAAATGGGATTTTGAGCGCCTTAAAAAGTACGTGGCTCACTTAATTTAAATTTCATGAGAAATAACAGTAAGTTCTGGACAATTCATAAATTTGGCAAAAGGAGAGCCCTTAATAACCCTGGTAGCTGTCTCACTTCTTGAGTGATGTGAATGTTACGGTCTCCTGTGGTGGCAAAAGCAAGGATTTACCAAAAGGCTCTTAGTGACAGTACTTTTATCCAACTGGAATCAGGAGTTCGAAGTGAACTGTCATATTATTTCTTGTTTAAAATTTTATTTTCATTGTTATGTGAAGAACTAAGTCACAGAATGAGAATTCAGGCCTCATCTATAATTTTTAGCTAAAAAAGGTAAATATTGAATATAAATACGAGAATTTCCTACCTGTATAATGACACATGAAGGACTGGATGGATTTTCAGTATTTAATCAATTTACCTTTTGGTTTCGGTGTTAAAGTCTCTGAACCTTTGAATTCATTTTGACTGGTCCATTGTGAACTTGAGCTGTTGTTTGTACCTCATCTCCCCACCTTTGATTCCTTCAAGACATTGCTCCTTATAAAGCCCTATGTCTAGGGCTCAGAGACATCTGCAGCAAATACTGCAAGGACACCGGCCCGCACCTGTACCGGTTATTTAAAATTCTGGCTCACGTATATCAGCAATTGCATATTCACCTCAGATCTGCTCCTGTATATTTATTATGGCTTCTCTCTGAACAAACAGTTCCAGCAGATATTATCAAGGGGAATGCTGAAATAATATTACATAGTCAACACGTATCTTAACTTGACCTTTTTTTCAAGTCCAGAAGTATAAATGTAGCCAGTCTGCAGTTAGGAAAGTAAATGAGGAGAACCGCTAAGCAGCCGTAGCTCGGTGGTGTTGTAAGGTTTTTGATAATTATTTTCTGGTCTAAAGAAAAGAAGAAAATAAATTTTGGATGCTGAGGGTGGTGAGAGCCTGGCCCAGGCTGCCCAGAGAGGTGGTCGCTGCCCCATCCCTGGCACCATTGCAGGTGAGGTTGGCCGGGGCTCTGAGCAACCTGCTCTAGTTGCAGATGTCCCTGCTTCACTATAGGGTGATGACCTTGAAAGGTTCCTTCCACCCCAAACCATTCTATGGTTCTATGAAAGCAATTTCCTGTAATCCAGACTTCCCGCTCCTATCCGCAGGCCAGCTTGTTTGCAGCACAGCTCTCCAGTTTAGGAATGGGACACCCCACGTCTGAGGCACTGGGAAAGGGCTGGAGCTCAGTGATGCACCAAGTGCTTCTTCATGGACCTGTGCTCCGAGATGAAGTGCTGTTGATGAAATCCAACTTCACAAACCCCCTCAGAATTCCCAGAATTGTGGTCTGGATCTTGGTTTGAGTTAAGCAGCTGAAAAATGCCATTCTAGCCTTTACAAAGCCTAGGTTTTTAGTGATAATTACAATTATCATAATTTCAGATAGATTATGGGAATGCTGAATGAAAGGGACCTCTGAGTCTACCTGCTGCTTGAACCGTCACTAGATCAGGTTGGCTGTGCCCTTGTCTTGAACCTTGAAATTCTCCAAAGGTGGAGATGAGTTGCCAAGCACAGCATTTCTACATGAACAAGCCCCCGCCAGTAATATTAAAAAGTGATACGCAAATATCTGAATTAAATGGTATTTTCGCTTTCTGTTAAAGGTGACATCTGTGGCGTTTGATGGAATCTAGTGAAAGGGAAACTAGCAGGAGTTTCTTAAGCAAATTGATGAAATCTCGTCTCTAAAATACTGAAGAAACAAAGAGAAGATGAAGTTGGTATAGCTTGAAGTGCCAGTAGATGAAATAATGGTAAAATACACATATTTGAGAAAAATACCTAATTTTGTTGTGCTACCATTCTAGCAAAGGCAAAATGGAATTAATGTAATGATCATTTGGAACATGCTGTTCTACATTTTCCTTAGACAAATGCTGTTGACTGCGTGCTCCACAACATTTACCTTATTTACAAATATGAATTTTAATACAATGTTATTTGGAAAAGATATTTGCATATGCACTCGTATTTTCTTCTGGAAGATAAATTATTCTCTTTAATACACTGGAGAAATAAACTGACTTCCCACCAGCATCCATAGAAATGAAGTTCAAAAGTCCTTGTGATGTAGAGGGTGATTAGCATCTCCTCAGAAAATAAGAGGCTCTGGCTTTTTCCTTTGTTTGAAGCAGTTCTTTTTTTTCTTCACTTTTCTTACCTGTAACTTTATTTATTGAATTTGCAACTAATGGGGCTTTGAAGAAAGCGTAGCAAACAGGTGGAAAAAATATTGATATATTTTGCCACCTCTAAATATCTTGCATCCAGGAGATATTTATGTTTGTAAATAACATTTTAAATTTCTCTTTTGGAAGCCAGGAAATATTTCTTACGTTTGGAAAAAAATACCTCTGTAACGAGATGTATCTATACATGTTGCGTGAGATATTAGGCAATAATTTATACAGCTGAAAGTGTGTTCACCTACTTTCAGTTTATGAGCACAGATATACTGGGAACAAAGATACACCTTCTGAGAAGATAAGTGCTTTTTAGAGATGTCTGGGGTCTCTGGGGTTTTAATTAGGGATTTTTATAGCTTTTGTGTACTAGCTTCTAAGACCTTTTTACTTCAAAATAAAATTCAGATTTTTTTGTGTCCTCCCTTGATCAAGTTCAAGGCCAACCATAAAGGTGGAAAGAAGCTGTTTCTAAGTACTAATGAGTGCCTTTCTGAAGCAAAATCTTTGACAGGGTGTATGGGTAGGTATATGGATACATATATAAACAGATATTTTATTTATATATATAAATAATTATAGAGTGTTTGTAATTAAAGGAATTAGTTATGCTCCCAGACTTAGGCACTGGCTGGTATATAGAATCGTTAAGGTTGGGTAGGACATCCTGTTCCATGCCAGTCTTGGATGTGAGTGATGAGCGTGTCTATCTGTACATGCTGCTGCCTAAAGCTTGTCCCATTCCTTGTGCTGCTGATTAAATTGTTTTGGCCGGTTGTTGCTGAGGTGGTGGTGGGTTTAAAAAAGCCCAAATCAGCTTCAGGACCTTGGCATTTAAGCTATTAAAGTGTAAAATGAAGACATAGCTTGCTTTCCCCGAGTGGTTGTAACAGCCTCCTGAGCCTCATCAATCATGCAGCAGCCCATGCCGCGACTGAAAAATGAAGAACCTGTAAAAAAATGTGTAAATATATAAACGGTGCTCTACGGGAAGGATCCACGCTGTCCTGCCCTTCCCACCCAGCACGCATCGGCGCGTGGCTCTGCCTTGGGAGCGCTCATCTCTCCACGAGTCCACCTTAGCAAGGGCCACAAAAATGATCCGAGGGCTGGAACACCTGAAGACAGGCTGTAAGGTTTGGGCTTGTTCACCCTGGAGAAGAGAAGGCTCCAGGGAGACCTTCTTGTGGCCTTTCAGGACTGAAAGAGACCACTCAGAAAGATGGGGACAGATGTTTTAGCAGGGTGATGGTTTTCAACTAGAAAGGGAGATTTAGACTAGAGAGAAGGAAGAAATTTTTGAGGCTGAAGGTGGTGAGAGCCTGGCCCAGGTTGCCCAGAGAGGTGGTGGATGCCCCATCCCTGGAACCAGTGCAGGTGAGGTTGGCTCTGAGCAACCTGCTGTGGTTGCAGATGTCCCTGTTCCGTGTAGGGTTTTTGACTAGATGACGTTGAAAGGTCCCTTCCCACCCAAACCATTCTGTGCTCAATGTCCCTTGCCAATGACGTCGTCTCCTCCAGCGCTCACCTCTGTGGAGCAGGACCCTTGGTGGCATGCCAGCTGGGCAGAAGACCTCTGCACTACGCAGCACCCAGCTCTCACGGGCCCAGCGGTTGCTGAGGTGTGGATCTGAATTGCCTCAGGTCAGGTGAACTTAATTCTTCTGAGTTTCAAGCGAATGCTCCTTTAGATTTGTTGAGAGCTGGGCGCGATACGTTCAGTTAAGCAGTTTGATAAGGGTTGAAATTAAACGTCTCAGAATATCATTATCTGCCACCGAAAGCTTGTGCCGGCGGTGCAGCCGGCTGCGCGGGCATGACGAGAGCTGAGTCAGATCACATGCTAAGTGACAGGTGAGCTTAATAGGTTTGGACGGACACAAGCAGAGCTGACACATCGAGACTGCGTTTCCCAGCCGTGGACTCGGGCTGATTATGGGCAAGAGATTATAAATTCCTTCTTTGCAGGAGAAAAGCGGCTCTGCGAGGTCTCGGCTGTGAAATGCAGCCTCTGTCGAAGGTTCAGGGCGGCGCGGTCACCCTGAAGACCTGGTCGTGTTTCTGGTGTAATTACAAAGCTAGAAACATATCAACAGCCGTGCCCTTCACGCTGAGAATTCGTTCCATTACAGAGGCAAATAGTCACGAGGAATAAAGAAATAGGGAAGGGGGAAAATTGGCTGTGCTCCCCGATAACGGTAAGCAGCAGAAACGGCGGTTCTGCCCAGCACTGACACAGCTACGGCAGCAGCCATGGGAGAAGAAACAAGCAGGTGAGGAACAAAAGAGAGAATGAAGCCACCAGACACAGAGTAAACAAGAATCCCTGTTCTGTGGATCGTGCTACGGGCCTGAATTGGGCTGAAAACGTCTGGGAACCACAAGTGGAATGTCAGTGATGAGACGGAGTTTTTTAACAGGATGAGGAATGTGGGATGTGGTGCAGAGGGACATGATTTAGCAGCAGATTTGGTGGAGCAGGGTTATGGTTGGACGCGATGATCTTAAAGGTCTTTTCCAAGTGATTCTATGATTTAGCGAGGTTGGGTGGAGCAGTTTTTGTTGGGCTCTGAGCCTGATCAGGCACCTGAAGGTGCCGTTGAAAGGTGCCATCCTATTTTATCGAGGAAGGGCATGGGGATGCTTCTGAGCTTTTGGAAGGGAAGGAGAAGGCTGGGTTTGGAGGTACCTGCTCAGCCTGGGTGAAATCCCCACAGAGGGAGGGGGTCTTCTGCCCTTGAAACCACTGTGGCGGTGGAACCACTATCACCTGGGTTCAGAAAAGGAGGAAAGTATGGGCAGCAGAGCTGATAAAGGGTATTCTTCTGACCTGAAAGGAACTGCAGAGGAATTACATCTTTCCAAAAGAAAGTGGCCAACTTTTAGAAAAAAAAAAAATACTACAAGGGAGCCATGGATACTTTAGCTTGATTATGCTGGGAAGAAAATAAAATAGAAAAGAAACTGTAGTTGGTATTTCCTAGAGAACTGGTACAAGTGATACCATCTTCAGAGACCTGAGATCAGCCCAGGTCCCCATGGAGATGGCACAGGGAGCCTCATCTGGGCAAGAAGTGAAGGGATGCTCAGGCAGCTGGAGGTGGGTCAGCACCACCACAAGCACAGCCCGATGCCCTCCAGATACCTTCTGTGGCTTGGTGAAACGCATGCTCTGGTCCCAGCACTGCACTTGGCCAACTCCAAAGTAGGACTCACTTCATCAGAAGCTTATTTAGAGATGAGAAGGATGTAAAATTCCTTTTGCTACAAATAATTTATGGTCTTCGGTTTTCATTGCTATTTGGAAATGTTGTCTTCAGCTGGCATTTAGATGATAGCTCTGTCAAAAGCTTTCTTAGTCAGCAAAATATTAATAAATAGTTCATGGCAAATACTGCAGCATGTATATTATAAATATGACTTAGCCTGGAAAAAAGCGTAAGTCAAAGTATTTGTTGATAATCTAATTCAGAAAGGCCTTTTTTTTTTTTCCTTCCCCCACACTTTTGTGCATCATCTGCCAAAAGAAAGCCCCAAGTCTATGGAAGTTTGACTCAGCGTGTGACGCGATAGGAAACAGATGGCAAACTCGTCACAGGTTTTAGGTTCAGGCCATGTTGGGTGTAACCCTGTAGGAAAATTGATTTTTCTAAATATTAGTGACCTAGTTTTTGAAACTGCTGGCAAAGGGTGTTTTTCTTACACATTCAATACTTTATGTAAGTAAATACTTTAAAAGTATTTACTTACCTTGAGCCTTGAATTTGTGTAGAGTCCTAAAACAAAAGCTTTGGCATGCATTGTGGAAAAAGGTTGGGACATAGGATAAACCGATAATAGTAAATAGGAAAACAGGATGCTAAAAGTATTTTGTAACTTTCATTAGACTCAAAGGAACATTCTTCCTCCAAAAAGGCCTTTTTACACAAAAATATTTATAGCTGGATTGTCTAAACAACTCATGAAATCAACCGAAAAGCTCTGTACTATCTTCAGCCACAAATACATGCCAGAAGTCTTTCAGAATGCAGAAGAATTTGTGTTATATTGTATTTTTACCTGTTATTTTTGACAAAGCTACGAACCAGGAGGCAGCTGGAGATTCCCTGGCTATGCATTCCTCACAAGCCTGAAAATCACTGAAGCATCTCATCCTAAATCTACATGGTTAAAATCTCATTTGCCTTCTGTATGCGTTGGGCCTCGCAGCTGCTGGCATCACCTGCTGCTTCTGACAAAGAGGTACCTGCTTAAGTGAACTGAAGAAGATTTATTTCTGAATGTTGTAATGGAAATTCAGTCTTCTGCCATCACGGAACACCAGGAACTGGTACGTTGAGGGGTAATGGTGATAGTGAGATCACTGTAGCCTGATGTTTATTCTGAGTGGGGTTTCTTTGAGAGGTGTGAATCAGCACCTTTACAGAAAAAAACCCCAAGAAATTAAACAACAAAAGTTACCTCTGTGGATTCTTTTAGCCTTTGTAGTGGAATTTCTGAAATGAGGGAGAAGAGTCATTCCCGCAGAGTATTCTCTGCATTTCTTTTTGCAGATACAAGTCTTTGCGGAGATGAAGGCAGCGGCCATAGGACAGAAGTGAAGAGACTTGCATGGGAATATTGTGACTTTTCTTATAACGTGTTTTCTCAGAGGGTGGAATTCATTTGTGGTTTAAATGCGATGCTGTTTCTGCTGGGGCAGTGGCACCCTCTGATATTCAAAGCAGAGCTCCAGACTGGTTGTGGTGGGGTGTCTGGCGTGCTTCATCTACGTTGGCTTTATGAGCTGGGAGGTCTGGGAAGCATGCCCTGTCAGTAAATCTCTGCTTTCCCATTCGGGTTCCAATCTAAACTTTCTAGACTTGGCAGCCATTTGGAATGAAGTGTTTCGTGGGGGACCCAGGACCCTCGCAGATGCTCTCTCTGATTTGCAGCTCCATACCTGGTGCCTTCATGGTCATCTTTGCTCTAATTTCTGTCCATTTGGCCCGGTCTTGTCTGTCATAGAATCACAGAATGGTTTGGGTTGGGAGGGACCTCAAAGCTCATCTAGTTCCAACCCCCTGCCAGGGTAGGGACACCTCCCATAGACCAGGTTGCTCAAAGCCCCGTCCAACCTGGCCTTGAACACATCCAGTGATGGAGCATCCACAGCTGCCTTGGGCAACCTCTGCCAGTGACTCACCACTCTCAGGGTAAAGAATTTCTTTCTAAATTCCAATCTAAATCTCCCTTCCTCCAGTATGAACCCATCACCCCTTGTCCTGTCACTAGAAGCCCTTGTGAAAAATCCCTCCCCACCTTTCTTGCAGGGCCCCTTCAAATTTACAAAGTTCCCACCCGGCTGTCACAAAGGTCACTGCGTCTGCCCTGAGGGGACTTCAGATGCTTTAATGGAGGAACCTCTAAAATCATGTTATTTACCAAAGCCGAGGGCTTCCACGTGGCTTTGGGCGCATTTCTGTCAACTCACAAGTGTGTGCTGCAGTTCTTTTTATTGAATGACAGGTGATATTACAGCAGTCAGTCAGGCGGCTGTTTTAAGATGCCTCAGATGATTTGTCTATGCTATGATGATTCATCGCTCCATTTTTATTTCATAATAGAGAGAAAGTGGGGAGGATTCTGTCTTCTACTGCAGTCCTCACTGCGCTGGGTTGCCTACCTGTGTCCATGACCTCTTTCAGCCTATTTCAAAGTTCAGCAAAAAAAAAAGAAGTGCCAAGTATCACAAGCACTTCTTTAGGGAATACATCTGTCTCGTGTCCTCCCGGCAGCTGGCTCTTTGCTGCCTGCACGTTATCTTAATACCTAGCTCTGTCCAGAGTAAGTCTTTGGCATCTTAAAAGCAAATGTGGTACAGAGCTGCCAAAAGGTTCCTTTACCCAAACTTCTCAGTATTCGAACTGCTTTTCTGTAGCGTGTCTCTGCTTCGTACTTCATGCATGAAGTTGGAAAAGCAGCCTCTGACTCTGATACATCAATAGCATCCCAGTATGCTAATTAAATTCCTTCTCCAGAGCAAGCCATCACTTCTCAAAAAAATACTACTCGGTGTGGTGATGGATGTGAGACGTTACCTGCAATTTCACACGTCTTCAGGTTCTGATTTATGGATGTTACTGATTTTACCGGACAGTTACGTCATCTGCAGAAATCCTAAGGTCTAATTGTCAAAGGTGGTGCTCATGTACAGCTCGTAACTGAAACGAAGTCATAACCTTTCTGAAAATTGTCCTAGAAATGGTTTGCTGAGTTCTACCCAGATTCATCAAATGAACTCCTATGGGGGAACAAAAAAAAGGACTGGCGTTGTGTCTGCTTAGGACAGTCCAAAAGAGCCGGAGTGTGGAGGAATATGTGATGAGCATCATTAGATCACTTAATGCAGCATCAAAAGGAATATTAGAGGGGAAATATGAAATTAAAAATCCGCTCTGAGCTGTAGATAACTCTAGGGAGGAGATAGAGGGAAAAAAAGGTAGGGATGCTAAGGAGCTTGTATGTGGATGTCCGTGTTTAAATTCTGTATACGTAGGGGGAGTAGGTATATTCTCAGTCCACCGGGAATTCTGCCTCTGTCTTCAATCAAGTTTGGACTCTAAATAAATCATAAAATGTGGAAAAAAAACCTATTGTTACCATGTAACCCAGCAGCTATTGCTTAATTTCCTGCTTATGCCATTTAGGAAATACTGTCTGGCTTGGGATATTTTCAGCTTTAAATAATCACTAAAACATCATGATAAATTCTAGTCACTGTTTTAAAAATATCTCTATTTTTAAGTGTATGTTTCTATACCAGTGTCCAAACACTGAATCTTATCTCTCTCCACCGGCCTGAATAATACATTTTCAATCTTGTTCACCATGTAGTTTGCGGTAGGCTTTTAAGTTTGTTTTGATTTGCGCTGCGAGGAACTCTGAGACTCCAATATGGAATTTCTGAAGAATCAATCTAAGAACTGATCTTATTTGATGTTTTCTCTAGTCCTCTGGAGAAAAATGGAAGGATGCTAATGGAATAGGTTGAAAAAATGGGATATATTGTGAAAAGAGGAGGGTGGCAATACCGCAGAGAAGTTCTTGAATGACATTTGACAAATAAATAGACACTGTTTAAAACCTAAGAGGATGAAGCGTGGTGTTATACAATGAAGGATGAACAATTTAAAATGGAGCAAATTGGAAGATTTTATCAGGTGCACATGATTGATAAACAGGAAGATGCATCACTCAAGCTGGGACAGGTGTAGGAGATAAACTATAGGAATCGTAGGGAAGGGGAGATGGGGAATCAAGAGCAAATGAATATGGGCAGATGTTGTAAGGGATCCATTTATAGTGGCTTAATAAATTACCACTCACCAGCTTAGTCCCAGGAGCTGTGCTGCCCATGTTCCCCTCCTGCAGCACTGGACAGTTTACCGTGCTCGTTTCTAACTTTACTTTTTAAAAGAAAGCATCCTTTGCTCCAAAAGCCTCCAAAATAAACATTTCTGATGTTTTCACCTTTCATTAGTCAACCTCTAATTTTATGAAGAGGCACTTCGTTAGTTGGGCAATGATCTAGTCTTCATATACTTGAGTTTGATTGGCGTTAATTACACTTTTTTTAGGTCTGTGCTTAATGAGCTCTGCATCAGTCATTCCCTTGCTTGGCCTGGAATCATCATCAGACTGATAATTCTATAATTACTTTGTCGTTCTGTTTATCTCCTTTCTGTGTTGACAAAACATTGCACTTCTTTTACTGATCCAGAAATTTGCTAGTTTTTGAAGAGGCATTAAAAAGTCAATGATGATAAATAAGACTTGTGTGAAACCTACAGAAGGAGCATATTTTTGCCCTGCTCCTGTTATGATGCCTATATTTAATAGCTGCTGCTTGGCATCTTCAATTCCCTTTCGAAAAGAAAGTGACTCATCATCTCATGAACAGAGTAAACCTTTTTTTTTAGCAAAATAACAGGTACGGTGCTATGCGGTGAATTTATTGGTGTCAATTTTTCTACCATTTTTGTCCAGTAATGGGGAAATCCCATTGTTGGAGTACCCTGCACCTCTACCATGCATTACAGATTTGTCTGAACTTTGGGAAGAATATTGTCGTTTTAACCAGATCTTGGTAGTTTATAATCCAGATCTAATAATTTGATATTGCAAGAAGCTGGACATCCGAATTTCCAATCCTGGAACCTACTTGTTTGGACCTTTGCTCAACTCTTTGCCTATCAACAGGCTGAGAAGAATGACCTCTTCTTTCCAGGCTACAAATTTTTGTCTCTATTTCTTTCATATTGGTGCAATGTTTTGATTCTGTAAGCAAATATTACTTAATCAAGTCTGGTTTTCTGGGACTGTTGAAGAACAAAAGCTTCCTCTTAGTTTATAAACTGGTGATGATGGTTTTCTTGTTCTTTTAAGAGATTTGGTGTCCTAAAGAGCAGCCGGGCTCTCCCGTGCTCATCCTCAAGTACTTCCAGATGGAGCCGATGCTGCTGGTCCCTCACAATGATTTTGCAGCGCTTCCCAAACCCAACTCTCTCCCTTGCTTGCCTTGCTCCAGGTCTGTCCCCGCTCCTTTTTGCACAGCAAAGAAAGGAAGTGAAGAAAATGTGACGCATCCAGAGCTCACAGCCACTGCCGTCACCCAACGTGGAGCAAAGCTGCCAGGGAGAGGAGCCTCCTTCAGTCATTCCTCAGACTCCTTTGTTGATCAGTCACAGGTTTGACAAGCTGCAGACTCTCTCCATCTCCATGCTAGAAAGGAACGACAAATCACTCCAAGTTGAGGCAACAAGTTGATCAAAGGCTCAGCAATGATCACGCTGAGATTCTTAGTGGTGGTTACAACCCCAGCCTCCCAGCAGAACGGCTTGTCAGCTCTGCTTTCACTCAGGTGTTCAAAACCCCCAAAACAGAGTCAAACCAGCAGACAAATAAAACGCCTCAAACACGGGTGTGTTTGACATCAAAGGCTGAGCTTGCCACATCTGCCAGTACCCGTTTTGTTTGTCTCACCCATCTGCTGCTCGTGACACTCGATGGATTCCTCTCCCCGTCTCCGCAGTGGTGGCTCAATATTGATGGCTTAGAAATTTCAGAAAAGCCAACTTTATAGCCTTTCCGAGTGGCTAGAGCTTGAGTTTAATGCATGTGTAGAGCCAGATTTTGGCTACATAAATTCTTGAGTCCCAAAGTCACTTGAGTGAGTATCCAGATTGAGGAGATAACGGCTTTCAAAGTGCATTGGATATCCCTTGGCAATCTTTTTTTTATGAGGATACTTTTTGCTTGGTTTTTTAGAGTTTTTTTCCGCTGCTGATGTCACGCGGTGGAGGAGGCAGCAGTGGTATAAAGAGAGCAGGTAATGCCTAGTAAAATGGAGAGAGCTATTAAGTGATTCTCTTCAAACAGGAGAATTTACCTTGGAAAATCCGCATACTAATCGTAGCTCAGGGACACGCGCTGTTCTATTAAAATGGAAACACGTTGCCATAGAGTGTGAACTGAAAAAAAAAATAAAGAAATCGTCTTGTGCTCCAGTGACCAGCCATTATGCTGTGTAAATACATGATCCCGTGTGTGCCAACTATTGTTAGCAAACATTTGTGTAGGCTTTTTTTATAGCAATATAAGATGACTTTAAAAACTCCTGGTCTCTCTTAGCTAGTAAAGAATCTGTCTCATTTTTTTATGGACTCCAGTTGCAAGAGATTAGATGTGCACATACTGGTATCGCTGTCAGTACCATTATGGGCCGTTATACCCATCAACAATTAACCTTCCTCTGCAAATAGCCCCCCAACCATCAGGGTGAAATTTGGATTTTATCTCTCTACTACAAGCTCTGACATTTCAGTGGTTATTTTTAATCTGGAAATGCAAAAATGCTTGCTTGCAATTCCAAGGGAAAGAGGATATTGGATATTTCTGGAATAAAACTCTCAGTATTGTTCTGTCGACCGCCTTTTGTAACCAGTGTTACATTTTATTCTCCCATTTTATTGTTGTTGTGTAGGACGGACGCGTTTGATCTTGCACAACATGCTGTGGACTCTCCCACCCTTCTCACAGGGTTTGCTCTTGCCTTGACCCAAGATCCTCCCACACCGTGAACTCAGCTGATCGAGCGAGCTATAATAGCTTCCTTCCTTAAGTGAGTATTCATTTTTCAGGATAATCATGACCATTAAATCCTACCTGTATTTTCCCCATGAAGTAGAAGAATAGTCAGCACCGTAAAAATCTGATGAATGTCAGTGTGAAAACTGCAATCAGCAACAAAGCCAAAATTGTAGGTTCCTGGTCCTCTTGTGTCTACCCATGCAGTTAAAATGCTGTCTTTATGGACTTAACCTATTTATGTCATTTTAAACCACACTGGAATTTGTTGATGGAGTCAACCCCGTCCACTTAATCTTTCCTGTATTTAGTGTGTGTCTAATGCCCTATTAACTGGTTTTACCCTCAGAATAAAATGGTAGTGTAGCAAAGCAACCCTGAGGTGTGACTTTGTGCAACAGCTCAGTTCGCTGTTGTCGAAGCTTTGGTGTGTAGAGGCTTAAATACAGCCTTGGAACTCCTGTGTAGTGCGGGGGAATGGTATAATTCTGCGTTTTGTGTTAAAATAGATAACTGTAACATGTAAGATGCACGCTGATTAATTTATTATTTTTGTAACTTAACAGAATGACTAGAGTTTGGTTCAGGGTTTTATTTGCAGGTGTTTATTCAGGAATTTAGTTAGTCCTCAGTTCCTTGAGAATTATTAATCCCGGGAAGGAGAGGGGGTGAAGGACAACCACAATATCATCATTTTTCAGGCTTCGGGCAGCAGTAGCTTGGATATGGACTCTATTTAAAGATACTTTATGTGCCCCTGTACTTGGAAGATGAAAGTTCATTAACTATATTGTAAACCAAGCTCTAATATTTTGAAAATCTGGTCCAGGATTTCTTTGTGTGCCATGGATTCTTTATTTCAGTATCTGTTTCAGAACAAAACAACGCAGTAGTAAATCAGCATTTCTGCAGACAGTTCTTGATGATATCTGCTGCACTTGGTGTTTCATCACATGAATCAAAGATGCAGCATTGAAACTCCAAATGGCAGCTCAGACTCATTCAGCTAAAAACTAATATACTGAAGAAAGAGGAGAAATCAAAGAGAAAATGGGGATGAATTGGACTGAAATAGCAGAACTCCATAATGATCCGTCTGGTTTCATACATATTGAGCAAATATACATCAAAGTGAGCAGCTCTCAATGTCGGAGTAGCCTTCTCATCTGCCAACCATTACGGCAAAACAGAGAGCACACAAAACACTTTCTCTCTTTATGGAGATGTTAATTAAATATTTCTGGTTTTATCCGTGGAATGCCGTTCCTCAGTGATTGAGTGAATACTCTATGAAACACAATCCAATCTATTTCCAGTCAATATAAAGACCTGATGCCTAAAGCAGAGCTGAGGTGGAATGGAGGTGTTGAGGTCAAACATTGCTAGCCCCGAAATGTTACCACTTATATACTGAAGCTAGGTACCTTCGCTGTCATTTTCAGCTTCTGTGAGGACCTGGGATAATGCTTTTGTGCATGCCAAGACTGCTCTGCTGCACACAACTTGTCATGTAGACCTGACCCAGAAACAAGACGTTCTTCCATTGTCCAGAGTCACTGGAAGCCATTCACTGAGCACGGCCATCAAGACCAACTTCCCTGCGGTTATAGCACCTTTTCTCCCAGCCACTGCAGCTGCAGTAGGTGATTGTGCCCCTTTTTTTTTCTAAAAGCGTGGTAGGCACGGTTCCTTTTTCCCACAGAGCTGTGCTCACCAGTTTGCAGGCTGTGCAGGGTGGAGGGAAGCATCTCAGAAAGCACCATCCAACTCAGGTCAGAAACACCTCCTGGTGAGGGCCTTGTGGATGGGAATGGTGGCTGTGGAGACTTTGGGATTTAGAGGGTGGAAACATTTAAACCTCCTGTGGTTGGGGAGCCCTCTATTTCCTTAGTGCCTGGTTCAACCACTGGCCTACAGGATGTAGAAGAAACTACAACTCTTCCACCTCTTACTTTTTTTGCTTCCCTTGTGGAGAAAACATTGGCAAGGTGTCAGGCTTGCTGAGTTCATAGGACATGTGCCACTGTCCATCTTCAGCAGAGCTTCACAGGTCCCACATTTATCTTCTGAGTCTTGGGTTCCCTCTTGTGAGAACATGACAGCAGTTCAGACAGCTATTGGTGTCCTCTCCTGACAGAGCACCTAACTCAGTGACTGTTTTCCAACTCTCATTCTTTCTGGCAAAAGTTCTGCGTATTTTGGAACTACACCTCCATTTTTAACTTCTTTGCCTGCAGAACAGGGTTTCACTTGGTTGACAGCACTTCAGAGCATCATTATCTGGCCGCTCCACCAGGTTCCTTCTTTGCAAAGAAGGGTCAGAACTGCCACCAGCCAAACATTGCCGTAGCATTTTCTACATAGTTCTTATTTGAAATATTCTTTTCAGTCCTACTATTCAGTCTTCTACAGTCTGAAAGGCCCAAATCTGTCTTTAATTTCTCTGTTGCTTTAGGTATCTCTCTTTCCATTCTCACTATATCCATGATGCTTTTTCTTTTGAAAAGATACTGCATCATTCCTTCATGCAGTGATTTTTGAAACGCTTTTCCATTTACATTTCTCTCTTTCAGGTCAGTCTCCACTTATTTGGACAACATCTTCCCTTAAAATCCTAGTGCAGCTCTCTCAGCTTGGAGGTAAAAATCTATCATTCTAATAGACCTGAAAAATACTTTTATTTTCTAATCACTGATTTAAATATTACATCTTCTAAAAATAACTAAAGTACTGTATGAATGTACAGGTTGCTAATGGATAATGTTTTTGAATTATCGTCAATTTCCTGTGTACTCAGCCAAGTCCAATTTACTTAATTATTGGTTAAATCTGATTCTGACCGTGCTGCACTTAAAGAGGAAGAAGAAACAGAGACTTTGATTAAACTTTTGTAATAACTAATTACAAAGCAAAGAGAAGTAAAATTCAGCGTTGGAAAAGTAACAAATCGGGTTTTGCTGTGATAGTTTCCTTGTGTGGTGCATGCTTAATACTGTGAAATCGCTATGAAATTGCCATTATTATTCTTCAGTACAGCACCCAGAAATTCTTCTAATGTGACCTCTGCAGGTGATTTACTCTGGAGAACAAGTAAGTGTTACAACATGATAAAATGAAATTTTGGTAAAAAAACATTTCCTATTTCATGCTGCTCCTGTATCTCCAGTGACTAACATGACAGCGAAGGTTTGGGGGGTTTATTGTTAACTAAAAGTGCACTTGACCACCATACCAAGAAATATTAAAATTAATAGCAACGTGTGTAAAGTTAACTTAATTTTTCTGGAGCTACAGCAGCTTTTAGCTCACACTGAAGCTACTTTTTGAGGCAGGTCATTTACCTTTGAGTAAAAGTAAACTATTTCTTGCCAATTAGTGAACATGAACTGACATGAGAAAGGACAATCTTAGTTATCCTTAGCACCTCCACGAGCTGTGGCAGTTGGCTATGTGACATCTTCCCCCCTCTAAAAATCGTGATGTTGGGGCATTCTAGGTGGGAACTGATTCTGGAGCAGCCCATGAGTTCTGATGTGGTGCGACTGAAGGACAGGGAGTTTTGGAAGAGGAGAGTTAAAATGTGTTTCAGCACCTCCTGCTGCTTTGCTGTGTAGGATGTGGAGGTGATAGTTTGTGGATACTCCCATGAAAATACTGCTCTTTTGGTTTGTAAATACAGGCGAGTGGTGGTGTCTCTTGCTGTAAAAACTGCCCTTTTACAGTGGATTTGTTTCTGTGAGCTTCCAACAGTCCCATCCATCCCACCATTGCCTTCTCTCCCATCTGTCCCACCATTGCCTTCTGTCCCATCCGTCCCACCATCACCTTCTCTCCCATCCATCTCACCATCGTCTTCTTGCAGAAAAACTCCGAAAGAGAGGAGCAGAGCCCAGCACCATCAGCTTGCTCACATGGGAAGGGCTCATACTCAGCTGGTCTTTGGTGGGTTGGTCTTTGCTGATCTTTGAATGTTCAAGTATTAGGGAGGGTGGCTGAGGGCAGGAAAAGATTCCTTAGAGATCTGAGTTGAGGTATGGTGCTAAGAAAATAAAGAGAAGTGTACCTTGCTACTTCTGCCTTGGGCTTTTCTTAAAAAAGCACCAACAAACCTACCTCTAGTTCTGTTGAAAAACTGTTCTTAAAAGAAAAAGAGAAGAGAGCGATACCTCTTTCTGGACTTTGGAAGATGTGGAGAAAAAAAAAAAGGGGGTATTTTCTGTAGGCTTCAGCAATACTGATAATTTCCTCCCCACAGCCCAAGGAGATGCTGTAGCTTAGAAAGCAGTGTTTATATTAACCAGGGGCTTCTTCCTGGGAAGAGATGCTTTATTTTTCTGCTTCCATTTTGGTGTGTTGTAACTGATCAGTGCTTCTCCAGTGTATCAGATGTTCATCACTCTCATTAAATGCGTGTCTGTTGATGTGCCTGTTAGTTTATACCCTTCAGCAGAAGACCTTTGTAGCCACTAAGGTAACTTACGTCCGTGTGGTTGTATGGCCCTGCCGGGGCCTGAGCACCCCGTGCCGCTGCCCCTCGCACCCCCGGGCAGGCAGGGAAACACAGACCCTGGCCTTGAGATCAGGAGAATTTAATACAATAACGCACAAGAAACAGCAGCAATGACAACAGTGAGAGGTATAAAGGTATAAAACCAGGGATACAGAGCACTGACTAGCCCAGCTGTGGCTCCCTCCCAACTCCTGCTGAAAATAAGCCCTGTCCTGGCAGAACCAGGACGTTGTCCACCCCTTATTCCCCACCATCTATGTCATGCCCAGCAGCCAGTTAACAATCAGCAAAATACAGATGTGCTCAGAAAAGCTAGAAGGAAAGTGGTAGGAGGCTTTCTTCCAGTCTTTCTGAGGATTTATAATGAACTTTGCAGGAACACGGAGGGATGAGGAACGCTGCTGTGTGGAGACAGGGACAGGAGGAGAGTCCAGCCAGGGGTTCTTTGATGTTTGTGTGAACACGGGACCTTTTTATTCTCTGCGTATACTTTAACAAAATCTACAGAAGCACATTAAAATAAAAGAGCAAGCATGGTCTTATTCCGCTGCAGCCATCCATGAATTTTGCTTTTCCTTTTGTCTCTCTGCTGAAAGGTGGATCTCCCTGGTACGTGATTTCCTTGTCCCAGCTGTACGCAGACCTCACAGAGTGTCACTTATATGAAATAACCACAAAGGCAGCGAAAAGTGGCAGGTTTCTGTGCTGAGGCACAGTCGGTGCTAACTAAAAACACACACTCTTAGGTCAGGATGAGTTTAAATCCTGTGCTTAGAGGATGGGAGAGAGGCGGAATTAATTTATCACATATTTGTTTAACCCCACTGAAATGAACAGATTTGCACAGAGGAAGAGTGGAGTAACATGGGGTTTAATCAAACTGTCTTTCAGCTCTGCTTGAGCTCACTCCTGATTTTTCTTCTTTAATACTGAGTGCAGATAGTCTGCTGAAATAACAAAGGAATGTGTTATTTCATGCAGATGTTACTTAGTGTTATTTAAAAACATTTAAATCCTGCCTGGATCACCGTGCACATTGTTGTTATTATTATTTTGAATGTTACACAAGTGCATCTCTTGATACAAACAAATGAAATTACTTCCATGTATATAAAATATAATTATACTCCACAAGGAATAGAGCAGTGAACGGCGTGATTCGATGCTCGATGAACATTTAAACTACTGATTGAAGACATGGATAATCTATTCCATGTCATTTTTTAATAATTACGTTTCTCCCTAAGAATACAACCCTACCGCCTGTGCTCCGGGCTGTTGCCACACCAAGAGATTCCGCAGATTGAAGCCACAGAAGACAACTGGTGGCTTTAATAACGTATATCCCCTGAAGTGGAGAAAATTCTCTCTCAAGGTTTCTCCAGAAACTAAAGAGTAAGTTTTCTGAACTACCTTATTGTTAAAATCTGGACGACCAGAGGGGAAACTGTGTTTTCTCAATCTTTAGCATACACGGCAGGGTTGAGCTCAGGAGGTATAAAGCAATGGCCTTACCTCTGTATTTAGTAAATCAGCTAAAAAATAGCTATAGAGTTATAATGAGTGTGTTATTATAAGGGCAAATTGCAGCGCTCCCAAAAGGGACATGTTCTTTCATCCAGGGTGTCAGGAAAATAAGACATAACTGAGAAGCGCTACATATAATTTATTTGGGGTTTTTTAAAAAGCTGAAGAGGCGATTAAGGAAACTCAGACTTAATCACAGGGTAGGACATAATGGACTTACATGGACTAGAAACTGGTTAAGGGAAGAAACAAAGAGTGTGGAATAAATGGGTTTAGCAAGTTAAAAATTGGACTGAAGACTTAATTCTGTTTTAATACCTAATGGGTTTTATCTATGGCATTGGGCGGGATGTTGTCATCTATACACTCAGGATTCAGATAAATGGGCAGTGAAAAGTCCTTTCTTTCAATCCAAACAAACTACTTCTCATTTTGGTTTTTTTGCAGCTTTATTCAAATACCAATAAATGCCATTCCCAGGAAATCTGAATAGCTGTAAATGGGAAAAGTTTTTATTACTTAATAGAAGGATAACATTTTAAAGTCTACGGTTTAGCTGTTACAGCCTGAAAAAATCTGCCTTTATTTATTTGCTTTTATTATTAGAATGACAGCTGGTGTAATAATGAGTTTGCATTTGGATAGAAACCTGTAATTAAATCACAGATGTTATGGGAAAAAAAATTTACATCCGATCATCCAGTTGATGTTCCTGTCCACATAGAAAACATTTTGGGGGACTGCTTTTTTGTATTTGTGGAGGCAGCCCCTAAGTGACAGCATTGAGAACTTAGTGAGTTTTGCTTTCTCAATGAGTTTCTCTTGAGGGTGGTGAGACACTGGCACAGGTTGCCCAGGGAGGCTGTAGATGCCTCAACACTGGAGGTGTTCAAGGCCAGGTTGGACGGGGCTTTGAGCAACCTGGTCTAGTGGGAGGTGTCCCTGTCCATGGCAGGGGGGTTGGAAGTAGCTGATCTTTGAGGTCCCTTCCAGCCCAAACCATTCTGTGATTCTTTCCTTCTTCCCTTCCTTCCTTTGCTTTTTACAGTCTCATGGATTCTATCCTTAGATTTGTTCATATTCAACTTCTTCAAATTATCTGGAATGTCAACAATTAAATATCGTTCTCAGTCTGAACACAAAACAAGATTTATTTTATTTTTCGTCTCCAGGCTGTATGTGTGCATGTTGAGTCACACATACGCATGCATGGAAAGGAGCAGTACCTGGGTATTAGTTGGCAGAAGGTGTTCCACATGTTGAATGAACATTCCAAGGGCTGTCACGCCTTGGGAAAGTTGCAGGACAGCTCTCAGATACATGAAGGGCATTTGGAAGAATAGACAGCGATACATTAGGGTGAATAATTTTCAAGAAAAACTGTTTTAATTGAATATTAGGAAGCTTTGTGACCCAGGGTGCTGAAAGACACAAGAGCAGTTTACAGAGAGTGCTTAAAGATGCTGCTTCACTGGGAGGTTGTCAGAGCTGGAGAAACATCCCTGAAGGTAGATGCAACAGCAAAGCTAATTTCATTCAGAACAGTGTCTTGCAATTGAAGCTCAATTATGTTAATTGGTGAGACAGTTCAGCACAGGAGTGGCTGGAGTCTCTGCTTTGAGGGTTATCAAAAGAGGCAAGCGTGCTCTTTGGGACAGTGGTACCTGTCTGAATTTCTGTTATCAATGGACTCAAGAGATTTATGAATCTCTTATGAAAGTATTTTTAAGCCTCAGAATCCCCTAACCTACAACCCTCCCTTGTTTATTACCTTGCATTGTCACAACTCTCTTTACTCTTGCTCAAGGCTCCTCTAGGTCTTGGAGATCCTGGGTCAATGTATGGGAATGGTTTAGGCTGGGATCTTGGCAGCTTCATATAGCTGCAATTTTTTTGTGTGAAGCTCCCATTGTCTTTAGTATGGAAAGGATTCATGTACTGCCTTAAATTCCACAAGTGTGTTGGTTTTTGTCATATGTTTGGAGGTGCTGCTTAGTCCTGTAGATCCTTTAAAGTTGAATATTGGACCGTATGAACTTCAGCTTGATGTTGTGTAAAACTGCGTAGCGGTGAGGGTTGAACAGAGGGTGAATATGTTCTATCACTGCCTCTCAGGATGTTTCTACTTAATGGTGCTAACTCCCTTTTATTTGATTAGGGACTTGGTGCTATCAAAACAGTCATGCAGATTTTATTACAGGTGTACAGAGATGCTGTTCCGTTCTATCCCTTGGATGGATGAATAGTTTTTGACACAAATCTGTGCGAACACCTTTGTTCCTCATTATTTTATAAAGAGGCCACCCAGTGAGCTATTTCAGTGGAAGAAGAAAAAAAAAAAGTGTTTACATGTACCTAGGGAGGATGATTGAGGATGATTTGATGTAACAATAATAATAAAATAATGCTGATGCGATCATAGTATCATTTTCATTGCATGCAGGTGGAAACTGAAGCTTCTGTTGCTGATGAGATACTGATGATGAATAATCAGCTTCCCATCCTAGAGAGGTAAACACAATCTGTGCCGGAATGTATATCAAGGGAAATCCTTCATGTATTTTCATGAGTTTTTGTGCACGGATAATATTCTTAGGTTGTTTTTTACAGCAGCCCACTCATTTTCATGGTAACAGTCGTGCTGGAGCATCCCTTTGCCATGCCCAACTCTGGTTTCACCACGGGCAGGGAGGTGCCCGTGGCAGGGCAGCTGGTCATGGAGCATCCTCACGGCTGGGCACTGGAGAAAGCCAGAAGTGATCTCCAAGAAGGAAGGTAGAAGAGCAGAGTCAGATGCAAGGGGAGAAATAGCCGCAGAATTTCACACCGAGGTGAGATATAGCAAAGAGATATCCCAGCAGAGGTTGTGGAGAGGCAGTTCTGCCCAGACTGGCAAGGAACAGGTCCGGAAATAGTGGTTGCAGCTAAATTTTTAATATGAATAAAGTGACATTGTGGAACTGGGCACTCACCTGCCGCTTTACCCAGAAAGGATTAATGGCTGAAGCGATGCAGATACAGGTTGAGCATCGTGTCATCCCAATTTTCAACATTTCTGGAGAAATAATAAGTGCTTACTGACACATCTTTCCATACGATCTTTCTCGATACTAATTATTGCACTAAGCCTTCAAATAAATAAGGCAATTCATCTCAGATCCTGATATGTGCCTGGATTTTATCGCCGATGTGTAATAAATGAAATCATGTCGTGTTAGAGCATAAGGCAGGAAGGTAGTAAGTCTAAATAGCTATTTAAAGAACATGATAAAAATGGTTTGAGTGGTAGAAGCCATTTATAAAGATGAGCTCACTGGTGAAACTTTACATAACTTTATATTTTGCCCTCTGATTTTCTTGTACTTATATGTCCTACCTCGTGTTTATTAAGTAAAGCCCTAATTTTAGTAGAAATCACTTCAAAGTTCTGAGGTACCCACTAATCGAGGATGTAAAAGATACAATAAAGAGAGAAAAAAGACAGAGAGACCTGAGAGTATCTTTCTAGTAATGAGTCTGCCACTAAATGCTGCTGTTAGTATAGAAACTGGATTAAGTTACAAGAATGTGCATGTTAACTATGGGACGTGTAGGGACATGGTTTAGTGGTGGGCTTGGCAGTGCTGGGTTAATCTTAATTAGATGATCTTAAAGGTCTTTCCCAACTGAAACAATTGTATAATACACTGGTATTGGAGAACTGGTTCTGAAAGGAATTGTTCATTTTAAATGATGTTTCTTTCGGTCCTCGTTTAGGGATTATTAGACAGAGTTCCACCAGCTGCAGAAAAATACTGGAAAGTAGGTCAGAATCTTAGTCAGAATGCTGAAAAACTGCCAAAAAAAATACATGTTAGTTTAATTTCCTGTTTCATCCTCTACCTGATAGTCCTAAGGTGCTTTTTTTCAGGGCTGCGATTAGGCAAATAAGCATTCACTCTTTTGAGTTCAAATTAATCTGTTTTTCCGCGGAGGGAGGACTATGGAGTAATAAAAAATAGAGAAACCAAATTCTGGAGTTCTTAGTGGTGTTGGCTTGCATTGTTGGCGTTCTGGAGCGCTGATTCAAACTGAGATTTTGTTTTTCAAATCAGTTTACATTTTCGTAGGGGAATGTGATGTTTTCATTTTAATTATGTCTATAACAATAACAGCTTTGCTTGTTCACTTACTGCAGCAATGTTTGCAGCTAATAATACTGATGCTGAAGGGGAGACCTTCTCGCTCTCAACAGCTCCCTGAGAGGAGGTTGGAGCCAGGTGGGGTTGGGCTCTTCTCCCAAGGAAAAAGCAACGGGACAAGAGGAAACAGCCTCAAGTTGTGCCGGGGGAGGTTCAGGTTGTACATGAGGAACAATTTCTTCCCTGCAAAGGTTGTCTAGGGCTGTGCCAGGCTGCCCAGGGCAGTGGTGGAGTCCCCATCCCTGGAGGGGTTTCCAAGCCGTGGAGATGTGGTGCTGAGGGATGTGGTTTAGTGGTGACCTGGCAGTGCTGGGGGAACGGTTGGACTCGATAGTCTTAAAGGTCTTTTCCAACCAAAACAATTCCATGATTGTGTAACAGAGGGAAGAGAGGACAGAGAACACTTCCTACAGCAACTGCTCTAAAATGTAATTGGCTGGAGAATGGATAAGTAATTAAAAACACCAAAATAAGGCAACATCCTGTTGTTGAGATGGAATAGCCAGGATGCTTGAAGGGGGCAATGTGGTGCCTTTTAACAGCTTCTCCTGGAGGTTCACCATTAACAGCTGTAACTACTACCAACCACCTGAAAATGTGAAAATACAGAGTATGTAGATGTTTGTCTCCCAGGACGGCAGCGTTACGTAGCAGCTCTGCACTGCTGCGGGTGCTCTCCCAGTTCTTCTCATAGCAGCTGTCTCCGTGCCGAGGCATCACCACCCAACATCCTCAACACACCGATGAAAGGTATTGTAGGGTCCCTGAAACAGCTTCTGGAAGATGTTGTCTGATGCAGGTTCTCACTTAAATGGCCAGAGTCAAACGCTGCTCAGCTGCATTTAAGAATTCCCTTCTTCATTAAATTCCTTTCCTAAATTGGTCCATAATCTCAGTTTAAAAACGTCCTGGTAAAAGCTCCTGGCTGCTATCGGCTACAAAATTATACAATCCTTCGTTTAAATTCATTAAATAGTTCTGTGAAAAGGGGAGCGAGCCATCTGTAATAAGCTAAAATTGCTGACACAGTACTCATAATAGGTTCTTTCCCAGAGGTTTTTATTGCAGTTATGTAAGAAATCATCGACTGAGGAAGTTCAAAGAAACTTTCAACATAGTTTTTTGTTGTTGTAGTTGTATTTTTGAGCGATGTAGCGGGAGACTGTGAAGATATCGCTCATAATAATTAGAGCTGTGAAACCTTGGGAAAATATGCCTAGGGACAAGGGAAAGTTTTTTATTTATGGAAAGTTTGAAGAATACTTTAAAATGGAGGAATGTCTGTAAAATCCAAATTGAAGTGGCCACTGACTCTGGAAATCCCTGCAGTTAGGAATGTGCCTTTTCTCTTACTGGTAATTCCTAGAGAATAAATAATATGCAGACCTCAGCTACAAAGTCGTGAAGCACTTGTGCGATGCAGTTCAGATTTTGGATTCTCTTCTGTCATACAACAGGTAACTCCAGGATGAAAGTGGTGGGATTAGTGACATGGGTAAATCCGGGTTGTAGCTGGAGACACGGTGTTGCAGTGTGGAGCAGGAGATGGCTTCCTCAGCCTCCAGCGTGGGCACCACGTCCCAGTAAGTAACACAATTGACTGTTGCTCGCCTGTTGGAACAACAGAATTATTGTGTTGGCCAAGGCCGTGGAAATGAGATCTGGGAGCAGAAGAGGCCTGGAGGGTTTATTGGAGTTGTTTCAACCTGAGATAGAGGACAGCATTTGGAATGAGCTGGGGGAATGAGCGGTTCCCCAACTCTTTCACTTTTCTTAGGGAGCTAGCCACAGAAAAAAAATCCCGCTCTGGGGGCTTGATGTACTTGGTTTCATTATTCTTGTTTCAACAAACAAATAATGCCTTTGTTTGGTTCAGCTATCTCCCTGACTTCAGGCGTTTGTCGCCGTGTATTCCAGTCTGTACTTGCTAACCTCTTGCTCATGCATCTATTCATATTCACACTGGACCAGCGCTACACCTGACTGTGAACAAGTGCACTGAGAAACGATTCCTTGCAGCCCACACAGTATGCTACGAATGACATCCTGACCTCTGGAGCAGCAGATGCATTAATTTTGGCAGAAAATCGCAATTTCTACTTTGAAACTATCGATTTCCCAAGAAAATACTGAAGTGCCTTGTCGCTGACACCTCTTTAGACGACTACAGCAATGGTACATCTAGGTCATTTATATGAGATTAATTAATGCTGCTGCTTTTTTTTTGGGGGGGGGGGGGGGGGGGGTGAGAGTAGACACTGTGAGCACATACACAAGCATCAGTTAATTTTTTTTTTCCCATCATCCATAAATAAAACTCTTAGCCTAAGGGTAAAAAAATCCAATTTTCTCTGTTTCAGGGAAAAGTCTGAATAGTCAATGAACCTTACACTGTGCCAACACACGTTCAAGATCAGTTAAAATCCAGTAACAGTTGTATTTTTCCTTCTTTTTTTTAAAGTTTGGAACTAGAAATGGAAGCAGACAACTTCCAACTGGAAATCAGGATGCAGTGATGATAAAATTAATTTAAACAGCAGTTACATGAGCACAGGAGGTCAAGAGTTTACAGAGAAATGGAGCTAAAAGGATCTATACTCATTTACCATTATATTTTTTTAATAATATTATAACAATATTTAATAATAATAATAATTTACTATTATATTTGCCACAGTATTTTTGGAGATTTAACACAGATGTGTTTGTTTTGTTGAGGGTTTTTTTTTTCCGAGTTCTTTACACAGAGTTTTGTTCAGAAAGCAGACAGGATGGGGACACCTCCAGCCACGTAACTGGCCTGGCCTGTAAAATCTGGCAGGTGTTTGCTGTCTTCTGTGTGATCAGGTACCTACACCTTGACTATTGAAACTTAATTCCACCCCTGCCTTGCTGTTAACATCACCCGTGGGCAGTCCTGTGGCCATGCTCCCACTGGGTCCCTTCCATCTCCTTGCTGATAGACCTGCCAACTTGTTGAAGATCGAAGAACTTGGTCCGTGCATCCTTTTCTTCGTGCTCTTCTTCCCTGCCTGCCGCTGCAGGTTTTTAATCACCGCATTCATTTCACCATCCGTGTTGGTGAGCTGCTGAATGACTTTACCCGCGCCCGCCTGTGACCCAGGACACTCAGCCGGCTCCACGTGAATGCTGAGGCGTGATGGATTTAGTCACAGCAGTGTATACCTGCTTCTGTTACAAGCAGTAATGCCCAATATTTACTGGTCTGCAACGATGAATTAGCTACGGGTCTTCTTTATTCATGGGATTACTTCTCGTTCTGTTCTGTAGCAAAAGCACAGATAACTTGGTCTTAACCAGGTGGGTTTTTTCTAACCAATTTCAGTATTCTGTAGTTCTACTTAAGATGTTAGAATTTTAAATTTTGTACAGTTTGCGTGTTCCTGGTGTTTCTGGCGTGCTGTCATTTAACTATTACATAATGAGTGAAACCTCTGTGAACATCTGCTTTTGACTTCAGGTTTAAAACACACACAGTTGTAATCAGTGCCACACAAATAACTTCTTTTCGATATTTTGTGCCAGTCAGCCTCAAGTACTGGCGTGATTATTCGGTAGATTCAGAATCCTTGAGGTAAACCATGGGACATGCTGAGGATCTGGAGAAGATAATCAGTGTGATGGTTGAGTTACGTTAGGTCTAGGCCCGCATTATGCTTTTTTAATTTTATAAAAGAGGGGAGGACCATTGGCTTCAGTGGAACTCTTCACAGCTCTTGACATTTGAAGAGGTGAAAAAGTCTTTGAACAATTGGAACTGCACTTAGTGATAATGTGCATGTCATGTCACTCTCATTGACGAGTGAAGGTTTGAAGGACAGTTTTCTCATCTGCAACGCCAACGTTTATAAAGAAACTGTCATTTATTCCTTCCAGTATCTCTCCATACCAACCTCTGGTGTTTTGTGAGACAGGGAAAGCTCTTCCTGTGCCACCCATCGTGACTCCACAGTGAGACTGCTCATGGAGGTGAAATAAGCCTTGGCCTCAGGTGTCTTTCTCAGTAAAAAAGTGTCTTTTTCAGAGCTGTGCAACCAGAGTGGTGGGGAAGGAGAGGGTTTTGAAGCACCAAAAAAATGGCTTCTTACCTACGTTAAGGTGTTGAACAGTGTAGCGGTTTTAAGCCTTCCCACAAGAATTCACGAGGTGTTTAAAGATAGAATAAAGATAAAATAACACCAAGATAACAGAAGGATGGCTTCCCCGAAGTATTACAGTTCTGCAAAGTGAACGTGAGGATTCAGGAGGTCGGATTTCTGGGGAGTGTTGCCCACAGCTGGTACCAGGTAACGTGATGGGAAGTGCCCTCTTGAGCAGAATTCAAAAGGTCTTCGTGATCCATCGTGACAAAGATGACCTGCGGGATACCTTCTTGAAGAGTCATGCTGAAAAACTGGTACCACACGCTAATGTATTTCTTTTAGCTCCATGTATTCCAGAAGAGATATTTTAGGAATACTGAAACGTATTAAAATCTACTTTAGGTACCTGTGCTAAGTATAATTAACCAGATCTCCTTGTTAAATTTCTTTTCATTTATGACAGAAGGTGGAGGGGAAAAAAGGGAATGGATCTATTAATTCTGTAACACGTCTTGGTGAAAAAAAAATTACCTTTTTTAATAGACTTTTTTGAATTACTGAGAAAAATGTTGCAATTTCAGGATTTTTGAAAAAATACATATATCGAAGAACTACTATGCAACTATTAGGTACACCTCCTGTATAAATTGAGATGGTATAGATGGAAGGTCCAGTATATAAATTGGTCAGCACCCTGACCAACGGCACTGAAATATCGCCATGTAATAGAGGTCAGTAAACCCCAGAAAAATTGCTTCATCGTAATTTTTCCTATCCACTTTCTAGTCCTGACAGAAAAGAGAATTAGGTTGCTGGATCTAAAGTATTATGAAATAGAGGTGTCGCTGGTTTAGGGCTGCATATTGTGCAGGTTGGTGGTTATAGCATTAATGCAAAATGTGGATCAGGCCGTTACTGTATTTAAATGAAATTTAACTGTGTTTATGCTAAAAATTGTAATTCGAATAGGAACACGTACAGGGACGGTTAGGGTGGCAGGGAGAGCAAAGAACCTAATTGATGGTTTGCTTACCCTACCAAAATGAAAGGTGAGAAGGGATAAGATTTTTATCTGCAAATACCTCAAGGGGTTAAGAGTTGGGAGAAAATAATTGACAAGGCTGCTGCTGCTGGCACCATAACCAATGGGGTGCAGATAAACGGAGATTGGGTGGAAGATTAATTTTAACTGGACAAGGAGAGAGGTTTTGGACCTGGCTCACAGTGTTGTGGTGTTATAAAGGTCTCAACATTTTAACAGGTAGGTTTAGCAGGCTTCTGGAAGTGGTTATACCCTGCAAAGTCGGTGTGGGGTTGGAGGTGCTGCTATGCAGGAGGCAAGGGACTGGTCCCACCATCTAGCTGGGTGTGGAGTTTTAGTTGGCATCCTGACAGCAGAAACAGCAAGGTGATGAAAGGGCTCGTAGAAAGCCCCAGCTTCTCATGTAAAGACTTTATAGCGGTTCAGTTTCCGGATGAACCAAGTGGATGATGTACCACTATCTCCTGTATGGCCCAGATCCTGCTGCAGGTAAGAGCTGTCTCAGCACTGCAGAGTAACATCTTGGTCTTCTGTCAGGCTGGAACAAAGATGCAGCCTCATCCAGTTGATAAGGAAGGGAGCAGCTCTCTAAAACTGCACTATCATCTAAATGGTCGACACGCCTGACAATACTCCATCCATGGTGGTTTTTTACTTCCAGAAATATGCCTTTTGCAGTTCACAGGACTTGCAGTGGTTGTCCATGAGGTTTTGGTACCGAGAGTGATATCCACCAAGTTTCTGGTGGGGTTGCAGGGGCAACTGGCCCATAGCTGACGGGGCTGTGGTTAGCAAATGTCACTGCGACCTCTGCTATTCATAAGTAGCTTCTTGGATCATCATCCAGATGGGCTGGGGGCTCCTGAGATCCTGCCAACTATGTTCTTTGTATGCTGAATATAGTCCTACAGGAATCGAGGTCAGTGGTGGAGCCTGAAGCGTCGAAGTGGGATTGTAGTGTAATGCTGAAGAGTGGCTCTGTAAAAATGAAAATACTGTCACGGCATCCTGTATTCCATTTTTTCCACTTCAAATGCGACCATTTTATAGATGAAAAGAGTTGTTTCACTAAAACCAGCCCTACTAACTCAAGCTCAGATCTTTAGCTCACACTTGGATCTGAAAGTCAAAGAGTTTCCTTTCTGGTGCCCTGTCACCAGTAATAGATGTTTTGCAGCCCCTAACTTGCACCTTTCATGGCCTCATTGCCTTCAGTGGGTTGATCAGATGTAATTAATTCGCTCTGGAGTTGTTTAATGATGCATAAGAAGGAAGAGATTCTAGCTCAATCTTGTGACTGCTTTGCCTCTGAAATCTAACAGGATTAAAGCACCATTAAAAAAAAAAAAATCCAAGTGAGCAGTGAAGCTAATGAAGCCAGGATTCTTATGGATTTGTGTGTGGTGGTTGATTGACTGTTTAACTGATTTATATGAAGATTGTGTTATCTCTCCTTATACCTATAATCCCTTTCTGCTGAATATTTTGCAGTTACATACTGGTTGCTGCAGAAATTCCTCAGTAGGATCAATGGTTATTAGGACAAAATGGGTCACAACCTGGTTCCTCTTTTGCCTAACCCCCTGGTTTGACAGAATTGGAAGCATTTAATTTTTCCTTTGCATCTTTTGCCGCTACATTTTGTGGGGAAAACGCACAGAGACATAGTCATGAGCTTGATAAACCATGGTACCATAAAACTAAATACATTAAAAAAGGCTAAAGATGTCAAATAACGAGTATGCCCTTCAGTGTGGTTTGCAGGACTGTGAGAGTAAGAAGAAACAATCCAGAAATGTTTCTCAGAGCACTCTTGAAAACTGCCCAAAGGAGAGGAGTGTTGGGAAGAAAATGCTTACGACTGAGACCAAGAAAATTGTTGGAAGTCAGATCGAGGACTGGGGCTAGGCAACCACACTGAAATTTTTTATACAACCTGTTCTTTTACAAACCTTTGGCAAATAATTGTGCTTAAATGGCAGAGTGAGATTTGAGGTCACATTGTTCATGAATAAGGGACAACTGTAGGTGCTCTTTTTCCTCTGAGCTACCTGCAAGTACCAAATTGGTAGGACAAGAGTTACTGGAACTTACTCAGCTGTCAGATTAGGTTCAAATTGGCCAGGGGTTGGAACTAGGTGATCTTTAAGGTCCCTTCCAGCCCAAACCATTCTATGATTCTGTGTTTCAGTCAGCTAATGGTGTTTAAAGTTTGCGGAATTAAATACATGCCAAGAAGGAATTTCACCAAAATCTGTAGGTCCTAGGAAATACGCTCATACACCTGGCTAAACAGTTACCCAGGACGACAAAAGCTCTGTTAAATCTTTGTGGGTTTGCTACGAAAAGTGATGCGTGTATAATTTAGGAATGTAACAAATCGTATGTTAAATGTCGTGTCACTTAGCACTCAGTGAGTTTTAGAAGACCGAAGCTACGGAAGTTCCAAACTGTTCAAAGCTTTCTAATTTATGAAAACCAAGAAACAGGGAAGTCTGGGAACTAAATCCAATACCTGGGAATGAAAGGAATCTACCTGATTTCTCACAGTCAAGAAGAGGAATAGTGTTCACATGTGTGCTCATTACAGCATCTCTGCAAATTCTGGATGATTTTTTTCTGTGTTAAAAACCTTTTTCTGATTTTTTTTTTTTTTTTTAAATTCTAAAACTAGTCTTAAGCAACACTTTTCACATCTAAGAATCCCAGTCCCTGCGTATTCCATTACTGACTAGAAGAGACTCTCCAAGTGCAACCAGAACTATAACATTAATCATATTAGAATAACGTACTTCATCATGGATGGTGTGGATATTGCTGCTGCGTTGCAGTAACAGCAATACATGCTGTCAAAGTTACGTACATCTGGCTAAATATGGGGAATATTATTTTTGCAGCCGTAGCTGAGATTAGAACAGACAGCGCATGGTAGGTTCAAAGTCATTTGTCCATTTTGCTGCTTCTGCTTCTTCAGTACCCGAGGAGTTTAGGCTGCATTAATGTGCTTTTTGTTCAGCTAGAGGAAAATTCATTATGAAAGAATTCAATGAAAATGGGTAATTTTAATCAACTTGATGGATTTCTCCTCGGCTACTGTATTATGAATCAATAGTAGTAAATCCATATAGTTAAGACTATAACTTGCAAGCCATTGCGGAAGGATCCAATGACTTCTGTGTTTCAGAGCCTCGAAGAAAAATGCGGAGAAATAGCAATGAAAGCTGAATGGCTGAAGTCCTTCCAATGAAAAGGTATTTTCTGTTTCTTTTCAAAATCTGTGATTAATATGGAACGGATGTATAGAATTTTTTACTTTAGACATTCAACGTAATTCATTGTTTTATTCCTCCCTGGTTATTTCTTTTCCGGATGGACTTTCCATGAGGCAGATTGCTGTGAGTGAGCTTTAATGGCAGAATTCATGGACTGGAGGTGGAAGGTGAAGTGGTTGCGGGAAGTGGTTGCATGAGGGTGAGTTCACATCCTTTAACTCCCCGGTGCTGGGAAGCAGTTCCTTTAGGAAGTGGTGGGTCTCCCTGCCAGACAGAGAAGGATTTGAAAGCATCTTTCGAGATAAATGTAAATATGTAAAATGAAACATTTTGTTTTATCTCCATGAGACAATTTCTGAGAGGACAAGTTGAATATATTTCTTTGGCTGATGTGAAGGATTAAACCCAAGGTGAAACTAGGAGAACAGAACTTGACTAAAATACATCTCTTACAGAGAATTTCCCTAATTAAATTGAAAAGTTGGCACATTTGTCAGTCTTAAACATTCAAGAGAGAATAATTTATGATTCATGGCAATCTCTGTTTAATGTTACAGGTTTCACATAAAGCATTTTGTAGACCTTGTGAGAGCAGATCTCAGGAACTAAGGCCTGGAATTCTTAAAACCAATAACACAAAGTTATTTTAAGGGTTGGCAGCTTTTCACGATGAAGATCGGGTCAGTACAAGACAGGTGAGTTACATTCCATTTGCGTGGCTCTCTAGGAAGTATTAAAGGAGTTGCATTTATTGCTTATTGCTCATATCTCTTCCTGTGTGAGTTTATACAGGTAATAGCCATGTTCCCAACTGTCCTGAAAATACAAGAGCGCCAAATTTTGTATGTTTTCTGTAGAAATCATCAAAGTTCATGATATAAAGTGGAACATCCTCTACTTTAATCCATGTATTGAGTTTATTTAAACAGAGAAATCGCGTGCACTTGTGAGATGTGAGGTAGTTCAGGACTTTTGTACTCAATTTGTTGATACCGAATACCAAAAGGATCGTTCTGCATTTTGGTTTTGGACTAAATCCCGGAACAATTTCTAGGCAATAGCAGAAGTTTGCCTTTTTCTTAATTAACGAGTTCACTCAAGAGAGAACTCAAGACAGAAGCTACTGCTGACAATGAAAACATAGACAAAGTAAAAGTGAGGGGAAAAATAGCAAAAAAAGAAAGTTACATTGAATCAAATAGAAAAATGCAGCCACTGTGATTTTGGATTTATTGGCTTAACTGTTTAGTTTGCTGTGAGAGGAGACATTGAAGGTCTTATTCAATATTAAGGTGAGACACTTGTTCTTCAATAGCTGGCTAATAATTATCATTGAGATCAAAATTTTTCTTCTTGCTAGGGAAAAAAAAATCTTAACAGATTCAAAGGTCTGTCTCCCTTTAAATCTATAAAAAATGGAAAACTTCAGCCTCTCTTCTTCACTGTCCATGAAAAATGTATAATCTCAGACACAAAGCTTGAGAAATATTTGACTCAGTACAAGTAACCACATGGCAGAAATGGAATTCTTGCTTGGCAGCTAACAGAAAATGCAACAGTTTGGGTCATTATCAGCATGTCTAAACTGTCCCAATCTTGCTTATAGCATGAGGTACGACACAGAGCAGGACCATGTCTCTCCATAGTTGGAGGAGGAGCTGGAATGGGTGGGTGTAAAGCAGATGTCCTTGGGGTACCCTGGAAGGATTCTCCTTGCAGACAGGTTGGTCCCAAACCAGAGCATCAGATAACAGCGTGGTCCGAGCGCTCACCCAGTCCTCTGACAAAGCCTCGCTGGCCAAGATGAATGAAGCCAGGCAGTGTTGTTCTCAGCCTGGTAAATCATTTCTTGGGCAAAACTGTTGAGATCACCGTTTATCAGCGGAATT
Source organism: Eurystomus gularis (assembly GCA_013400335.1). NCBI lineage: Eukaryota > Metazoa > Chordata > Aves > Coraciiformes > Coraciidae > Eurystomus > Eurystomus gularis. Next base: position 179,223 of record VZZY01015667.1, read on the forward strand.
AGGTAATAACAAAAGTACATCCTGGTAAGTTTATCAGGCTGCAAGTAATTGGAAGGAGCAGCGGTTTGATAGGTGGGTGGCAATATTTCACCGCGTCTTTGATACAAACTCAATTCTGCTGCTGGAGCGGTAGCGATTTTTAGAAGGTTTTAATAAGGGGGACAGCTGTGACTGTAGCCTTAGTGGAGTTCATGTCCTTTGTAGCATCAATAATTTACGATAATTTAATGGGGACTTGCAGAGTATAAAACAATCCTAGTGGAAGATGACTTTATTGAAGCCGTCTGCTATGGCTGAAGATTCTTTTAAGTATCCAGTTTAAATGAAACACTGAGTACGTGTCCTTTATACTTCTGCTATTACTCAAGAAAGAAACCTTGTTCAGCAGTCTTTTGGTGAAGAGAGTTATCACATTTCACTTGTTTTAGTGTGAAGAGAACAATCTCTCCTTGTTGGTCTGCTTCCAAAAAATTGCTGTTAGGACTTGAACAGGAAAGTATTTAATAATTTACATAATATCTGGTTCAAACCGCGTGCCTGACAAAACGGTTTATATGTTGTTCACAGACCTGTTCGGTAAAATGCACAGACCCAGTTCTAATCTTGCTCACATCCTCCTAGAAACACCAGAATACCTCTAGTGATTTTTTAATAGAATAAGCTTTACAGGGCTTAGAATCGGGAGCATAATGTGCGTTAGGGTGTCCTGAGCACGTGGCATGGCTGGGGGGAGAGCCGGGGCGTTGGAATCTTTGAGCGGTGCGATGTCATACCTGATTTCATTCTGGTTTCTGAAGACTTCCGTGACCCTTCTCTACAATTTCTTTATCTATATGTTCTCTTCCTGCCTTCAACAGTTTTCAATCTGTTTATCAGCCTTGTCTCAAAGGGAGCGAGCCGGCAGTATTTTCTAAAGATAGAAATCCAGGAGTGAAATCCCTTTATAGATCCCGCTGCGATGAAGGCCGTGGCTGCGTTCACCCTGTTTTCTTCATCAGATGAACTATATGGGAGATCATCCTCGGACAAAAGCTGGGGAAATTAGTCGATGTCATTTCTAGTGCTCGTACAGCTCCTTGCTTTTATGATTCACATCGTCACTCATTTTGAAAAAGAGTAATATGAGAAAACAAATAGCCAGCAAAATGTTTTCGGTGGTCATAATATTCTTAGTTATTTGACATATATCCCAGTCTCTTGGATCTTTTTCATCAACTTCATCAATAATTCAATTGTCTCCAGACCCTGCAGCCTTTCTGGAGGCTTTTTTTGGTGTTAATTCCCTCTGAAGTTGACTGAATTTGGCTAGGGAATTCTGAAGGTTATAAACCCATTTCTAGTCTCCTGGAAATCTCTCCATTTTCATTGTTGTCACAAGAGTACTTCTACATTACCATTACATAAGTTAAATTAACAACATAGGTCTAGTCATAGTCATAATCAATTTTCTGATTATGTAGAGAAGGAAAAAATGCTGGAGCATTAAGAATTTTTTTAAAGTACATTTAAGTCATTATTCATTTATAGGGTTGCATTAATTTCTGAATAATGCAGCACTGTGGATGGATGATTCACAGCGATGTAAAGTCTTTTGTAGTCATTTAGAGCCTCATTATATGAATCTATCACTCACTGTTTCCACCCACAGACACTTCTTGAACTGATGAGGCAGAATCATTATCATGCAGATAAAAGGGAGAGCCTGACAAAACAAACACAACAACAGCTTTAATTAGGCTAATGTTTTTCAGATTCCCACAAGGTTATAAAAGTACACTTCCAGCCATATCCAACGCAGGGCTCGATTCTTCCCAGTGTGAATAAGGGACTGGATCCAGCTGCAGGACCCAGCAGCGATCACAGCTCTTCTAAAATAGGCTTCTGGCTCACTGGCAGCAGGAAAAAATGGAAGGTTGATGGAAGAATATGCTGATTTAGCACATAAGCCTGCCATAAGAAAATACATAAAAATTTTAAAAAGAACCCTAAAGCCAGAAGGAGTAAAAACCTGGAGACCCCTGGAGACCCCAGCACCTGCAAAGCGACGGAGGTTCAGCTCCAGACTGAATCGTGCTGATTTATTTCCATTTCATTAGCAGAAAGTTACTTTCTGTTTGCTTCCTCAAATAATGTCACCTCAGCACTGATTCTCTTCTTCTTGTTCTTTATTTTCCCTTTGGAAAACATAATCTTGTGTTGGAGGTAGGACTGTGTTGGTAATGGAAAGCTGAGCCTGTTGAGGGAGGCTGAAATGCTTCCTCAACCAGAAATGATGCTTTTGGTTTCGTTGACCTCCCCACGGACAAGATTATAGAGAGATGAACAAGCGCAGGTGAAGTACAACCAAGGCTTTGATGAAAAGAAGGGAAAAAAATCTGCTATATTTAATACAAACATTTTTCCGATCTTTGTGTGTTACTTATGAGCGAGCTGTGGCTCGTGCTTGTTTTGTAGCTGTATTTAATCTTACATAGCCCCTGGATCTGCTGGTCTGCAAGGTTTCATACTCTCTCTGGCACTTCCTCTCCAAACAGCATGTTAAGCAGGAAAACACAACTTCTGCTTTTTTTTTTTTTCCAGACAAAGAACTGAGGCATGAGAGATGCTGGTGGTCAGAAGTGATTGGGTCCCTGTCTACTGAGCTAAGGAGATGGGTGTTCAAAAGGCTGAGCTCTACCACTGGAGGTAAGGACGGAGACTTTTTTTTGGCTTAAGATAGCCACAGCAATCAGGAGCACAAACGGTCTGTCTCTGTCTGTTTGGTAGGAACATTGATGTCTTTCTTTGAAAGTGTGCATCTAGCAACAGCTGCCACTCCTGGCCAGGAAGGTACTGTTAAAGGAAATGTGATATTCTGGCTGTGTTCAAAGACATTGCCCATGTCAGGAAGTGAGCGGCCATCTCTGGAACTAAGGTTTCACGGCATAAATTCCTCTCTGGAGGAATTGCATCGCTGTGCACTTCAGCACGTCTCTTCATTCAAAGCCTGCTTTGGAGCCATGGCTTCTTACGTGGAGAAATCCTTTCTCCAGGCTTTATTTTCTCCAACGTACAACAGAACGTGCAGTAAAGCAACGTGGCAATTTGTGGTGCCTCCAAGTGACTGCAAATTTACCCAAATACCTGCTCCATGAATACGCTTGAGACCCAGCTCTACATCTGCATGTAGTGAGTGCTGAAAGGACGGACTCCCACACTGGACAGTCCCGAAAGGCATCAAAGAGATGCGTTGGTGGTGTTACCCGTGCTGTTAGTATTTACAGAGAAAGCAGCTCTTAGGGGGTTGCTTTCTTGGTATGGTGACCTTGGTGGCAATGAGGGTGGTGAGCCCCTGGCCTGGGTTGCCCAGAGAGGTGGTCGCTGCCCCATCCCTGGAACCATTGCAGGTGAGGTTGGCCGGGGCTCTGAGCAACCTGCTCTAGTTGCAGATGTCCCTGCTCAGTGCAGGGGACTTGGACCAGATGCCCTTGAAAGGTCCCTTCCCACCCAAACCATTCTATGATTTTAAGATCAGGAGACATCAGATCCACTGTGTGACTCTTAAGATGTGCAAAAGCTAACAGTGCAGCCTCACTGGAAATAGCTCCTGATATATTTGTTCTTCATGCTTTGTTCACATTGTTTATTTAGTTGCTTTGGGTCATTGGGCCCAAATACGAGAAGGCAGCTGCATGGGACAACTCACTTTTAAAGTCTTACCTTCTGGAGAGCATGAGCAGCACTGCCAAAATCAGCACTGAGGACCCCCTGTATTAATTTGAAGGTTCTCATAAATAAGTTTCCTGCATGTTTATCATTTTCCCTGGAAGTTTAATCTTTCTAGAAAGGCAAAGAGATTTTTGGTGGCTGGACTGAAATTCATACAGCACAGCTCGTGCATTCAGGAGGAGTCCTGAAGGCTTCGTGACATGCTGGGCAGAGCCTCTGCTTCCTCACTGCTTCCTTAATTCTCCAAGGGGTGACACAGCTGATAAGGTCCCTGTGGCGTTTGTACCTGTTACCTCAGATTATTGATCCTAGACGGTGCCAGTTACCGTGTAAACGAGATTATTATTGCTCCTCAAAAAATAATAAAATGTGCACGCGTTAGAAGCAATACATGAATATGTAAATGATGCAGCCGGCCATTAATATCATAAAATCTTGCAGCTTAGTGCTTTGCTTGGAAACTAGAGAGGTTTTATTTCGTCTGTATCCAAGCAGAGATGGCAGATTGGCTTCCCCAAGGAGAGGCAGGTTGTGGAGAAGTTCTAGTTCTATTACGCAGCATTTGCATAGAGATGATTGTTTCCTGTGGGGCTTGATGTAGTAAGAGAGCGAGAGAAAGAGGAAGTGCAACGGTAAAACACCACGATACCGTGATTATTTTTTAAACATAGAAAGGAGGACTTGTTATAGCCACTTGTGGTGGTAACGATGGAATCAGTGTGGGGCTCCTTTTAAGATGTAATCACCTTGAAGTCCTGCCTGTTCTTTGTCTGCCACTTACCAAAAACTGATAAGGGTGATATATATTTTTAAAAAAACCCCAACCACCAAAAAAAAGAGGCTGTTTTCTAGTTCTTGTGGAAAACCAACCTTACTTTTGCATCCTTGGTGAAATGTGCAATAGAGGAGCCAAGAAAGAATCAGACTCTTTCACACTGAGGAGCTGTCGTTCTCCTGGGCGTATTTGAGGAAGGAAACGCCGGGAAGCTTTAAAAATGCCGCTTTGTACGTGGAATTAAAATCATTAGACATCTTTCTAACAAGGGTCGTTAAGTGCAGAAATGCCACTGGGGACTCGGGAGGTCCGTAGTGGAGCTCGTTGAAAGCTGGGCGAGGAGGCTGCAGAAGTCATGTCGTGCTTGTGGGGGGAGCGACAGCTGAGCACCCGTTCAGGGACCGCAGAGCAGGATGGAGCCACGTTCCCCCAGCCCATCCCTCCACGGCTCTGTGGGAAGGGATGGGACTGAGCTCCAGGAAGCTTTGTCCGAGGGCCATCTGGGTCTGGGAGTGTTACAGAGGAGAAATCAAATCATCTTCTTTTGATGGCTTCGCTAATGGGCAGGCTTTACTGGTGGATTGAAAATCTCCTAATTTAGCTAGGCTCACTTAGCTTTTATTTGTAATTGTTCGCGCTTCTTTCCTAATTACTCCTTGCCCACTGGAGAGTTTGGAAGTGCATTTACAGACCGAGTGGGAAGCAGGAGAGCTGGCCGAGGGCAGCTGGAAGCTGTGCCAGATGATTCCATGGATTTCGAATGGAGAAATGACAGGCGAATCATTGATTGCCCAAATTTCTTGAAACGTGTGATGTGCGGCCATGAATTGAATCCTTCTCAATCCTGGTATAGAAGCGTATTTCCCCTCACTGAAGAGATTTTAAGGAGGGGAATGTTCTCATTACAATTTTTGTCGTGAGGACAGATTGCTTGCTTTCTCCATTCTCATTAAAACCTCTGTCCAAAGAAAAAGCCATTTGGAATTTTAAAGCTTTATATTTCTTGTAATTCACGATGTTTAGGCTGTAAGAATCTGACCTTTCCACCATTCCGTGATTTGACAGATTGCTGCTGCTTCATGTTACCACCCGGTTTTTCCCATGTTACAAAGAGGGGTAATTAAGGAAGATTTACAGGTCTGTTCATAATTTCTTTAAGTGATGTAGGTCAGACGTGTCCTATTGTTGCACTGAAGTTAAAAGGTATTAATCACTTCAGATGAACTTACAAAGCACCCTTTCCTTCCTTTCTTTTTGCCGTTTATTGTTCTCAGGTATTCTAAATGAGAATAAAATATGCAAGACTATTTTCAGGTGTGAAAATTAATGATTGAGACAGAAATTCGCCGTGGTGGAGGCTTTGCGTGGAGCCTGGCTGTTGCCCATGATTTCAAAATTGCTGTTTTCAACAACTTAATGGTCTTTCTACTCCAACAACAGACTCCCTCTATTTGCTGAATAACTCACAGAGAATTCCAATGCGTTTTTATAAACACCTTCTAACCGAGTTTTCCATTTATTAAAGTTACTTTTCATGATTCTCTGCTGCAGATGTTTCCGTAGCCATTGTACCGGCATTAACAAAGTATCTCCATTGACATATTGTCCTAACCTTTGAATATTGCTGAGGTGAAATCCTCTCCCGAGCTGACATTTATATTAAGCTGTTTGCAGCATGCATTCCTGAATAAAAGTCCTGAATAAAATCTATTCCTGTCTGGCCACGCGGCATCTGCTTTGAAAACCACAGTCTCCTAATGAAAATGTCTATGGATGGGGTTGGAGCTGCATGATCCTGTTATTTTTGATGTAACTTGTGCATTTCTCTGGTCTGCAGTATCCCAGTCATGGCACTTTTGTGCCCGTGTAATGCTGACTTCTCTGCTGGTTTTAAGTTAGAGAAAAAGGTGAAGTGTTGTAATTTGGTCTTAAATCTGAAGGTTTCTGATTTCAACCACTTTATCTTCTGACTTTATTTCACCCTATAACTTCTCTGCAAAATGCAGTGAAGAAGCTCTGACGCAGATAACAGGAATGATCAATCAGTTTGTCAGGCTGGGAATTAAAATACTGTTTGGGAAGTGAAATCCCAGCGTATATTGAGGAGAACAAATTAGAAATTATTCAGCAAGCTCATGGACTTCTGCTGCCGAAATGAAATGTTTCTGAGGGACCACCTTCTTTGGACATGTTTGGTAAGGAAAGTTTCTTTTAACAAGCGAGATACAGAATCGTGGAATATATTTGGTTGGAAAAGACCTTTAAGATCATTAAATCCAACTGTTCCCTTAGCAGTGCCAGGTCACCACTGAACCATGTCCCTCAGCACCACATCTCCACGGCTTGGAAACCCCTCCAGGGATGGGGACTCCACCACTGCCCTGGGCAGCCTGGGACAGCTCTGCACAACACAACCCTTGTGGGGAAGAAATTTTTCTTATTGTCCAACCTAAACCTCCCCTGGCACAACTTGAGGCCATTTGCTGTTGTCCTATCACTTGTTCCTTGGGAGAAGAGCCTGACCCCACCTGGCTGTCTAGAGTCAGGAGGTCTCCCCTAAACCTACTTTTCTTCAGGCTCAACACCCCCAGGTCCCTCAGCTGCTCCTCACCAGCATTGTGCTCTAGACCCTTCCCCGGCTTCCTTGCCCTTCTCTGGACACGCTCCAGCAATCCGTGAAGTGAGACTGAAATTAAACTTTTTTTTGTAAGATCAGGTACAATATTTTATATATTTTAATTTTATATAATATTATTTTACATCTCTCATTGTTTAATTCCTGCCTTTGTGTGAAAAAAATAGGGCCAGAATTAGTGTTTTCATGGGTTCGCTTACGTGTTGAAAGCTATTTACGTTTAAACAGCTGTAGCCTACATCTTTTCTCCCCTTGCTGATGTAATCATAAATCACTAGCTGTTTCCGGAAGCCTGTGTCTTCACTTGTCTTTAAAGTTTATATTTCAAAATAATTACCAATGGACTAAAGATGTGTCCTCTGCAACTTGCAAACTTTGCCGGGCTTTGATTCCTGCCAGCGGCAGCCAGGTCCCTTTCCTGGTGAAATGAATGAGAGAAGTCATCGCCGAAGATTTCCTTCTGCTGCCCCATTTTTCTTCTTTATTCCTAACATTCGGCCCATTTGCCATGAGCTTCTTCACGTTTCAGAAACAGCCAGTCTTCTGCGAGAACAAATTGTGCTATTTACTTCTGTCCTCAGAGGAAACTGATGGTTTAGTGGCTGAAGTGTCCAGGACAATAAGGAGAACTGGTGCTGCCTGTTCCCAGACGAAGAAATATGTCGTAAGTAAATTGCTCTCAGCTGAAATCATGGGATGTCATGGAAGTAGGAACTGATTTGTATTCCGTTCTTCGTGTTTCTGAAGCATCGGAGCCTGCCCGTGGGGAGGAAGAGGACGGCCTGGGCATCGCAGCGCAAATAGTTTGCTTTCTGTAGGGTGGGGGGGGATGGCGAATGGATTTTTATTGCATTTTTCAAATGCACTGTTTACCCTTCATCTTTAAGAGGATATGTCTGTTATGAACCAAGAGGGAAACAACAAATTTAAAAAGGGAAAAAAAATAGAGTTGTTTGAAATTGAAAATATATCTCTGCTGTCGAAAGCTTAGCTCCCTGGTTCGGTCGCAAGCCCCAGTCCTCCACGCTTAGCTGTTAATATTTGTGATTTTGCTCGTCAAGGCTTGGCTTCTTTCAAAGTAAAATAAAATCCAGCCTTTTTTCCCTTCTATATTTTTAATGCCTGACTCCACTCAGTGCTGCGAAGCTGTCCCGAGGCTCCTTGATGACACTCTGTGCCGGGGGGACCGTGTCCTGAGCCGCTCTGCAGCCCGCTCCCCTCCTTTCAGGTTGTACGTAAAGCCAAAAAATCACAGAGTCCTTATCTTAGAAACACGGGGGGAATACCCCCGTGCCCTAGAAATGGCCCGATGCACGGGCAATGATGTGGCAGATGGCCTCAGAAGAGACCACCTCCAAGCCTTACCACTGCTGGCTGCCTGGAGCAGAAACCTCGCTGTAGATGTAAGGTGGGTGCCCATACACGTGTTGCTGAAGTTACTTCACTCTTCTTATTTTAAACAGGAAAGAAGGTAATAAATGAATGATGTGGCGTGAAAGTGAGATTACAGGTGGACTCATAGAAATTCCCCTTCTGACTCTTTTTAGGGCTGTTCTCAAAGCAGCTGGAAGGTCTGAAGGCATCTGGAGGAGCTGAAGTCAGCGGAGATGTCCTTTAAATGCTGCTTTAATCTCAAATACTCAGAGATGATAGTGCTTCTTGAGTCACCTCGGTTCAGTCCGCAGCTTCAGAAGGGTGGTGTTTGATTTGAAGACAGAAGCATCAACCGATTGTCTCAAAGGTAGGTTGGTACAGCGAGCGAGGCTCTTCCCACCATATTTCAGTGCTGCTCAAAAAAGCAGTTGCAAAAATCCAGTTAGGCACCTCCGGACCCGTGAAATTCAGGCTTTTGAAATTTAGTGTTGCTATGTGTATTTAACATGATTCCTAATGTCTCCCAAAATGAGCTTTCTCTATATTTACTTAGCACGTTGCACAATTTCATTTGACAGCCACTGAGTTGGCAGCAGGTGAATCCCAACCAGAAATTTGCCATTTTGTTTAGAAATCCATAATCTGTATTCTAATAGAAAATGACTCCTGATGTCACCAACACATAAAGAACCTGATAATCAGGGAAACAGTTTCCCCCATGAACCTGGCTATTATGAGAGTCTCTCTTTTTTTTTTTAATTGTAGGAATAAGTTGTGGAGGGACTGTAGCTCTAAAGACATTTCTTTTGGCCAATTTCTGTTTGTTTCTGTTTCCTTCAATGTGCTCTGCAGGGGAATAACGTGTGTGGTAAATAGAATTCTGTGCTTTCCACAGAGCAGATACCCGGTAAGCCTGATGCGGATTGCCTGGATTTGAGGACAGTCGAGGCAAAATTCATTTCCTAAATCCAAATAGACTTCTGGATGAGTTGTGCTATCGCGGGTGTATCTGTGAGAGAAGTTTAAAAGTTGAGGGGCTGGGCTTTGCAGAAGGAGATCAACTGGCTTTCCTGGGTGAGTACAGAAACGGGAGAAATCCCTTGTAGTTCTGCACAAGAAGTGTGATTTACTGCCAAGGCAGCAGAGCAGGAGGTTTCAGTAAATGGTTACTGTGCAATGCACTCTGTAGATTTTCATTACAAGTTCGCCCATGACTTGAAGAAACTTGCAGAAAACATAAATAGCCAATTCAAATGTGTTTTTGAAATTTCCAGAACTGCATTAAGTCACAGGAGTTCATTACATCAGATGCTGTACTTTTCCCCCTACATTTAAGAAAGAAAAGTGGCAAAAGCCGAGTCTTGTAATTTAAGTTGTGAACAGCAGAATTATTTAAGTGCTCACAGCATTTGGGAGAGAGCTGAAGTGTGATAATTATATATACACACATATATATGTGCACATACACATATATATATAGATAATCTAGCCTCCTCAATTTTGGGTATCGTTAATCTGCATTGTATGGTACAAAGCAGTAAAAATACCCCCTCGTTTGAGCTGGTGCTGGTCTGTTCAGAAGGCTGGTGGAACAGCTCCTCTGACACAGCCAAGGTTCACCCGTGTGCGCTTGCAGAGCGATGGAAGTTCACACCACGGTACTATTGGCATCCTGAATTCAATACCACAAAGTTTGCCCCCTTGAAGTCCTGAAAGGCCACCAGAAGGTCTCCAGGCTGAACAAGTCCAACTCTTCCAGCCTGGCCTTCCAGCAGAGGGGTTCCAACCCTCCCGTCATTGCTGGGGCTTCCTGGCCCTGCTCCACTAGGTCCGTGTCTTTACCTTAATAAGCATGTCATGCTTAACCTGGTTAAGCAAAGTGGACATCTGTCAGGCTCTGGCTTTGCCATCCAGAAAGCTGTCTGAGTCTCACTGGGTCCTGCTCTACCACAGAAATCATCTTCTGTGCTTAGTGTGTTCTGGCCGTTACCCTCCAGCTCTCGCACTTGCACCAGGAGCTGTTGGCTCCTCAACGAAATGGGTGCAGCAAAAGCCTAATGACAATTCTCATTCAGAAAAGCGATGTTCCTTCAGGTTAACCCAAACCAGAAAAGCATGGGTTAACTGGGAAAGCAAGTACGCTCAGCAGAGAGATTTTACACTTCTCACCAACCTCCTCCACCAGACAGCTCTGTTGCAAAACCCTGGCCAGCGAGGGCAGTGCTGCAGACCTTGAGGCTGGTGCCTGTTGTTGAGCCTGCCAGCAGTCGGGGGATTGATGGACATTGGTTACAACTGACTTTATTTCTCAGTCACCTGTTTTTTCCATGGTGGAGCCAGATTTCAGAAGGGGCAGGGCTGGGATTTCAGCAAGCCCGCTCAGCTCTGAAATCCCCACAGCTCTGCCCACCCCATCCACCTCCATAGCTTGGTGGCAGTGAGGATGTGTGAGTCTTGAAGCTTCTCTGGGTATTTTTTACCCTTTTAGGCTTAAGTAGACAAGCAGATGTGTGCAATTAGTTCTCTGTTGCTTTATTTTCTGCAGCTGCCTCTATGTACCTCCAGCTGTAAAGGATCACTTCGTTGAGCTGTCAGAGCCATAGTCAACACTCTCAGTTTCATCTTTTGCTCAACCTGAAACATCTCTTGCCACTTTTGGGATGAGAAAATAGCAATTCTGGTGTATCATCATTTTTTTTTTCTTTCCGTTCAAATTACAGACTATTTGGAACACGGACTGTCATTCATTATGTGTTTGAACAGTTGCTCCTGCAATGGAGTCCTTGAACTTTTGGGGGGCTATTTAGAACATAAATCATAACGACGCATTAGGCAGGGGGAAGAGAAGGTTTTATTTAATTTTGCCTATCCACAGATCTGTAAAATTAAACACGTTGGAAAACAAAGCCAGAGCAAGCATTCTTGTGGTAATCCAAAGCAGTAAGCGTGCCATCTGTCACCCAGCACTCTTCTGGTTCCTGGAGTCCCACAGCGGTCAAGAAAAATGGTCTTTGTGAGACCCTCAGAGAAATATGTCCCGGCGACTTGAGAAATTGAATCAGAATAATATCAGAATGTGGAAATTCTGCTATGGAAATCCAGTTACTGTCTTTTACAGGATTTATTGTGTAGCCTCGAGAAGTTAGGAGCTCTATGGAAACATGTCCTTCCCAGAGAGCTCTCTTACTGGCCTGGTTTCCCTTTCTTAATCTAAATACGATTGAGATCTTCAGGTTTATTTCTCTTTTTTTTGTTGGAAACAGAGGTTTAACATAAGTATCTTCCCTCCTGATCACTAGCCAGAGTGCAGGCAAGATGACATTGTTTCCAGGTTTTGTTCCCACTGTTTTATAGGGCTTGTGAAACCTTCAAAACAAACTCCAGAAGTTGCTAGGATGAGAGGAAATGGCCTCAAGTCGCACCAGGAGAGGTCATACTAGGAAAAAAATCTTCCCTAGAAGGGTTGTGAAGGGCTGTCCCAGGCTGCCCAGGGCAGTGGAGGAGTTTCCAAGCCGTGGAGATGTGGTGTTGAGGGTCATGGTTTAGTGATGACCTGGCAGTGCTGGATTACTGGATGGACTTGATGATCTTAAAGGTATCTTCCAACCAAAGCCATTGTATGAGATTATGATTGGTATGGAAAAAAAAAAGCTGTTAGTAGTACTCTATAAATTCTCTTGCTTGAGACATTCTCTTCATGGAGATGACGGATGGAAGCGTTATTTTCTCATGTGAAAAAATAATAATTCTAAAATCTGATATGTTTCCCAAATATTCTTGGGTTGGTGGTGTGTGGCTTAAAATAAAAGAATAGTGAGATTTGTACCTCCAAGGTAAATGTTTAGAAACGATGCGACGTAAGAGTTTCTTGTGTACTGTCTAGTGGGGAAAGCTGCTGCGTCTCGTATGATCAAGCTGATGGCTTTGTTCAAGTCAGACAGGCAGGCAGGCTCCTTCCCAACAAACAGGTAAGCTCTTCCTTAGCAAATAGGTCACAGAATCTTGAAAGGAAAAAAAAGATATATAAAGGAAAGGAAAGAAAAAATAAAAAAAACCACCCTTCAACTCTTAAACTATGCTCTCTACATTTCTGTGACCAAGCCAGAGATAAGCAAGCGGAAGCCTCAAAAACTCATTCTTGATCTCAATGCTTCAGTGTCTTTATAGAAAAATGTTTGTATGAAGTATATATAAATATATATAATTATAATATATATAATAATAAATACACAAGGGACAAGTACCACGTACAATTGCGCACACACAGAAGCACCAACAGAAGCTCTGAAGTTTCAGAATATGCCATCAGGCTGTTGTTGGTCGGGAGTCCTCTTGACTTACTAATTTTCTTTTCTAATCCCTACATCTCTCTCACTTATTCCCTTTCTCTTCCCCTTAGCGGGGTTAACAGAGAGCATCTGTCATAGGTCTGGTGGAGGGCCCTGACCCTAAACCTTAGCATACGATATGACCATTTAACTGTATTTTATTTATCAAGTGATGGGACGTAGTTTCTCATCATTTCTTATTCCGTATGAATTGTGAAGTTATGAAGCGATGAGGTAACTGATAACTTGTTTTGCTCGGTGAGCCAAAAACACCCCAGACAGCAAGGGGCTTGGCTTATGTTAGTCTAAACTATTTTCATTAGCTTCTGTAACAAAACAAAAATCTAAAAAATGTCTGTATGTTTTGCTCTTTAAAAAAGAAGTACTTTGAAATGAAACATTGAAAGTAAAAAATAGAAACCATTTTCCTTTGAAATGTTGAAACAAAATAAAGCACTTTGATGTCTACTAAAACTTTTTTCCTCAGATGAGACAATTTCCCTCAGATGAGACAATCTTGTGAATTAGACAAAAATAGTTTTGTTGACCTGAATCTGCATTTTTCTACGAATACATTCTTAGACCAACACTTTGTCCATCATTAGCAGTGGTAAAAATACCCTTTAGCACAGGGGGAATGGCACATCAGTTCATAAGAGCACACGTATTACTGCTAAAGCATCAGATCTTTTAATATTTGTTTGTCTAAATACAGCAAGCCACTGAGTTTTCGTGTTCGCTGCTAGTGAATTGGTTTGCTACCATTTCTGTTTGCTCTACATTAGAAGTTATTTTGAAGACATCTCAATAGGCAAACAAAATCCGGAAAATTTTCTAAATGACCAAAAAAGAGTCTTCATTCCCAACATCAGTGTGGAAAGTAATTCCATTTTTCCACTGCTTTTTATTTAATACACACATACTGTTTGGTTTCTAGTACAGTACTTCCAAGAAGATAATTTTCCATCCTGTTTTGTGCCCAGATATTTCCTTCCCACTGCTAGTGATTTCCTTTCCTGATTCTGTTTAATTTCTTGCGAAGCCACCACTGAGCTCTGATGGGAACACTTTGTGAGCTTGTGCTGAAACACCTCAAGTGCTGGCAGACAGTTACAGTAGTCACTGATCATTAGATGATCACTAGATTTAATCCTGAATTTTTAAAGAGGTCGGTGGATGAGCAGTTGGAGATGCCCAGTTTTGCTTGAAAAAATGTGTCAGGAAGGCAGGAGAACGTGTAGCAGCGCTCCTGTCTGTCTGTCCTTCCTTTTCTGCCTTTCTTTTTCTCCCTTTCCCTTCTGCCAGTCTGACAGGAGATCAGTGCCAGGCTCAGTATGTGCATGAGTTTTCCCAGGTCAAAAGAACCAGCCAGCTTCATCGATAATGAGGATACAAGTCTACCAGGGTGGGAAAAATTTCTTTCATTTAGATGCTGCACTAAGTCAAATAGGTTTCAAAATTATTTTAGGTAGACACAGAAATAAGCTTATGGAAAAAAAAAAAATCAGGTAGTGAACATAGTCACTTTAGATGGTCTCTTCAGTCAATAGAATGATAGAATCATTTTGGTTGGAAGAGACCTTTTAAGATCGAGTCCAACCATTCCCCCAGCTCTGCCGTGTCGTCACTAACCCGTGTCCCTCAGCACCACATCTCCACGGCCTGGAAACCCCTCCAGGGATGGGGACTCCACCACTGCCCTGCCCAGCCTGGCACAGCCCTTCACAGCCTTTTGGGGGAAGAAATTGTTCCTAGTATCCAACCTAGACCTCTCCTGGTGCAACTTGAGGCCATTTCCTCTTGTCGTAAAGCTTGTTACTTAGTGTAGAATCAATTGCTGCTTTATTTTTTAATTTGTTTTTTTAAAAACAACACTTCTAAATCGATTGCTCTAAACAAGCTTGCTCTGCAGAAGAACTTGCTTCGCGTGGTAGTTCCGTGCAACGTGACTATTCAGATGTACGTTGTGAATTACATTGACGGATCCTCTGTAGTTTTTGAAACATCCTGTTCATACCCCTCTAATTAAGGGTACATATGCCATGATAAAAGAATAATTTGTATTTATGCATATGAAAGCGCAGCTCTTATTTCAAAGCAAGGTATTTGCTTGCTTTCTATTTTTTGATTTATTTATTTTCTTCTATTTTTAATACCTGTTTCTTTTGGTTTTATATAATATATGTGCCCAACAACATGCTCTAGCTGATACTAATTTAGTGGGAAAAGCAGACATTCTTATTTTTAGATACTTGATCTGAGTAAAAGTTGAAAAACGAACGGTAACCCAAAGTTTTCTTTCCTCTTACAGCATTTCTATTCTTGTGCTATTTCATAAGGTTTTTCCTTTCCTTGCTTGTTGGAAAGTCAACACACCTTGACATTTTGACAGCTTACGGGGTTTTATTGTTCAGAGGGACACCGAATGACAAAAATACAGACTTAGATGTATCTTGTAGTCACTCCCTATTAACCTCCCAAAGCATATTTTTAATCTGCCACTGATTGTGTTAGAAGATTTTGATCTGCTGGATTTCTTTGCAATGCGTGCAAAATGATGTAAAAAGGAGATTCATCAAAATAGCCAAAACCGTGTATAACATCTGAGGAAAGACAAAGGACTCCAGATAAAGCAGCTACAGTTTTTTTCCCATTTTTGTACCACACTGATTTTTCCCATGCCTGTTTCTGCAGCCATCAGACAGTTCTGGCCCCATGATACCTCTGAATTGGATAAACCTGAGGTAGAATGACAGTTTTGCACAAGGGACTCCAAATAGCAAAATTTTCCTTCAGCTGAGGTCACATCTTGCCACAGCTTTGAGGAGTCAAATTTTTTGAAATCATAGACTCATTAAGGTTGGAAAAAACCTCTTAAGATCATCGAGTCCAACCATCAACCCAACACTGCCATGGCCATTAGACCATGTCCAGCTGTTATCTAAAGAGTGATTTGCAAATCTTTCCATCAAAATATTTCTGTTCGCAACTTCTTTGTACTTCAGGGGTCCTTGACAAAGCACATCCCACCTGTTGTGTGTGGAAATGTAGAGGGGGCGGATCTCTAATGGTATGTATGATTTGCTATGTGCAAAAAGTTTAATTCACAACGAATAGTAAGGAGTGGGCAAAAACGGTGCTGCTTCACCCAGTAGTGTGCCTGTGGTTATTTAGTTCTAGAATTCTCATTGTCCCTGTATATGCACACGTATGTGTGATATTCGTGTTACCCCTTACTTGCTTTTCTTTGTACAGGCAACAGGTTACACGAAATAAATCATCTTTTCATAGATTTAGATGACCTGTCTAATCCCAGGATTCAGCATTTCAGACTCTTGCTGCAAAAACTGCTGGCTTATGTTTTTCGTTTCCTTGAAATGCCCTTTTTTTTCCGAACAGCAAGAATGTGCTAAACTGTTTATCAAGTCTTACTCTTTTCCCTGAGAAGCTCCAAGTATAATTACATTTCATAATTATCTGCCTTTCCCTGTAACAGCATATTTCACCCTCTGGACCTGTTGTTCTGTTGCTGTTCTATCTCGTGTGGTGAAATTCTCTTCAGCTTGCTTAAACAGCATTAATCCCATCAAAAGTGACGCAGAGAATGTCATCAGCTATGACACAGTGTTCTCAGGATTTCTCGCTTATGCCGGGGTATAATGTCCTCTTAGGTGTAATTAAATTATGTCAAGAGGATTGTCGTAGCGTGACTAGAAAGAGGGCATTTAGGTACGAGATTGTTTCATTTCAGCCCAAGCTGCTGTTAGATGACTGTTTATCTCTGCCTCCTTGTCCAGCGTGTTGTGGTGGCTCTTTCCTCTCCAAACTGAAGGTGCTGATGGCCAGAACAAGGGCTCGGGGCAGGGAGCAGCAGCTGGAGCCTTCAATCATGGGGATGGAGCTCCTAAAGACCTGACACAACATCAGTTATTCTACATGAAGGAAGGTAACAGCCATTTTGCTTAGATTTGGCTCTAGTGGTCCAGATTTTGCTGGTGTCCTATTAATGGGAGTAGCCCCACTAACTTCGGTGGGAGAACGTCCCCCAGTGGAACCAATGGTGTGAGTAGAAGAGCCATCATTTGGTCGTCTGTCAGTTTTATTAGCATACAGAATTACACTGCAGTCGCCCGTTATTTATGTAGTTCTGCGTGCATTAACTGCTGGATACGTCGTGTCTGGTTGCTTCGCTATCTGCTTAAGATGCAAAGCGAACCATGATGTTTGTTGTGTTATCTCCCGCAAACTTTATTACTTTTGTGCTTGGCGAGAGCTTTAAATGTGTCGCACCATGTCCTCGTTAGCACTAATCCTTCACCTTTTTTTCTAGCCGTCTGCTTTTCTTGAAATGCTCTGGAAGCAGAATAGCAGCGACAGTCGCACTTACTAAATTGTGAATTTGATCCAAAGTGTTATAGAAAGAAGGTCTTTGTTTTAACAAAGCCTTTGTCTTTTTTTTTTTTTTTCTCTGTAGGCAGCTTTTGTTTAAAAGCATTTCAGAAAGGAAATACGCATTTATGAGAAATTAGATCTGTTTAAACTTCACTCTGCAAATGAAGGCTGTTTCCTGCTGTTTGTCTTTGGATGCAGCTAAGAAAAAGAAGGCCATGAAATCAAGATGTGATGTAGATAGCCCCAGAATTTGAGGTGAGTCTGGAGGTTGAGTTCCTTCCTATCCATGTTATGGTTCATCTTTGTAAGTGAAATGAGTCTGCACCTGATGCGTTTGCCTTCTCAAAGTCAACGGTGATTTCTGCTACGAGAGCAAGTTTTTGAATTTGCAGTGAAGGCCTATAGAAGTTCTTGCTGTGTGATGGACTCTGTCCATCTCCTTTTGGA
Organism: Eurystomus gularis; assembly: GCA_013400335.1. Classification (NCBI taxonomy): domain Eukaryota; kingdom Metazoa; phylum Chordata; class Aves; order Coraciiformes; family Coraciidae; genus Eurystomus; species Eurystomus gularis. The sequence continues at coordinate 196,882 of VZZY01015667.1, forward strand.
AGGAGTTTTTATTCACTTGAAGTATTCAAGGTCTACCTCAGCTTCTGTGGGCGGCATTGAAAAACAGCGTGCTCAAAACTGAAGTTAGCTTTTGTTATTGTTAATTGCCGCCCACAGAAGTTCAAGTGGGTTCGGAATTGTGCAAAGAAGGTACAAGAATATCTGGAGTGTTCTAGTATTAAAAAAAAAAAAAAAGTCGTGACAAATTGCATTTGTACATGGAGAGCCGTAACGTTTCCTCATCAATCACGTAGACTCGCTCTGTTGTGCTTTCCAGAAATGGAACCTCGTTTTCCACTGCGAGTGTGATATTGCTTCATCATCTCAGACAATTCATAACTCTCCCCTTTCAGAACAGCTCATTAGAATGATGGAAAACAGTCAAACACTTAGAATGATACGACTATGAATATGGAAAAAAAATTAATATTTCATGATAATATTTCTGCAGAAGACCAAACAAAATTCTCTGCAAAGAGAGATGAAATACATAATAGCTGAGCCCAGAACTTGGTATGCAATTGTCTTTATTTTTAACCATTTCTTAAATTGTGTGATCACTCTAGCAAATCACGTACGTGGTAAACTTGAACGCTCCATGCATCATTCTTGGATGCAGAATGCATGATCTGGTGGCCTTTTCCTTAAAGTTTCTCGTAACTCTCATGACAAAATGATCAAAACTACCGTGGCCCACGGAGATCACCGGCACAAAAAGAACACGTCAGCTTTCCTGTAGACGAGGTGTATTTTACTGCATTTCTACTGTAGCTGTAAGAGCTGGTAGTAGCTTGAAACTTAGCACTGAACATTTCCATCCGTGTGTTTTATTTTCTAGTATTGACTTTGATGGTGATAAATTCATGGAGAGTTGGTTTTGTGGTACAGAGAAGTAAGTGTGGGGGAAAAAAAAGCCACCAGGCTCTAGTGTTTTTGCATGTAAAAAGTACCATTTTTAAGAGCATTCTCAATGCAGATGGACAAGGTATTACTGTTAAGTTCAAGGAAAACAAGTAGAAGAGCACAAGGACACTTATTTGTAAGATAAAATTGTACAAATCTGCCCCATTAGAAAGTTTGAAGAGAGGAAATGCAAAAGGTTACAGAAAATACAGTTTGATTCAGAAAGGTCTGTACGCACGTGGAGAGGGGCTGGGAGGAAGGGCCCCTGGTGCCATCGATGGGTGACATCACACCTCGCACAGCTTTCCTGCTTGGAAAAGGGCTTTTCGCTTGTAGGTTTTCTCCACTTGGAGTAAACCATCGTGCCTTTCTCCAGGAGAATTGGTTGGGCCGTCAGCGAAGACACTCCGTTAGCCAAGTGGGCTGGGCTCTCTCCAGTAGTTCCTTGTCCCTCCTGAACTGGGGAGCCCAGGACACAATACTCCAGAGGTGTCCTCACTGGGGCAGGGTAGAGAGGGAGGTGATTTCTGTCTGTCCTGAACCCAGAGTCACTCAGGTGGCTGAGTGATGCCTTTAAGATACCGCTCTCCCAGCTTCCCATCTTGAAGTCATTTCCAACTCATCTCTCACCTATGCCCGCCCTGCTAAGCTGTGCAACAAGAAGGAAGCTGCAGAGCACCAAAAATACTTAAATTGCTGCCTTTTCAGACTCTCTAGCCACTGTGTAACGGGCCTTCAAACGTGCCTTCGTTGCTTCTCCAAGCACATTGTGCTGCAAGCCCTTGCAGATAGATCCCTTCTGCTTCCAGAACTCATCTCCATGCCCTGCCTGAGATCAAAATGAATGCGTATTTCAAACTCATAAACAGGCTGCGTTTGCTGGCAGGCTGTATTCACTAGAGTAACATCATCATGTAGTTCTTTTCATGTGTTCCTTCCCCAGGTTGTCAATTAGCAGGAGAGGAAGCGTCACTCTCCCCACCACCGTCATTTCTGCGACCAGCTCTTTTTTGGTACGTCGTTTGTCAAAATGTCAGCCGCGTGAGCTTGCTGGGCGTTTTCATGTGTCTGGAAATCGTCTTAAAAGGTGTTCTTTCGTTACCTAGTGAACATTTAAACCAGATGCTTTTGAAGTAATGTTGTTAGGCTTTGGAAACTTCTGAAGGTGACAACAAAAAAGACGACTGGGAAGTTGAAATTCTTTGGTTTCAACAATAATGGGGTTTTTTTTCCTACCGTTAAAATATGTGACTTGGAATTTTAAAATCCTGGTTTTCCTGGTTTTCTACAGTACTACATGTAAACTTTTCTCTTTTCCCCATTTGCAGCTCTCCTTCTCAGTGCTGCTCCCTTTCTGGTGGCCTCAGGGATGCTCTTTCCCAGCCCCATCCCTTCCGGACACCCCTTAGGGATATGGGGTGCCCTTGGGATTTTGGGAGGCTCCACCTGGGCTGAACCTTCTCATCTCACATGTTTTACTGTGTCTGTCTCTTCCAGTAGGACGGCAGTAAAAGTTTTAATCATACCTGGAAGATAAACCACCCACTTCCATGGGTCATGTTAAAATTAAATATTTTTATGATACCTATAAAGTAAATGAGGATAAAAGTGTGATCCTTGCAGTAAAGGGACAGGGGGATTAAAGTTTCTCAGCAGCATTTTCTTGCTGCTCTTTGGCTGCAGCGTGTTTGAAAACTGCTGGGGGTTTGCTGCAGCACATCCTTGTCAGCATCGCCAGCAGACACCCAGCCCTGTCTACAGCGAGCACCAAAGCATGATGATGAGGCTCTCATACAGGTTTTGCTGCTACTCTGTAATTTTAAATGATAACGAAACAGATGGAAGGGGTTAGTTTTATATTTTAGGCAAAAACTTGAAAATTGTTTTAGACAAAGATTAAAAGGCCATAGGAAATGAAGTATTTATTTTGGCATCATTCTTGAAGGCTGGAGTGAGGTGTGAGCTGGTCTTTCCTCCCAAGGAACAAGCAATACGACAAGAGGAAATGGCCTCAGTTTGCACCAGGGGAGGTTTAGGTTGGACATGAGGAACAATTTCTTCATGGCAAGGGCTGTGAAGGGCTGTGCCAGGCTGGGCAGGGCAGTGGTGGAGTCCCCATCCCTGGAGGGGTTTCCAAGCCGTGGAGATGTGGTGCTGAGGGACATGGTTTAATGGTGCCCTGGCAGTGCTGGGGGAACAGTTGGACTCGATGATCTTAAAGGTCTTTTCCAAACAAAACAATTCTATGATAATTACCAAAATACTAAGAATAGAATATTTTAAGCTTTACTACTGTACATTTATTAAATTTCTTGGTTATTTAAAATTGCCTCAGGAAACCAAAGGAAGCACATTGCTTGTATCCATACATCTACACAGCTGAACAGAGCTGGAAAGACACGTGCGTGAACCCAGGGCACAGAGACAGCTGCGGGATTTCTAAGCCTAAATACCCGTAAAAAGAAATACACACAATCTCTGGACTTCTCACAGAGTCGTCGTGGTATGAAACATCATATTCTTCGTAGGTGCTGGAAAGAACATTAAAATCTATTATATTTTTTATTATATGTGTTATATATTTTAAAAAAAGAAAAAAAAACCCATATCTTTTGTAAAGTAGCTCAAGTGTTTTCCTGTTGACATAATCAGTTCTGCAGAATACACAGGTGTTCCTCTGTGTGTGTAAATATTTATCAAAATAGACAAATCCTCTGTAGGTATGTGCTATACATGGCTGTGAAAGCTGCTTTTTTAACAGCTGAAAATATTTCCCCTCGGGGGTGTTGCTTCTACACAACAACAATGGAAAGAATCTTAACGATTCATTACCCAATATGTAAAGGAACTTTAAATCAATCTGTGTTGCAAATCTGTAGCCTCAAAGTTTCACGTTTTCAGTGCAAAAAAAAAAAGCAGCTTCTTCTGGTTTTGTTCCTTTATTTAAGGAAAAAAATGATTTCTGTTTTGACCCGTAGATGTGCATGAGGTCTCATAAAGATGCTTTATGGTATGGTGGAAAGTATATTCCGTATCTAACATCTGTTAGTAGTAAATAAAACAAATCTCATAGGAATTATCTAACAGGAGGTAGAGAATTCCAGCTTTTGTTCTCTTGCAAGGAAATATTGAATAGAAGGAAAGTATGAATTGCCTCCTCAAAGCTGTAATGGAAGACTCGGTGAGAAGTGCATTAAAATGCATTGTGAGAGGCAAAAAAGCCTGACCCCAAATTCTTCTCATAAGATATTAATGAATGGTTCTATTTTCTAGGTACTGAGAGAGCATTTAAATAATAACTCTGGTCATGCATGTGGCGCTGCCCGTGAAAGCGGGGACTGGCTGATGGCAATATTCATTTTTTTTAAGTCATAAAAACATAGAAATGTCTGAAGAGATATCAAGAACTTAAGCTTGAAGCAGAATTGGTTCAGTTCTAACTCAAACCAGGACAGCAGGAACAAGATACACCCGGTGAGGGGAACGCTGATCCAAAAAATGCCAGTATAGAGAAGAGAAGCAGCAAAATTTGGGAAACGGGATAGTCCACTGCTGGAAGAGACACAGGTGTCTTCTTCAGGTAGGTTGTTTCAGTGAAGTCCTACCCAGCTCACACCGGATGAGGAAACCCAAATCCTGCCCCTAATTCCCTTTCTCTTGCCCCTTTAGGAAGGCAGAGGGGTTAGTAGAGAGCATCTGTCACTCATCTAGTGGCCGACCCAGCCTCCAGACCTTGACACATGGACAAGCTGACCTTCCATTGATGTCAGATTCACAGTTTGTATATATTTTTGAGCGTGTGCAATGCTGTCTTTAATTTAAAACTGTACAAACATCCAACAGTATTATTATCTCCCAGAGCTCTATAGTGGTTATATTAAAAAATCAAAAGGGCAAATGCAGTGGCTGGCAGCATCTCTGTGTAAAAAAATTACTCCCCTAAACAAATTCTGTTTAGACTGATAGGATGCGGTTACACAAGAGTTAGGGGAGAAATGGGACAAGGATAACAAGAAGGGGGTAGTTATCCAGGAGTTGAAAGGTAGGTAGCTGATCAAAAGTTAAATACAAGAAAAGGAATGATTCTATTCAAGTTAAAGATAGGACACTGTAACCTAAATAGGTGTTTAGCTTCAATTAAAACTTGGAAGAGGCTTTTGTGCTGTGGGTAAGTTCTCAAAGTCAGGCGAACTTTTTTTTTAATGCTTGAAACGTTATATGGGAAGAGGGAGAGATGAGGCTATCACTGATGGGTGGGATGTCTCAATTGTCATTTGAAAATGTTTCTAGTTATAAAAGGTAGAGGGCAGAACCGATTAGATCCATTTAAAATTGCAGTGGTTAGAAAATATTTCGCTTTCTCAAGTTGGAGATGGAATAGGTAGAAGCCGTAAAAGCATTTTCTCAAGGCTGAGAGCAGCAGCGAGCGCTGAGCAGGAGGCAAAGGCTGGCAGTGAAAATGAGAACAGGAGTAGCAGAGGGAGAGATTAGCTCAATTGTGAGAGGTATTTCATTAAAGGAATCAGATGGAAACTTGTAGAGGAAGCAAGAGCTGCCTGGTATGACAAATAACAAAACATGCTTCCCGAGCATCGCTGCCTGCTGCAAAGGGAAATGAATCCCGGAATATTGGACAGCAGCAAATTAACCTGAGAGCTTGTATATGCAGCGCAGGAAATTCTATTTTCTTTTCATTCATTATTTAATAGAAGGGAAATGTCTAGTTTTGAAACATCAGAATCTCCAGGCCCCTCAGCATCTCCGTAGCCACCGCTGGACTCTCTCCAGTCGTTCCTTGTCTCTCTGGAACTGGGGAGCCCAGAACTTGACCCAGTACTCCAGAGGTAGCCTCACCAGGGCAGAGAAGAGGGAAAGGAGAACATCCCTTGACCTGCTGGCCACTGTCTTCTTCACACACCTCAGATTCACCAGTAGGCTACAGAGAAATAACCAACTCTGCAGCCTTTGAGGAACTTTGTTACAATATTGGAGATATTATTTAGTGGCATGAACACTGGAGGAAAACTTTTCCCTTTACCTGGCTCTACCCTTCAGCAGTGTCTGGGTCCCTCCTCGGCATCGTCTGCCCCCAGCAAGTGATGTGGGGAAGGAGTGGAGCACATTAATCGCAGCACCGTGGATACCCGTGTCCCAGTTAACCAGCAAACCCGACGGTGCTTCCTCCCAGGACAGATACTCCTGAAGCTTTTTTTTCTGTCTATTCTAATCCAAATGTCCCAGCACAGATGATAAGATTGAGGTTCAGGGTGGTGTGAGGAATAGTGTAGATCAAACAGGAGATGACAGAGAGGAGGAGAGGTGCTGGGGCTGTTATTTTAAAGTTGACTGAGTTGTTCAGTCTTTTCAGAAAAAAGTGTCATTAGAAATAACGTATTAAATATATATCTGGCAGTGCACATACTGTTAAGGAATGCTATTTATTTTCTCCTGAATCTGTTAAAAATAATACCCGATAGAATGAAATATATTAGCGAAAGCAGTAGCAAAATGAATGAAGCAAAGTGGTCGGGCTTGAGAAAGAGCCCAGCTCTCTCGCGTTTCCATTTCTGGCTCCATGTCAAACGTTGCAATCGCGAGTCGCAGCGTGTTGCTCCCCAGCACATTCGTTTTCACAAGGAGATAGCACAAGCCATCAGCGTTCTGCAGTTCTTAGCCAACAGCTCCTCTGGATTCAAAACCTCGGATTGTACTTGTCAGGCCCAGACTTTTATCCCAATACCAAACAGAGATAGGAGAGTATTTTTTAACCGTCTGTGAATTGAACTGTCCTTGCAGCAGCTTGTGCGGGAACAGCCCCCAAACATGGGGAACGGGGAGGTAGTTGAAGCGGCTCCTGTACGCTTCTGATTTAATTCATAGAATCATGGAACCACACAATTGTCTAGGTTGGAAAAGACCTTTGAGATCTAGTCCAACTGTTCCCTCAGCACTGCCAGGGCACCACCAAACCATGTCCCTCAGCACCACATCTCCAAGGCTTGGAAATTCCTCCAGGGATGGGGACTTCACCACTGTCCTGGGCAGCGTGTTCCACTTCCATGGAATTCCAGCTCCTGTGACTGTATCCTGCTGAGCCCTAGGTTTGAATAGTCAGATCTACACAGAGGTTGAATGTTATCTATATTTCACAGCAGATCCTCCAGCTCAGCTCTTCCTGTGCCAGAAAAGAGCCATGGACCTGGTAGGACCCATCTAGACCGGATCCTTTGCTCGCCTCCATCTAGATGAGCTTTGAGGTCCCTTCCAACCCAAACAATTCCATGATTCTATGATCCCCGTGGTATTTTTAAGAGGCAGTTTATGGCAAATAATGTTTTTAACAAATACTCTTGGGCCACCCTGCCTGAATGTCACTTTTATTTGCCTTTCCTGCACCGAGGGCTCAATGCAAATTGCTTCAATTTTTTAAAAATAGCTGGAATACATTAGTATCAGCTGCTTTGTGGCCTCACCCTGAATATAGGGTTTGTATCAGTGGGACCGAATGGTCCTGAAAGGTCTCGTGAGATTATTGAAGGGGAACCACTGGTCAGAAAGCATTTCTAAATTGCTTAGTACATAATTATTATAATGTGCATAATGCCTCATATGCATTAAGCATTCAAGTGAAATGACTCTGGATTTGCAAATAACCATATAATAAGTTTTTTAAACCCCTTATTTTACATAATAGAACTTCAAATATCAATAATCTAAAGAATACATAGTGTGTAAGTTACACATGCACTTATGAATATTATATATATGTATGTATATATGTAACGTATACCAAGTGTGTATTTAAATGCTCAGTCTTTCCACATAGGCTAATTTGAAGTGTTATATTACAGTGGATTCATTTTTCAAATTTCCATTTCAATGCACCATCATTCAAAAATTCATATTGCGATATATTCCTTTTAGTAGTAGCAGTAAAAACACCATCAAGCTTGACTTAATCCTCAGACGAAGATGAGCCCAGTATTTTCTGCAATTGTGAAGAAGAATGTAGAAAATCTTCATTACTGGTGTACCTTCATACCGAAATTTAATGGTTTAGCTGAAGAAAACCCCAAAAAAAGTTAATCAGCTGATAGTACAAAAAAAAAAAATAGAATAAAATAGAATTTAAATGTTAGTCTTGGTGCCTGTCACTGAATTTGGGACAAGGTTTAAATCATACACCCGTGCTAGCTTGCTCTCCACCTGGAGATTAATGTGAGGAAGGAAAAACTCCTCATCCCATGAGGATGAGGAGAGCTCCAGGTGCCGGAGAAGTGAAGACATTTAAAAACTTCACACCCTCCCCATGCTACCAAAAATACCCCAGACACCCGCAAAATACTGCTCGCTTTTTGCAAGCCAGACCATGCTCCCGCCGTGCTGCCAGATGTGGCTGTCCAGCTGCTAATGCCAGGCTCCAAGGAAAAATCCAATTAACTGCGGGCGTGTGGCAGCTTCATTAGAGCAAGCACAGCCAAGTGTGACATGGCTTTGTCTTCTGCATTAGAGGAATAGTAATTTCAGTGCCATCAGTGTCTCTTTAGCATGACAATACCTGCTCTTGTTCCACAGAAATACTCCACTCCCCGACAGCCCACCCACTCACTCGTGTACTTGTACCCAAGAGAAGTCCTTCAAAGGAGCCAAGAGCATCATTTGGAGATCCGTTGGAGTCACGCTGAAGGCAAAAGTGAGCTGATATTTCATAATTTTCACACCAATTAGTAGCAGTTTTTCCTGTAAGTTGCCATAAGTGGGGGGGCTTCTTCTTTAGCAGTAAAGGAGCTGCTTTCAAAAGGCAGTAGTTCCACGGAGGAAGATCTAAGCTAAGGGAGGAGATCTTGTATTGAGCAGCTCGCTGCTGATACCCTTCATGAGACAGGAGGAAGGACAACCACACAACAGCCTCTTCCAAAGGGCAGAAAAATGTGAGTGTCCTCACATTTAGTCTGTGAGAAGCAGAAATGTGTATAAAATCCGCTAGCTATTTAGCATATGCTGTAACAAAGCTGTCGCTGAGGTCTGTCATCTTCCCAGAGAGCCGTAATACCAGGTGTGATACTGCAGGAGCAAACCCTGCAGACCTGACCCAAAAGCATCCAGGAAATAGGTTTTTTGAGTCAGAGCCTGTTTCAGGTCAGTCACCCTCTGGTTGTGACAGGGCGCTTCTCTGAAGATGCCCTCCAGCTACTCACTAGGCAAGGACGTCATTCACAGAGCTGTCGCCTCGATGGTGCTCCTCACGTTGTGGTTGCTAGAAGAAAGCTCCCAGCTATTTGCAGCCCTGTGTTTCATAGGTGGTTGTATTATGGAAGGATTTGTGGATCCTTCCACTTTCCAAGCGTGAGGTAGGTCATTAGATCCGAATGCTACACATCGCTGCAGTTATGTGACTGTATTTAAAACCACTAAATGGTGCAGAAGACTGGGGAGAGGTCTAACGGACTTGTGAGCTGAGAAATAGGAAGGTAAAGGAGTGAAGTGACAACCCAGTTTTGCAGTTTTTCTGCTTGCTCTCTCTGTGAGACCAAAAGCAGAGCTTTCTTAGCAGGGGACTCAAGTGGGAATTCACCCCAAACCCCCCACCTTGGCCTTGCAACACAAACCTGCTTGTTCAGAGGATGTTCTCCTTTTGGGTCAGCTGCCTGGCCTCGGTGGATAAGGGCAAACACGGTGGCTGCTGGACCAGCTGATGAATTAATAATAATTGGATATGAACTGCTGCTGTACTGCAAGGTACTGAAGGTCGTGCTGCCTGTCATTGGAAATGTGATTTCCTCTTGATTTGTAGTGGAGTTACGGACCTAGCCTCCAGCAGTCCCGTCACTCAGGCTCATTTGGGGAGCTGGGGCACAGCTTGGGCTCACAGATAAATAAGTGCACCATTTCTGTTCATGATGTGGGCAGTGAAATCCTTTCTATTCTTTAAAACAGTCGAGATGATCCAGAAGTCCCTGCAAAGCTGTCATCTGGAGGGGGTTCGCTGGGCATTTTCACATAACACGTTTATGGGTCTTGCAGGAGCGTGGTTGCCGAAGCTGGCGAGATCTGCACAACCTCCATCAGCTCTGGAGTGCCGGTGCTGCACGTTGCTGCATTTCCCAAGCGCTTTGGATGCCGAGGTCAGAGCAACCAGAATGCCACCATTTTTGTTTGATTACAGCTCCTGATTACGCGGCTAGGCGAGAGGGCTTTGTGAAGTTCATTAACCTGTTACTTGACCTTGATTTAATCTCCAGGCTGTGTTTCTGGGCTGCAACCATGGAGCCAAAGGCCATTTTTGCTCTGGTCAATGAAGCTGGACCCGTGCTGGGACCCTGCCAGGGGCAGGAGACACAGGGTTTTTCAAAAACAGCCCTGATCTTTCCGAAGCTGGTCCAAAGCCCGCAGAAGGAACTCACTGATTCCCATGGGGTTTGGATCAGCGCTGGGATGAGCCCCTTAAAACCTGAACATTTTTTCAAGGGAAAAAGTATACTCATAAAGTCCTGTTCCCTGGCGTAATCCCCACTAAAACCTGAACATTATTAAAAACTTTTTAAAGGCTCAGTAAAGAAGAGCTATATTTACATGTGCATATATATAGGTGTACTTACATGCATATATTCTGTTTCTGTATTTGTATATCATGAATAAATAGGTGTGTATATACATATTTCTGTATACTTATGGGTGTGTGCATATGTATCTAATGTGTGTGTATATATGTATATGCATATGTAGTGATGTATACATATACATATGTATAGTGATG
>VZZY01015667.1:207623-227873 GCA_013400335.1 Eurystomus gularis
ATATTGTATATATAAATAAATATATATATATTTTTATATATCTATATAAAAATGCACACACAAACTCTCCAGGATTCTCCTGGCTTCCCCATTTCAGAAGTGAGCTGTGAGCCAGACGACGATGAGGTTCCCCAAATAAAATTAGTAATAAGAAAAATGATGAAAATAAGCTCTCGGAAGCCTTTGGCTGTACATGATGTTTCACACCCCAGTCAGGGGTACAAAAATTGGTAGGAGATGGTGTGAGAGGGAATGGGTGGAAGGCTCAGTAGCCCACACCTCCTGTGATGGGACATGTCCTTGCATCTGCTCATGTCACTGGTCATCACAAGCTCATCACCAGAGAAATGGTGTCATTTGTTCCTTCAGCCAAAAATATGTGTCAAAATGGTAGCTCTAGTCCTAAATGATCATTTTCTTTAAATGGCCAATTTCATTATTATTTTACAGGGGAGTTCTGATAAATTGAGCGCTATGATTACACTGACCCACCTCTGAGATGTTGGCTACTTAGCTGTTTGACCACGTTTTAAAGCAGAGGGGAATCCTTTATATTAATATCAAGCAGAGTCACTAGAGGTTATTACCTCTGACAGCAGTTAATCCCCATCACATTTAATTGTGAGCATGCTTTACCAACCTGTTTCGGTCATATACTGCACTCTCGGGGTACAAAGAGTCTTTAACATGAATTACCATTATTTACTATTACTAGTAAACGTACAACATTTCCTTCAGTGAAATAAACACTCAAGAGACCAACACTCATTAATTAACCTTGAAAGTTCAGGTTTAATTTTTCAATTTCAGATTTAAGCACTGGGGAACACGAACGTCTGGCTAAAGTCATTAAAAACAAACAAAAATAGTTAAAATGGCTTTTGCAAGTACCTTACTATTTTATAGATCAACAACTTGAAATATCATTACATCCTAAGTCAGTAATCTGAAAACATGTAATTTTATTTTGTCTGGCTTTAAATACTTCTCCATAGACTTACATAGGTATAATAAAAATTAAGATGGAAATTAAATATAGGTGGAATTATGGCCCCAAATCCATGCAGGTAACACTTTTTTTTTTTATTTTTACAAAATCTGGCAAATATCAAGTCAGCCAGAAATTCTGCTCTGAGAAAACACAGAGTTTTACATTCCGTTCTCAGGTTTGAAAGATGAAGTTACACTGAAGTGGTGCACTGTGTAAAATACAGATTTTTTACATCACTTGGAGACCTTATAACCTTCAACAACACCGAAACGTGGCTGCTTTATACACATAATACCTGAGTACAGCCTGACTGTAAAAGTTGAAGCTTCGTGATTGTCAGGAGCCGTGAATAAGACCCACAAAACAAACCATTAGTAACTCTGCCCTCAAGCCCCCTGCTTTGTTCAATGGAGATGGTGGCTCCTCATTTTATGTTACAAGAATTCCTTCCTCTCCCTTTGCTTTTGTGTTTGTCTCGCTAGAAATCTAGTTTAACCAGCATGGATTTGAGATGTCTGATCATGAGGCTCTGATCCCTTCCCTTCATTCACAGCCCCTTTTAGAACGGAGGTTCCTGTTATTTTATTTTTTAAATAACTTTTAAACGGCAGCAAAACTTGGAACATAATCCAACTGTGGATATGAATTCCCTTTTTTTTTTCCCATCAAAAAGTCAACAGCAGAATGAGACACTTCCATTGGCTTTTACATGTTAAACTCTTCTCTTCGGTTATGTACAAAACTTCTCTAGGTCTGGCTTCCCGTGAAAGAGGGGTAGAAATAAGGCTTAATATTGAATTTCAGAGGAAGGGCGGTAGGATCCCAGTAAGAGAAGAGGTTCACCAGTCTCCCTCTCCCAGAAAACTGGCAAGACTGGACACCCCAGCAGTTCTGTTCACATTTGGAAGATGCACCATAGCAGTGTCATCTCCAGCAGCGATTCCGTTACATTGATTTCAGCTGCCTTCAGGAGGGCTTGACTTTATTGTCCAGGGAGGTGAGATGGGGCCGTGCCCTGGACAGCACAGCCTTTGCAGATGGAACACCTGATGCACTGAAGCTGGTGGAAAATTTGTCAATAATTTAGAAGATGTGGGATTTGACTTGTACAGGTGCTGCAGTGCCTACAGCCACAACGGGACATGACCAAATAAGAAATGGAGGCAAGCAAAAGCAACTAGATGCTCTTAACTCTCGACATGGGCAGCAAATGCTGCATGGACGAACCGCTCCTCGCTGCCACACCTTCCTCTGCTGGCTTCTACAAGGCTCTACTTACTTTTTGACCCCCCAGAACAGCTCTTCCACTCCCACCATCACAGATCCACTCTGATTTCCAGTCACCATGATCTTAGGATGATGGGCACATGGTTTCTTTGGGACGTGCCCAGGTCCAGCAGGTCTCCAAGGAGCAAATGCTGTGTTAAGCAGCCTGGAGATGGTCTCTGCTGGTTCACAGCCCAAGTATGAGCCCCTGCAAATGTGCTGTGATATAATGCTGCATATTTAGTGGTTAGAGGGTATTACTTCTTGTGTATTTTCCATTGTTGGTTGAGTCAAGACCTCTTTAATTAGGCTTTTCTTTAGGAACTTTTTGTAAGAGGAGGGAAAGGTGCATTTATCCTGAAGATGTGCCACATCCCCGTGCACATCCTTTATTCTCCCTCTTTTCTGCAGGGCAGCCCTCAGGACTTGCAAGGAGAGCCCGAAGAGCTCATGACGGATGTCAGGAAGCACTCCCAACCTTTATTAGATGGATTGAACAATACCTTGGCCAATCGGGCAAGACTGGAAACCACGTGATAACCCTGAATCTGCATTTTTAAAGGCTTTAAAAGTCCTGTCGAAAGGTGTGCTGCTGCAAGATAAAGCACACCGGTTTTGAAAAGCAGATTTTAATCCATTAGATATGTGCCATAGAAATAGCTCTGCTCTGTGAGACCTGAAGCTTTAACTGGAACAGAAGTGCTGTTTCTGTTTTATTTTTTCTAGTTATCTTGTTTTACAGCTTTCTACAATACAGTCTTTAGCCAGCACAGACCTACATTTAGGCAAGTATTTTCCTTTACTCTTAAAAGAAATACAATATCTGATGGTGGCAAAAGTGCAAAGTACAGAAATTGTTGTGTGTCACTCCAGAATCTGATTACACGGTTCCATTTTCTCATTTCTTGTACAATTATGGACAATTAGGGTGAGAGCACTGAGGTCAGGTTTGCTCCTTGTCGTGTATTTGCTATGAAAGGGCTCTATTTTAGTCCTGCCAGTGAAACGCCTTGAAATAAAATGGGAAAAAGAGGTAGGAGGAGTTTGACTCAGACTTAGAATATGCTTCTTAGAGGTGGTCTGAGCCCCAGAGCAGCTCCTCTGTGGATTTTACTTTTCAGCCAAGTCTCTTCTCAGTAACTGCCCTTTCTGAAGTTAACGGCAGATTTTCAGACAGTCTCTGCTTCTGGCAGTCACAATGCTCCATGTGTAGAGTTCCTACCAAGGGCTGGGGTGTGCAGAAAGGCTCTTGCTTCTCCTCGCTTCTCTGCAGACCCAGGTCACTGCTACATCTTGTGTAGAGGTGGCACCTGCGGGAAGGAGCAGCCAGGACAGGACAGGAGACCCCAAACTGAGCAGCGAGGGACTCCATCCCATGTACGGCATGTTCGGTGTGAAGCTGAGGAGTCACCGGGGTCAAGCGTCTTCTTCAATGGCTGGTGTCTGAAGAGGACTCCGTCTCTTATGCCTTTGATCCTGGTCCATGTGTTCCTGAATCCAGCTCCTGAATCCAGTTCCCATCTGCTGCTGAGTCCAATCTGGGACTTGCCCAGTGCCTTCTCCAATGCATCAGTGGTGACGATGATGTCATTGCCATCAAGGGATTGGGTTCGATATTGGGTTTGTATATATCTGTATATATTTCATTTTATTGTTATTACTTTCATTAAAGCAGTTTTGGTTTCCTTTTCCAGTCCATAAATCTCTCTCCCTTATTCCCTTTCTCTTCCCCTTTGGGAAGGGAGAGGGGTCAATAGAGAGCATCTGTCATTTGTCTAGTGGCCGGCCCAGCCCCAACCCTTGACACATTGACACTCAGTTGCTAAGTCCATTGTACTGTGTAAGATTTTCCCAGGTCAAGCTGAAATCCTGTTACATGAGCAACCTGTAGTTATTAAACAATAAACAGTTAGTAAATCCCACATCCCATTTTCCTTTCAGTCAGCAGAGATGCTGGTCCTCAGGAATGTTTTATTACATAACAATTCACAAAAAGCCCTGTCCTGAACCATCTGATATAGCCTCACTTTTACAACCAGAACTGGCTGTAAAATAAAACCTTAAAAAACTACGAATCTAAAAAAATAAGCTCAATATGTAGGTATTTGTTGCCCTCCTCCAATCTCAAACAAAATCACAGAGCTATTCCTTAGAAATTAAATGTTGCTACATGAATAATTGCGTAAGTAAACTCTCTGTTGCGCTGAGGGTCTGGCAGCAAAACTTTCTGTGCACTTTCTATGTTTCTTTTGTTCTGTAATAAAATACACGAAGTATTTTGTTGAAACAACATTAGTGCTGAGTACTGTCCTTTGCAATATATGAAATAAAGGCGATCCAATTTCAAAGATGTTTCCTTCCCATTTTCCTGTTGCTGTCTTACCTTTTCTGCAGGATAATAGGTGATATTAAGCGGATAATTTTCCACAACATTGTTCTGAGATACAGTAACTGCCGTTATTTCCTGCAGCGCTCCCAATATCTTGATTTCTTCAAATTTCAAGCTGTTTGGATCCGTATAATTGCTGTTTATAGCAGTTATTTGTAGAACATTCTGAAAAACAGAGTGATTACATTCTTATTAAAAAAAAAAACCTGCTACAATTCCTTCCGATTTCACAATTTTTTTTCTAATTAGATCTTCATAGTGTAGCATGAAGTAAGCCAATACCTTTCTACTAACATGCTAACTATTGCCTTGCTTGTTGTTACCACAAGAATGCTTTTTGCCCATCTATATAATATGCTTCATAATTATGTTTCAGCTTCCTTTTGTTGCTTGTTTCAGAAATAAAAGGCTGACACGTGTCTGTGACAGGGCAGAGAACCTCTACTCGACAGGGATCTCACCAAGTGAAGGTTCGTACTCACTTTTCCTGTCATAAAAAACACCAGTTTTCCATCAATTGCATTACTCATTATTAGATAAGAGTCCGAGCAGTGGAACTGTACCATGGCACGCCAATCTGTAATTCCCTTATCACGCTCCACATGGAAGTTCACGTTAATTATTAATTCAGCATCATTACAATTGATGATTAGGCTACAAGAGTGTCAAACTCCAATAGTAACTCGGGTATTTAATCTACAAAATGGTTATATGATTACATATGATTTAAAAACAAGAGCAAAATTAGTGCATATGCCTCCCTTATCTATTCCTTTGCTTCACGCCCATGTTCCTAGGCGTTCTCTGCCCTGCTGTTTCACCATGGTGAGGGAAAGAAAAACCTTTAGCAGGTATTATTATTACACAAAAAATATGTTATCATATTAGTTGGAATCCTTGTCATAGGGTAGCTCTGGTCAATACCGAACAGAAACACTCACTGGACTCCTCCCTGGCAGAAATTAACACAGACAAGGTACGTTCCATTTAAAAAAACATTAAAAAACTAAAGCTTAGTCATGAAGTAGATTCTGTGGGTTCAGACCAGGCGTAGCTCTTCCTCTCACTCCTTGGAGACATGCAGCTGTATTTTTACAGTCTACAAAGATTTTTTTTTTCCCAATTTCCAATATTCCAGGCATCACAAGCACTACGTTCATCTCCCTTCTGACCCTGCTTTAACTGACGCTTTAGAGTTCTCTCGGTCAATAAACATTGCTGCTGAGTTTGTGATGCGAAAGGAAACAGGAGTTCTTGAGCTGCTTGTATTAGCTGGGAGAAGAAAAGACAAATAGCAGATTCTCATTGCAGTTAAATTACAGTAATTTGAATATCAATCTGCTTTGGCCTCATCAAATATTTTGCTTCTTCAGTAAAGCTTCTAGGAGAATAAGGAGGAGAAAAGAATGCTCTTTGAAGATGCTGCTGATCAAAATACAAAATGAAAACAGGATCGTTTTAAATAAAATACTTACACTGGTAACTGTAAACTCGTAGTAAATGTAGGCTTTCCTCTCAACTGTTCCTAAAAGGTAAAGACTGGAGTTACATTTGCAATGCAGAAAGTAATGGCCAGTAAATTGCTAATTATTATTCCTGAGCACTGAGCAACTCAAATATTTACTAATGTTTCTTTGAGGAACTGAACTGTCTCTTTTTCTATTTTCTCTAGGCCAGTCTCCCAGGAGATCTAACTTCCCAAACTTTCAAAAAATTCATTGAAATCAGCTTTTCTAAAACGTACTAACTTTTTATTTTACTGTTATTCCTCCTTAGCTTCTCTTAACAGTAGAAGTATGGCTCAAAGTTAATCTTTTAAAAGACCACAGATAAGTGCGTTGCATGCAAAAATGACAATAATAATAATCTCTGCAACGGAACCATAAGAGGGGAAATAACACAGCCCTGGGAAAAAAAAAGACAAAAGATGTGGCAATCTGTTGGGGTTTTTTTCCATGTACAAAAAAAATATATATAGTGTCATCGCAAGCAAATTGTAAACAGTTTTCCCTGGAAAGACTGCAACCAGTAATTTTGGGGCAGGAAATAAAATCAGAAGATGTTTTATTGCTTTGTTTCCCCACACAAGTGAGGACAATAATAGCTTCCTTATTTTGGGCCTTGACAAAGGAGTACATAGAGCTGTCACCTGTACGTAGAGCAACCACCCAAGGCCTTCTGTATTTATGACAGCAATAATCAGCCGAATCACAGCTCTTACTTCTTAAAAGCATCCCTAACTTCCACAAAATTTGAGGAAGCTGGGGCTTGAAACTGTTTCTAGGAAATATGATTTGTGGAGTTAAAATACTAAAAGGGAGTTGCGTGCATAATGCAGAGGACAAGGTAGCTGTGCAATTAAGAGCAGAGATGCAGTTTTGAACCCCAAAAGCTTCTTGTGTTCATGAGAGTTGCGTCAAAGCTCTGGGCCCTGCACAAGTGGAACAAATAGATTGTGAGTTAGGATAAAGGCAGCTTTTAGCAGCAGAAGGGTAAGCCAGAGAAAGTGAACCACTTAAGTATCTAGAAGGTGGTGACTAGTTGTATCAGAAGACAGAGATCTTCAAAAACTCATTTAGAATAACCCTTTGAACTGCTGGCTGGCTTTTCCAAAAAGTCCACAACGGACAAAGGCTGCAAAATCTGCCTAAAGGATTTAAAGTACCCCAAACTGTTCCAGTTTACTTGAAACAGGATGCGTAGCTAAATCCTCAGAAATCCCACAGAAAGATCTCACGGTTCAAGTTGACATTATTTTACAAACTTTCCTTCATTTCAAGAGTGGAATCACGAGTGCCTCTGTGCATGTCTAATGGACAGGTTCTTTTCATTGCTCTAGAATGAACTCTGCTTTCCTTAGACTCAAAGAATCAGTTAGGTTGCGATAGACCTTTAACATCGAGTCCAACCATTAACCCAGCACCACCAGGTCACCACTAACCCATGTCCCTCAGCACTACATCTCCACAGCTTGGAAACCCCTCCAGGGATGGGGACTCCACCACTGCCCTGGGCAGCCTGTTAATACATACATGTGTTCCAAAACCAGCGACTTCACTGAAAGCTGAGACTTTAAATTAGAGCTTTGAGCCTTTTTTTTTCTTGTAATTTAAGCATTGACCTTACTCTTACCCTAAGCAAGAAGGTACGTGTGTTGTAAATTGTTGGACAGAAAACAACCCCAGTGAGGTCAGTGCTATTGATGCCAGATCAGCAGAAGCGATGAGGCTGACGGGCCTTGGCATACTCACAGCGCCTGTCCCGAGGGAAACCAGTTCTCCGGCAGCTTGACTAGAGGCAAGGTTGGCAACGTGACAAACACAGCCCCTACACGCTCGCTCGCGGGCTCAGGCACCAGAACGCCGTGGGAACCAGATGGCATCAAGAGACATTGGCTCCAAGATCCTACTTTTCAGTTAACAAAATTGCTACTGTTTTCACAAGCAATCCACATAATTCCAGAGAGTTAATAACAGTCTTGTTATTAACAGCTTGTCATCTTCCACCAAATCTCTAGTGTTGAACAATAATATGTGTGTTCTTGCACCCTGATTGGGATGTACACCAGAATATAGATCAGTCCTGACAGTGTGGTGTAACAGTGCTCATGTACCGACCTGGGTGTGTTTAAGGCTATAATGACACCTCAGCAAGTCAAAAATAAATTAATAATAGTTTTCCACTTAAAATAATGATCAAGCATTAATGGCATGTAACGACATCCATGATGTCTTATTCTTGCTCCATGAAATCAGCAGAAGGTTGAAACTTGTACAGAATTAATGCTTTATTAATCAGATTTCTTTCTCTCTTGAGTACTGCTCACCTGTAGATTCTCCATCATCCCAGAACAAGTCCCCAGAAGCTGCATTGTTGCCATCCAGGGCAATTATAAGTCCCATTGGATTCTTGCGGCTGTGGAAAGAGACACTTTCTGCCTTCCATGGGTAACAAACAGGTAAATAGTCTGAAGACATCGTGTTCACATCCGAACGTGACACTCAACAGGTTGCAAGGCTTTGAGAATTGCCTTAGACTGGTCCTTGGCCGCCTTTCATTGTCATGTAACCGGATTAAAATCCATGGCAAGTTTACAAAATGCTATGCAAATAAATCTGTAATTAATCACGGAGCCTGTGCTCAAAACAGCTGTGGAAGCGAGGTGTGGCTGACGGTGAATCCCGTCTTCCAAGGTGAAAATGCTAAATACAGTGGGCTGCTGCTGATTTGTAGCCTGAAAGTCCTCAGCCCAGTCTTGAAAAAAAAAAGACCATAAAATACTTCCGTTTTGAAGCGTACCTTGCAACTGTAGTGTTAGCTGGCTGCTGCGTGGGGTAGACGTAGCCTCCTCGCAGGTGGAGTCCCAGTTTGTCTGCTGGCAGGTACATACTGGTCCATTGTTTTCTCACTGAGATTTGTGCCCCCTTATTGACAGGGATGTAAAAGAGAACGGGTACATTGCGTTACTCACTGCTGTGAACGTTTTCCTAAGTCCTGAGTTTCATCTTAATGCTTCTCTTCAAAAAAGGCTGAAGTTACGCAAATATCTATGTGCCAGTGGGCACATAAAACAGCTGCATACCAGTATGATCTAATGTCATAAGTCAGCTTCTCTCTTACTTAGTTTTGGCTCAGTCAGTGCAGAAAGCCAGTCCTGTTGGGACTGCAGAAATGAGATCAGTAAATTATAATTGCGGACTCTGGTGTATTATTATAATTATTGTATTTTAGTTTATTTCAAACATGAGTTTCCACTCAATCTTCCTTCCCATCTCCTGCACTATATTCCACACCTCTGTGTCCTTCCCTGAGGTGTTGATTGATGCCCTTGCCCCACCACCCTTCATCCCCATGTCTCACCCTTTCCATCCTGCGCGCTCTGCTTTAGGTCTCTTGTCACCAAAGCAGGGCTGACGACCTTATTTTGTCAGTGTACCATTTAGAAAACCTCCCACAGTACCCTCTGCATTTCCTTACCGTATCATACTCATACCATACTGCATCAGGAATATATGCTTGAATTGTATCCACACCCTGAAAGGTGAAAAAAGGAACAACTGAAGGCAACTCAATGAAGTAAACTACATTTTCCTATACAATCAAAGTTCGGACCAAGACAATAATTGATACTCCTCCTCTTCTCTGGTTTTTTTCAGTGCTTTTTTATGATGATGTCCAGAAGGGAAGAGAGCAATCCAAGTACACGTTCTGAAAGACAGCTCATTGTACGCAACCCAAAGTCACAATGCTTCAAATCCAGTGGCTCAGATCATATCCACAAATATTCTGTATCTTCTTTATTTGCACATTTCTCTGGCCCGCCATCTTTCAGATTCTTGCTTTCATTTTGCATCTTTAACAAATGTTTTGTGTTTCTCTACGGCATGTGTGTTATTGGCATTAGCAATCATTAATTACAAGGTTCTGCCACAGAATAAGCCACAATCTATTTGTTTTCTTGTTGCACCACAGGCAAACTGAAATGCAGCAAGAGACGACCATCAAGCAGCTGCTTCTGAAGGAAATTCAGAAGTGATACAAAGCTGAGGTGAATCAGACTGTCAGAGCAGATGACTTTGACTCCCTAGAGGACTGGAAAATAGGAGTGGGATTT
This sequence comes from Eurystomus gularis, assembly GCA_013400335.1. Taxonomy (NCBI): domain Eukaryota; kingdom Metazoa; phylum Chordata; class Aves; order Coraciiformes; family Coraciidae; genus Eurystomus; species Eurystomus gularis. The sequence continues at coordinate 217,884 of VZZY01015667.1, forward strand.
AATAGCCAAAAGTGCAAGATTTCCCATTTCCACAGTGATGAAAATATGCTGTGGGCTCTCTCACTGGAAGCACAAAATGAAAGGGAAGAAAAAAAAAAAGAAAGAAGAAGAAAAAGAAGCAAAACCCAGGCTTGCTGGGAATCCATCCACAGCCGTTAAGTCAGTAATGTGATGTACCCATGAAGAAATAAATATAATCTGAGAATTTAGCAAAAAACATGTTTGTGCTGGAGGTAGAGCTGTGTTAATGCTAAGACTGAACAAAAAGGCTCAAAACTGAAAGGTGGTTTCTAATCAGAGCAATAAAGGTGTGACAGAAATTGTCACTGAGGATTTGCTGCTGCAGTCCCTTGCCAGAGAACAGAGCTGGGTCTGGTGACTGAGCGTGATCCCAACGATACCAAACCTACCGGGTCAAGTACAGGGGAAATAAGCAGCCCAGGACCCCACAGGAACTGTCTGTCAATGCTCCATGTCACTTCGTCAGAGTAGAACCTGGGCACGTGGGAAGGATATAGAAGGATGTAGCAGTTAACCGCCTTTTTATGAACTATACCATCAGCAGCAGTCTCAATATTTCAGCGTACTGATTGTCTAAAGTCATGACTGAGGAGTGTCATATCAAAATTGCCTTTTTTTTTTGGTAATCTGAGGCAATCTGAAGATGAGGAGGTCAGGTCTTGGTGGTTTAGTTGGTATTCTCTACACGTGTCAAAGCGTAGATGTGCATGTGTTCTTGACACAGCTTATTCAAGAGTTTCCAGGCAAGCAGAGATACATTCTAGTATCTATATATGACAGTGTATCATTTGATTAGCTGACAACAACATCTCATAGCAGCTCATAAGAGTGACCAACAATAATATAAGCGTATATACAGAAATTAGAGATGTTTTCTGGTTGCTCCAAACCGGTATTTCATGAATTGAGAAGCTGTCTCTATATATTCCAATGTGCCTTTTCACAGACTACATCGGTGTTTAGAAAGTCCCTGACAACATTTAACGTGTCTGATTTTTTTTTTTTTTAAATTGCCTCATAAAACTGTTGCAAAGGCTGACGGGTAAACTTACTCGTGCAAAACTGGCCGCACAACCGTGTCTCCTTGAGTGTGAGCTTTATAAAAGAGGGTGTACAGGTAGGGCAGCAAAGTGTAGCGAATGTTCAAGTAATACTTGGAGGTGTTCACCAAGACTGAATTGGGTCCAAACGCAGCTGGATCCTGGGACTGAAAACAAATATCAGATTATTAGTATGTATTTAATTATATATTATATCAGATTATTATCCAACCATAATGATTCTATGATTATAGATTCTATGGTCCTGCTCTGGCAGGGGGGTTGGACTCGATGATCTCCAGAGGTCCCTTCCAACCCCTCACATTCTGTGATTCTATGATTATTATTTTTGTCATGCAGAAAACACTCTGAGAAAGGTGTGGAAAGCGGCTGCTGCTTCAGAGAGGCAGGAATTCAATGGTGCACATCTGCACGGGGGTTTTAAAGGGATCGTGGTAAGAGGAGGTGTTTTGTAAGAGAAAGCACAACTTACTATGAATCCTTCAGCATTGTGGTTCCTGGAAAATGGGTAAAATGCTCCTACTTGCATCCACCGCCTGCAGAGTTCTTCTGTGGTGTTGTCAAAGAAGCCACAAATATCGGCTCCGATCTTTAAATAAAAACAGAAGGTGTTGGGGGTACAGTACGCTGCACCCCGGATCTCTACAAAACAGCCAGTTTTCATTAATTCAACCTAAATCGGGGTGACTGAGCCATTCAACACATTTGTAGCTTTCTTCTTTCAAATGCAATGATGTTGTAGGAAGAAATTAAACTCTTAGCTAACGCTGCCCGTCGTTCTGTTTCTTCCGAACCTTGACCTGCCTATTTGGTGCTAATATGCATATATCAGGAAAAAAATCTCAGCGGTCAGACAAATTTAAATTATGAAAAAGAATTTGGCTATTTCCCTTATAAATGGATATCTCGCTTTCATGTAAAATTATGAGAAAAATAGCGAAGTGTTTCACATCAATCACTAGTGTTTAATAATTACTAGAGGTAGCAGGTAGCTTGGGATATATAAGATAATATGTTTGTTGCAGACATTTAGCTCATGATGCACACGGCCACAGCAATCAAAGTAAGTGGCCTAAACCAAAGATCAATGATTGGAAAAAAATGTTGAAAACAGCTTCCTAAAGGGGGATTAATTTGGGGCTGAAAATAGAAGATCTAGAGGGCATTGGATTAGATAATCTGTTCTCACAGAGGTAGAATTACTGTTTATCCGTATATTTTTTAAAAGGGTGTCACAAACTAGTGTCATACATACATAAGGTAATCCAAAGAGGTTAAATTCCAGCATTCCAGGTATTGCCCATTTTAAGTGTTCCCATGTTGCCGCGTTATCTCCCAGCCAGTGTCCCGTGTGCTTTCCTGATCCAACAAAAGTAGACCTCGAAATGAGGAAGCTTCGTTTTCCAGGGAACAGAGCTTCGATGGCTCTTGAAAGGAAACGAGACTGGAATTATGCAAGGGAAAAAAAAAAGACAACTCGGACATCTTAAGTAAGGCAGATTTACGCTGGCTGATTTCCAGTAATTATTTATCCCAGGGATGTGGACTCCTTTACCTGGTGTATTTTATCAAAGTTCCAGACATTAATTTTGAATACTCTTTCTATACAGCTTTGACAGCCAACATGTGGCTTTTACTACCAGCTTCTTCAGTTAGTAGATTTAGCTGCACTGGCTTAAATAAAACACAGTATTTTCCAGGGACTGGGTTCCTTAGAAGCTAAAATCCTTTCTGTTTTGGAAAGTACAGGCTATGTACAGTTCTGAAACCTTTCTACAAAGATTTTAAGACGCATTCCTTACTTCTGGGTTGATATGGCCATGGAATATCCATAAAGACTGTGGACATCATACTGTTTCCCCCACTTCTGCACTGCATCCATACAAAGTGTCTTGGAAAACATGAGCTTGTCAAGAATATCTGTAATAAAGGAATACACGTATCACTTTTAAAGTACATTTTTATCATTAATATTTCAATTTTTTTTCTTTAGTGTGCATCCATGATTTTCAAGCCCTTTCTTCTCTTCAATGCCTGCACTAAGGCCAGTGTTACTACTACAGAAACAAAGTGCTACTCTTGCCTGCTGGTTTGATTTGTGTTTGCTCTGTGACCTTTTTCTGCTCCCCAGCTTTGCACCCGTGCAGTGACTAACTGAGAACTATGCTCTAAATTTCTGACCCCTGTCAACATCTTGGCTATGGTAACTTAAACCTACTACGTAATATAAACTATGAAGTTCTGCATACACCTTGGAAGCTACTGGTAGTGAAAGAAGATCTTTATATTATCAGACATAATTAAGTCAATGACAATATTTTTAATTTTTTTAATAATTTGAAAAGAGAAAAAAGCTGGTTATATAAACCATGCCTTCTACTTCTATAAGGCCAAAGCACACTGGTATTTTCTGGCAATAGTGATGCTCAAACTCCACTCGTAAGACCTTGCTAAAATCACTTTGCATCCTTTGCAACTGCACGATAATTCATAAACTTTTTTGGTTTGCTGTTTTGCTTTCTGGTTATAGTAAATGCACTTACTGGGAGTGAAAGGAGGATAGTTCAGGTTATTCTGCTCACAACCCTTTTTTGAGCCTCGAATGAAGTTGGATACCTCATTCATATCCTGAAAAGGTAAGATGCAGAACGTAATGAAGTTTCCTAACAAAGTCATGTGCTCTATTCTCTTATCCTCTAAGGAACAACTGCTTAGAACTAGGACCATACAATTAAGCAAGAATTATGTAACTCAGATACTGACCTGGTCCGTTCCGTTCCTGTATTAGTGTGCTGCAGACTTCTCTATGCAGGTGAGCAACATGTCGCAAGAGCTGCATCTTATCCCTCCACAGAAAGAACTGTACGGACTGTCCCTACCTGTGCCCAACTCTGCACATCTCTCAAGGACATGTCTTTGGTGTGAAGCTACTAGAAGCTTCTCCCATGTCTGATGGAGCCAAAGCCAGCCAGCTCCGAGACAGACCCAAGGCCAAGTCCCATCAGTGGTGGTGGTACTGCCTCAGGAATAACGTATTTAAGGGAAAAAAAAAGAAAACTGTGCTACTGCAGCTGGAGGGAGGAGTGAGAATATGTGAGAGAAACAACGCTGCAGAATGTATTTTGCCATACAGATTAAATTAAAATTGTTACAGCTTTTTAAAATGCATAGCAGAATATTCAGTAGATTCTTGTTTTCTTTCAAAATATTTGTTTCTAAGTAAAAGGAAGTAGGAAAAACACAAAAAGAATAAAGGGGAGAAGGTGCTGAGACAGGGATTGAGAAGTTTAAGTAAGTGGAGATTTCCTTCAGGCACCCACTTTTGGAAGCTTTATTACAGGATATTTCTTTAAAACAACTAATCTAGTTAATAAAAATGATTCTTAATTTCATCTGATCTCCCTGAATGGTACCAAAAATCCACTGTCCCAGACTGTATTTTAGTGCTTTTGTGGCAGAACCTGTCTAGGGAGTCTGATTTTTTTCCAAATCCTCATCCAAAATAGCAGTTGCAGATTCACTAACCAGAAATTCCATGAGCTACTAGGAGCATAGATACATAGATTATATGTATTACGCCCTGTATTCAGGACCTGTTTGTCACCCATTCACAGGTACCCAGGTCTCCAAATATTGCCATTCCGTGTCCAGGAGTGTGCGAGCATTTGCCCTTAGCGATGCTTCATCAGTCGAAGCAATTTTTAAGTGTCCCTGAACATCCAGAAAACGGCACACTGCTCATTCAAATGCCGTGATTAATGATTCCGGTTCAAATTTAAAATTCAAATTTGAATTACAGGTTCAACACCAGAAGACACGCGCATCCTGCCCTGATGGCAGGTTTCTAATAGTAAACAGCCCTTTCACATTCGTTGCAAATGGTATTTGATAAACATCTATCCTTGGGTCTTTGTGAAAATAAAAATGAAAGTTGGGAATGACTTACAATCCAGATCCCGTCATAGGGCACTACGCTATAAAACAGCCTGCATTCTTCCACCCACCAGCTACTGCAGTCTGGGTTGGTGAAGTCTGGGAACACAGTTTCCCCTGGCCACACCTGCAATATTAAAAGGGAAATAAATAATTAATTAAAGAATTGTAGTAACGAGAGTTCACTGAATCAGAGAACGGCCCAGCTTGGCAGGGACCTTGAAAGATCTTTTCCCAACTTTCATGGGAAAGGGAACCCAGATGAGATCATCTAGCACACTGTCCCGTCGTATCTTGAAAATCTGCAGTGATGGGGACTCTACCATGTCGTTGCGGAGGTTGTTCCAGTGACTGATTGTTCTCACTGTAAAAAATTTCCAGTGCAACCTGTACCCATCACCCCTCATATTCTGCATGTGATGCCTTGTGAAGAGAGCCTCTCTCCCCTTTGTAGCTGCCCTTTATCTATTGGAATACTGTGATGAAGTCCCCTCTGAGGAGAAAACACCTAACTCCTTCAGTCTTTCCTAATAGAGCATGTTCTCCTGCCCTTTGATCAACTTTGTGGACCTCCTCTGGATCCACCCCAGTCTGTCCTCCTCTCTTCTGACCTGTGGGGACCGGAACTGGACACAGACTTCCAGGTGCAGCCTGGCAAGTGCTGAGTAGAGTGAGATGATCCCATCTCTTAGTAATGCCTCTGTGGATGAAGTTCAGGGTTCAGGGTCCAATTTGCCTTCGTTGCTGTGGTCCACCAGGACCTTCATAGTCAACCATCGAGGCCAATGCTAATATCGTGCCCTGATGAAGACTTTTGAATGATACCCTGGTAGAGTGACCATGGCTCGCATGCAGAAAGAAGGCAGAAAGAGCATGAGCTTCTTAACTTTGGAGATTTCAATTGCTTTTAAGTCATAGAGGGAACAACAAGCAGCAGAAAAAATTCTCTATAGATGTTAAAATTATAAGGCTAATGTCGGAGCTGGCTTTTCACTCACTACTGAAATAAATAGGAGCTGGTTGATGAATTAATTGTCCCTTGAGCCTTCAAACTACCTTAGTTTTTCCTTTTTGGTTAATGTAAAAAATTAAATTTAAAGAAAAATCAAGAAAGATTGAGAAGCATCATATCCTAAGTGAGACCTTATAAACTTAGTTCTCACTGGCAGGTGATTTTACTGAAAGAAGCAACTTAGCAAATGAGAGTTTAAAAGGACCTAAATTAAAGCATAACAGTGACAAGAGACCAAGTTCAAATTCATAAAAATGCAATTACCTCCCCAAGCAGTGCTGTTACTCCATCTGACTCATTAACCCAGACTTTTTTGCTCTCTCCCCTGACATAGCTTCCATACGGACTACCGTCAACTAGATTTTGCGTGCTAATAGCAGGATCCTAAAAAAAAAATAGAAAACCAAATATAGGAAGGAACCAGGGTACTAATTATTATAGAAGGTTAGGCAACAAATGTAATAATTAGATAGAATAAGCAAAGTATAATAATAAATAATTGTAATGACAGTATTTTCAAGGGAAAAACGAAATAGCTAAGTGCTTACCAATATGATAATATATTTTTGTCCATAGTCATGCATGTAAGCAGCAAAATTGGGGAGATCTTGAAACTTCACTTTGTCATAAGTAAAATCTTTTTTTTCTTCCATATAGTCAATATCAGTGATCTGAACATCCTGAAAGAGAAGAAAGTTCAGGTTTAACATCAAAATTGATACGCAAAGGTTTTGTGTATTAGCCCAACACAATTTCTTCTGACGATTCCCACTGGTCCTATAGTGAATTTGGTGTTGGGACTTCGCTGCAGCCTGGCAGAAATCGTCCTGTAGGACCACTGGCAAGCAATGTTCATCTCATCTCCTCTCATACTTCTGCTCTAATTAATGGCACTGACACATCCTTTGTGCCTCAGAAGTGCTGCATTTAACATTAACGGAATTTAAATGAATGTGTGTGTTGGCATCCTTTCAAATAGCCCCTGGACATGCGGCTGTTTCATTGCAGTTGCCTGACTTCAAGAGCTGTCCTCTGATCTCCAAACATTTCTTCCTCAGCTTAACATTAGGATATTTTTATTCTATTATTTAAGCCATCAGGCTAATGTAATCTGAAATCTAGTTTTAAAAGTTAATTGTACTTTACCTTTGGCTGTTAATTAAGAATAATATATGATTCCATAATTGTCCACAGGATGATTAAAAAGATATTTGATGGATTAGGTAACATGAGACGATAACTGGATAGAGTTGGAAAGTATAACTGAAAAAAGTATCACAATGAAGTGCTCAAATAAAACTTACTGTAATTAAGGCCCACCACATCCCACATTCTGATAATGGATCTACCATTAAAATGCACAAAACCCTTTGACACCAGAAGCCTGTATATTATAAATTTCCCAATTTAAACTGATATCAAATGAACTAGTTGCAGAACACCATGGTTGGGATCTCTCGGTCACCTCTCCTGCAGAGCTGTGCCTTCACAGGGTTGCTGCCCACCTCAAACCCCATACTTACATACGGGAGTCCAGTCGCCCTGTTCCTCTCCACAACTGCCTTCACCTCATCCAGAGAGCCGTAATTCCAGCGGCTGAGCTGGAAGCCCAGGCTCCAGTAGGACGGCAGCAGCGGCAGCCCCACGAGCTGCAAGTTGAGAGCAAAGGTCCCATGTACTGTCAGTGGACACTGTGTGTGTCACCTCAGTGCCCATTTCCCTTGATCCATACTCCTCAAATCCACTTAAAGGGGCCTGTCAGAAAGATGGGCACTGGCTTTTGAGTAGGGCCTGTTGTGACAGGACAAGGGGGGGTGATTTTAAACTAAAAGAGGGAGATTTAGACTGGATAGAAGGAAGAAATTGTCACCACTGAGGGTGGTAAGAGCCTGGCCCAGGTTGCCCAGAGAGGTGGTTGATGCCCCATCCCTGGCACCATTGCAGGTGAGGTTGGCCGGGGCTCTGAGCAACCTGCTCTAGTTGCAGATGTCCCTGCTCCCTGCAGGGGGGTTGGATGAAATGAGCTTGAAAGGTCCCTTCCCACCCAAACCATTCTATGATTTTTTAAATATACATTAAGCTTGAGTGTGTGAAATGAGCTGCCCACTCCTAAATGCAGTATTTCTCTATGCTTGGTTTTCTGGAGGTTTTTTTGTCTGGGTTTTTTTTTTTTTAAACTTTAAGAAATACAAATATTTTAGGGCAATGTCCTTTCCTTAAAGTGTCACTGAAACCTAAGCAGGTCTCAGGAAGTACAAAAGATACCAGTGACATCTTTTTGCTCCAGCATCTTCAGCAAAAGTAGTGCTTACGTTTCAGCTGCCCATCACAGACCAGCACAAAATATCAAATACACCCCAGCTAGTTATTACTAATGACAGCAGTCACATCGGGGCGTACCACCAGTTATTAAGTATATACTGGGCCATATTTTCAGTTAATAGATAACACACTGCCATATAAAGAGGTGAAGGAAAAATAAAGCTAACCCCACAAAAATACCAAAAAATTCCAAGCACTTAATAAAAATCTGTTCAATGCATCATCTCTCAGGTACCTTCAGGTATTCCTGGACTACTTGCTCTGGAGTGTCCCCCAAGAAGATGTAGAAATCAAGGATCCCACCAATGGTTCTGTAGGTCACTGCTGGCGCAGGCTGCACCGTGAACTCTGATGGGTAAGAGTGCACAAAACCAATTTTGAACACCAGCTAATTCCAAAAAAAGACTTTCTAATTTTCTGATCGATGATTAGACAATTTACTTAAGAAAAAACCCACAAAATTTGCAACAGAATGGAAATGCATTCAGGTGGCTCTTTTAAATGTCCATATTTACATTCCTGTACATCCTACAGAGAAGAGAATCAGGAGAAATCCAAAGGCTCAACCTTTTATCTTTAAATTTTAGTACCACATTCCAGGTGCAAGAGCCGTGAAGAGCTCTCTAAAGCACACATATATGCATGCTTATCTAAAGACACTAAAGGACACTGAATTTCAAGTATTGCTCAGTCCAAATTTGAGCTCTGATTCCTGTGTCCTGCACACCTCCCTGGAGCTGCACAGGCTTTGGATGAGTTTCTGACCGTCAAGTTTCCAGCTCAATCTTCATGTTCACTGTGCATTCCTTACTGCTAATGTCACGTAGGCTAAACAGGTTTGATCTTAACCACACAGATCATGTAAAAAGAGAGGCTTCAGTGCAATGCTCAGAGCTGCAGAGAAAGCTTTCCTACCCATGGCGTTGCTGTTCATTAGGAAAACACCGAAGGAGGCCCCAGTGCTGTCTTCCAAACACAGGAAGAAAGTCTGAACCCCGTATAAGTTGTGCATTTCCTGAAAGGATAAAGAGAAGAAGCAAGCTGATTAAAATCTACAAACAAAACCTGTTCCAGGATATTGCCAAATACTTGAAATTTCACAAAACACTGCAAACAACAAAAATAGAAACCCCAACACCTGCCTCCAGTTCTGTTTTCTCTTTCCTGGCATTCCTCTCCTTGAGGAGAGCATCTTCCATTAGAACAAACATTTCCCCAGCTATACGGGTCACAGAAGCAAGCAGAGCTGATGGATCTTCAGGCAGGTTTGCACATATTGCAGTTCTATTTCTGGGCAATGTCTACGTACATCAAGTGAACAATAGAACCTGAGAGGTGCTTTCGTCACATTCACTAGAGATGAGAGTTTACCTCCAATCTATATTCCTATTAATCCTGCAAGGTGATCATTTTTATGTCGAATCTATGGAAATAAGAGACTGCCTTGCTTTTTTATTTCCTCCCTAATGTTTTTTTTCCCCATTATTATTAGCAACAAACACCTCAGAAACGTTACCAATTGTCCTAATGGTTGTGCTTCTCCCCCTGCGAAGGAAAACTGGGAGCAAATAAACCAGAAACAGAACTCGAGCAATTTGCAATTAGCCTAACTTGCTTCTGTTCACTGTTAATTTAACTTAA
>VZZY01015667.1:228063-250413 GCA_013400335.1 Eurystomus gularis
AAAGAGACAGCCACACAGATTATAGAAACAAGTAGCTGCTGACAGACATATTTTGGCTCATGAAGAGACGGCTGTTGAAGAGAAGTTTTCCATCATTTGCCGAGCTACAAGGATGGCAACTGAAGAAGCACATGTCACCTACTGACCGCTGCACACAGCCTCGCATCAGGACATACTGTTATGTACTTTGTTTACCAGCAGAAACTGAAGACTCTCCTATATCAGTGTTTATCAACCCGCTTTCAACTGCACATCAACACAAAAAATCAAAATATTTACAAAAAGCGATTCCTCAGGGAACCTTCATCAGTACCATCAAGCTTTCTGTGCTAACATGCAGTGCCTGAAAGGTCTTTGGGGAAAAACTCAGTGGGTGTTATTAGCGTGTCTACTGCATAATCGGTTTGGATTCCAGAAGTCATCTGCAAAAACGAAGCGCAATAAAGCCAGTCCTTACTCCAGAGGGGCCAATGTCCCTGGTGAACATGGGCCAGGTTTTCCAGTTGACGTCGTGCCGGTACTGCTTGTGCACGTGCTCTCCCACACCATAAATGTTGCTGCTGGGTACTCTGATCGACAGCTGTAGGAACTGGTCAGCATACTGCAGCGGTCCTATGGTAGTATCAAACCTGGGGAAACAATTTTTTAAAGTTTTTAACCAATAATTGTTGCAAGAATTGTTTCTACTCCAGGTTCAGGTCTGCACCCAGAGACGTGAAGGAGAGAGAGGTGTGATGGTGCGGGGCTGGAGCAGAGTGACCCTTGCACAGATGATGAGTAACGGAGCAGAAGGAAAATTTCTGTGGGTGGGCAGAAACGCAGAAATAAGCCACTAAGTCTGATTTTGCAAATCAGTTGCAGCTTTTGCTTGCCAGGGCAAATGAACAAGACCTGCTCCTGAGTCCTGCCCGGCCGGTCGCTGCCGGGAAAGGCAGTGACGGGGACATGCCAGCTCTCAAATACACCCAGCATGAGCACAGATTAAAGTGATGATGTGATAAATAAGCACACAGCGCATTAGCAGCTACCAGCACTGCACAAACAAGCAGAAGAACAGGGGAGTCTGGGCTTGCTACAATTTTAATCTGCTCATTTACATTTAAGTTAAAAATACCAACATTTTAGAGAGGCTCCATAAGTAAATCCTCATCTTATGCATTTCTGCCCAGTTTTAATGATTCCAAGGACTATCTTGCCCATCTGCTGACAAACTGTACTGAAACCTGCTTTCCTGGGGAGGGGGAGAAGGTTGTATTTCCAATGAAATGATGGCAATCTTTCAGGCCTCTCTTTTTGTTGGTCGTGTCGGAGTTGGGGGGAAGCTCTCATCATGTGTGAACAAACTTAGCAAGGATTTATCCCTGAGGTACTGCCCTTATCCCATGATAACAACAGCTTTCTCCAAGATACTCAAGCATCATCCAAGGTTTTTTTTAGTTCTTTAGAGACAAGAAAAAAAAATACAACCACTTTTTTAAATTAAAGAAAAGCCTGAGGAAAACAGAGACAATCTTCCCAAGCACTGTTTCAACAGGGTTCTGTTGGACTGCACATCTTATTCCCCTCCATATACCTGGCCAATCAGTCATGCACTACTGAATAACCACATCCATCTTTTGTGCTCTCTATAACTGCAAATCAATCATTACAGAGGATTCTAAGCTAGAAAACAATACTACTAAGAGCACAAAAGTAATAGCTAATTAATTAAACTCAAAGCGTTGATAATCCAACCAGCCCAGCGCTCCGACAGCTAATCAGTTTTGGACTGATTTAATAGGAATGTTCATCCTTACACTTCTCCCTTCTAATGGGTCTTAAAGACAACTGGCTTTAGGCTTTTAGGTTTATTTTATTTCATTTTTTTTAAAGCTAAATGAGATGGAAGTATCTAATGTACAAGTCCATCAAATATTCTATGTAGCAGTACACAATCGGTGGCTTGCCCTGGCTATTTTTGGGTATCATAGGTCTAAAGGACAACCTGGTTTTGGCAATTCAGGGCTTCAGCATAAATGTGACAAATAAGATAAAGGATGCAGTGAAGAGCATTCCTGTGAGATTTGAAGCACTGGCAAGGAGTTCTTCAGATAATAAAAACTTCCAAATTGATGGAGCAAAGTATCTCTAAGGATTTCCCTTGCATGGGGGAAAAGTGAACAGAGACACAGACTGAAAACCTTTCAGGCAGAGCTCTCCTTATCACAGAAGTTGTTTCCAAAGGCCCCACTGAAGTCCTTACAGAACACCCAGCAGTCAAAAGGAGAGAAGAAGTAGAGTTCATGTCCAGGAGGACACCTCACACATGGCATCATGGACATAAATTGCTTGTGTTGCAACATGGGCTTTCAGAGAAAACCGATGACATTCAGGAAAAGCCCCAGCCTTACTTACAGCACTCTACCATTGCTTGCTCTGGTCACCACAATGCCAAAAGGATATGACTCCACAACCACTTTGTAGTTTAAACCGGAGGCTGCAGATCCAGTGAAAGATTGCACATGCTCATGAGGGACCTCAAATCTTTGCGTATTAGGATCAGTGATCTGCACATATTCAAACAGAAGTGTTAGGCCTTTAAAAACTAATGCCTACTTCAAACATTTTCCAGCATTAACACATCGTTCTGACTTGGATTATTCCCACTCCTATCCCAGTCTCCTCTTCAGCCTTCATTGCTAATCACTCCCAACTTTCATCACTCATTTTCAGCCATTTCCCTCATAATACTTGACCCTGTGTTTCCCTGGCTCAGCAGGAACCCACCGCAAGAGGAAGGTCTCCCACAGAAGAAGCCTCTGCTCGAGCCCAGAACTCATCCATACCCACATTCATGTTGAGTTTTTCATAGAAGGTGGAAATCTTTGGAAGAGCTAATGTTATCTTTCAAAATGATTGAGAGACAAGGCCAGGGCATAAATAAAGAATACCGAAACCCATTCATCCTTACATTTTTCCTATGATGAGGAAAAAAGGTAGATAATGGAAAAACTGAGCTTTCCAAAGGTCTCAGTAATTTTCAGCACAGAGCACTTCAGTGGGAGTCAAGAGAGGGATCAATCCAACCCTCCCAACTCCACCGCACAGCCGAAAATCCTGCACAGCACGTGACCCTTAAAACGGCAGAGAAAAAAGCGATTCACCTTGAACCGGAAGCGATTTGGTGTCTGATACTCTCCCGTGAGGAGGACGGTGTTGATGTCATCTCCAAAGAGGGAAGGCGATGGCAGCCGTGCTAACGTCGCCTCGAATCCTTGGGGGGGAAAAAACCACGTGTTGCAACATTATTGTGTTGGATTGGACATTGGCACGTGCATTAATCGGGGAGCTCAGCCTGCAGCTTACCTGCCCGAGTGGTTCTTACGGACCCATCCACTTTGTACCCATGGTTTGAAGAGAAGAAACACCAGGGCACGTTGGTATGGCTCTGGGGACTCCAGCAGCAGCCGCGCAGGGTGCAGGTGCTCTGATTCAAGGATGTGAGGGGCACAAATGAGCTGATTTTGCACAAATAAATCCTCTCTACTAAAATAGTTAAAATGCACACAGAGTGGGTTTTACCCCAAACACCAGAAACCTTAATATCTGCAACCAGATCAGCTCCTCTGAAACGCCACTGAGTGAATTAAATGGCACAGAATACACTAAATAGCAAGGGTTCTTCTGCATTCCGAGTAGAAACTCACTTCTTAGGCAGTCATTCTTTCTTAAAACCACAAGATCCACAGGCAAAATGAACATCTAAAATGAATCCTTGCAGCATTTGAGCTGTGACAGACGCAGTGTAGCCTGACCAAAAGTCACAGACTGGAGGGGGGGTAAAAGTCATAGTTGGCTTAACATCTGGGTATGCATAATTGATCACCATGCATAGCAACTACATTTTAATGTAATTTTCCAATATCAGAAGTGTTCAGGTTGCTTCTGCAGAACCTCAAATCAGGATTCTTTTTTTCTTCAAAAAAACCCAAGCAAATAAACCTATTGTTTCAAGGCTATATCTGAGCGTAGTGGCACCAACCTTTACGCTACCTTTAGGTGGTCTCATAAGATACAGTACCTTCACTTCACTGCTAGAAATTAACTTATTCACGTGCTGTTTGCCTGAGTTTTATGTTTGAAGATAAGATTTGGGTATCACATCACTAAGTTTCCACACATTCTCTCACACTGAAACCCCAACTTACTACTTGGGGCAAAGGGCAGTAGTAATACCAGTTTTACTGAGGGCAAAGGGTGGTGTCCATGGGTGATCTCAGGTATCCACACCCGATGTGCAGATCTTCAAGACCCTCCCCTCCACCTGCTCAACTAACAGAAGCTGTTTCTGCCTCCATCCGATGGTGCTCCATTTTTTGTGGTGTTTGTGTTGCGCTTATTTAAAATATTCTGCAGCTTGGAACTGGTGGAGATGGTCCAAAACCCCCATTGCTGCTGACCTGAGTGGCACTTGGTCTGGGGTTACGGAACCCAGTTTGGTCAATGCTTTTCTCAGCCTCTGAAAAGAGCAAAGATAAGCCAGCTCCAGCCCAGAAGTCACGCCAGTGCTGAAGGAAAACCCAGAGGGAGCACAAGAGCCTGGCTTGGGAAGTCTTAGTTCATTTATTTAGTAAAGATTGCACAGAGCACAGATATCGCTGCAAAACCGCCCAAGATAAAACCCAGATCCAGCAAACAGATAAACGCTTGTATCTCTGCCACGGACTCATCACATCAGAAAACATTTCATTAGCTTCCAAGCAAAAAAAAACATGGTTGGAGGAGATACACAGTGATCCATTTTGCCCCACATCCATCCACAAATCAATGCACTTTCTAAGGCTGTGAAAAAACCCCATGCTCACTTCCCACCTTCCCAGCTGCAACCACGAGGACTCCCTATTTCTCATTTTATAAACCATTTCAGAGGAAATGAGAAGAAGCACGAAACCCCTCCAAGCCTGCAGAGATCCCAGCTTTGCTCGCTTACTTCATGTCCTTCATACACAGGGGAATATCCTAAATATGTGAGAACAGAGTAGCTACCTCCTTCCTAGACCAGTGACTGTCCCTTGCAAGGCGGAATATCTTGGACAACAGATTTCCCTAAAGCCTGGGAAATCTGCATCCCCAGCTTCATAATCATGTTTTCCTTTTCCCCTAGCTACTATTTCATGGCACGTTGGGCTGGCTGCATAAAATTAAAGACAGAAGTGCACGATCTGTTACGCCTGACACAGGGAAAGGAGCAGAGTTCACCCAAAGGCACTGGAGCGGTGGTTATGGATGCTGTCATTTAGTGTAAATAAAGATGTGAGCTGATCACAGCCTCTGAGCTATAAAACCAGCATAATAGATACCAATTCCCAAAAAAGCCGTAGAGCTTCATTAGAAATAATCCTGGATAGAAGGAAACAGTTTGTGCTGGGATACAGCATGAAGTGGCTTCTGGACATTGAACTGAGCACTGAGGATTAAAATAATAGCTTGTGTATGTGCTGAACTAAAATATTTCTCTTACATGCACCCAAACAAACCTCTGCCAGCAAAATGTTTTGGGGAAAACCCACACAAACCAAACCAAAAGCAACAGTCCACCCTTCCCCCAAGCTTTCAGCTCTATCATTCCGAAACAAACTACACTAGCTCTGCTCATGGTGGTTCATTTTTCAGTGGTGCGTTCTTCTCGCCTAATCAAACTTCATGGCAATTTTCCACAGCAGCGAGTACTTAATAAATATCTACTTCCTTTCAGCATGTCTATCTTCACCAACCCTGTTAGTAAATATCTATTTGCTTCCCATACTTCTATCCTCTGCAATTCTACTCATTTCCTGGCTTCACCTAGGACACGTTCAGTGAACCCAGAAGTCAAGACAGACCCCAACCTGCTCTAGGAGCTTAAGCAAACCATAATTTTCCCAGCTGCTGTTTATTCTGTAAACTACTAATGAAAACCACTACAGAAGAGGTGTGTTATTCCAAGCTGGTACCTGTTTTAGAGCTCTGCTGGTTGCTCTATTGGAAAGGCCTGAAGAAAGACAATCAAAATGCATCCAGGAATGAATGGATGCACCGTGGTGGGACTTGGGCTTGTGTCACATGCGCACCTAATAACTTTCATCAGGGCACAGGTTCAAGGTGATACTTCTGTCTAATCCCGTGAAATCTGCTGCCTGGTCCTCACTAAGGAAAGAACAGATCCAGGAATCATCTGTTTTAACTCTAATTCCGAAGCTGGTGCCTCAGGCTACAAACCTGCATCTGGCCCCACCTTTCTGCCAGTATCTATAATTTGATTATTTTTAATTCTTTTGAATCAGTGATGGCAAAAAAAGCAAGGGCAGACTTACAACGAGGCTTGCACTTGCATCCAGAGCAGAACTATCTCCCTCGCTGCACGATGAGTGCGGCACTTACTATGGGGCCACTGGTTCAAAGGCTGTAATTAAAGTGATCTGCGTGACTGCTCCTACCATGGTGTGCTTCTTCCTGGGGGGGTGAGGGAACCCAAAGCCTTTACTAACCTCTCTGCCCCAGGACTTGATTGAACTATAGATCATAACAAAACCCATGGCACAGCTGAAGCTTCAACAACTCTCATTTCTGGACTCAGGCTGGGAATTTCCTCAGAGATTGAGACAGACGGTGAATAATTCTTTACACCTCTGAGAATGGCACAAACATCACACATGATAATATATTCACTATTGTTTCTCCTAAGCTGCCCCCTCCCCACACCAAAGAAAGATGCTGGGCACCCACCAGCTTCCCTCAGAAAATGAGACCACCCATCATAAAGATAAGTACGATACTAAAAATAATAACCTTTCAAAACCAATGACTACAAAAATGTTCTGAGTGTGAGAGCACCAAAAAATGAAGCTGATGCTTTTCACTGGGGGGTCTTAACTCATAGATTAAGTCAAAATGTCATTTCTAAACTCTGCGCTCTCCCAGATAAGAGACACCAGAACACTGAGGTTCAAACTGGTTCTGAAAGGAAACTGTGACCGTGTCTCTTCTACTAGAAAATTCTTGTGCAACTGGTAAAGTGCATCTTCACCTGCTATTCCTGAGTTACCATAAATGCCAGGACTTGACATCAGACAAGAAGAAACTGTTGAAAGTAGTTGAGGTAGTTGTTGAAAGAGTGGCTTTTTAAGCTCCTGGATGTCTGGTTAATTTTGTTTCCACCCATCCCAAAATCAAACTGCAGGGCAATACTTTGGCAGCAGTTTTCAACCTTTGACAGCGAACTGGTTCAGTGGCTAGAAAAATCAGCCTGTCAATGGGCTGAAATGGGTTAAACGGGAGTTACGCTTCCCTGCAAAGTGTTCAGGCAATCACAGCTTAAAAAAAGGTTCAGAAAAACAACTGGTAGGGTAGAGACAAGTTAATTTCTTTTGTATGAGGCTAGTTTTTTTCTAGAAAGTTTACAGACCTTTGTTGCTAACTGATCCGGGATGCAGTCAATTCTCTCTGCTATTAATATGTTCGGACATGTTGGCGAATATTCTGCTAGGGAAATAAATGAATGGGTTATTACAAGGCTTTCCAAAATGTAGGAATAACTCGATTATCTCTTAACTCAGTAAATGCATCTGTTACATGTTTTTCACCATCTTGAAACTCCAATCATTAATACACATTCAAAGGAGGGTGATTTATTTGTACCTTTGAAAACTTGCACACAGCTATTTCAGACAACGGTAGGACAATTGCACTTTAAAGCTTTTAATCATGTGGGTGTCACTGACAACTTTATTTCTTAAGGAACACATTAATCCAGTTTTCAGTGAGTCCCATAGCTCAATATGCGTTGCTTCTTGTGAAAAGACATGATAAATTAAAATTGGAAGGAATTTTTCATAAATGGTACTGTGCTGCTGCTCTCACAGCTGCTCCTCCCCCTGATAAACTGGTTTTCCACAGAAGCTTGAAGTAGAGCATCAGGTAAAAGCACCTTAAAGCTCCACGACGATGCTCCATTTGATTTCAGCTTTGTCAGGCCGAATTTTCAGCGCCAAGCTGTTGGCTTCAGTTGCTGCATGTAAACGGGATCACTCCCACAAAGTGGGGCCATGTGTAAAGCAGGGAGCTCTGCAGCACATCCCAGTGAGACAAGTGGCTTCTGACGGCCCAGCACATCAGCAAGAAGCACCATGGGGTTTTATGGTTATAAAGTAGACACACTCAGCACACTTCGGCTGCTCCCACATAGTCTCCCTGATCTCGTCTCTTTTTTTCCAGTGTGGTCTTTTTTATACTCTAAAATTCTGAAACCACACCAGTTCCATGTTTATAAAACAAAGCCAGTCTTGGGAGGAAGGGATAAAAGGTTTTTTTCATGACAATAAATTCTGAGTCACGCTATTTATTATGTTCACAACATTATCTGTAGGAAGCATTGACCATGATTCACCTTTGGGTAGTGATAAGAACATAACACTAACATTGAAAGTCAGGACTTTAGAGTGATTTTTTTTTTTTTTACTTGCCTTTTCTTTTCTTTTTTTTCTGCTTTGGTTTTTTTTGTTTGGTTGGTTAGTTTTTTTACAGCACTCACAGTAATTTTTTCTTTTTCTCGCTTGAACCTCTGAATCCAGCAGTGACAGGAATGATGCCAAGGGTTTATTTCTGAAGCTCTGTGGCATTTACAACAGTCTCAGCAAGCAGAGAGGAGCAGTTCCCACTTAGGGTCCTACAGCAGCAAAGGGAACTACTCACCTGTGGTTTTGATCCCGGATTCTCCTGCTGCTAAAAGCCCGATGAGGACACAAGTCACAATCACCACCAGGCAGAGGAGGGCGATCAGGGTGACTTCCAGCCCACTGAAACTCCTCTTGCCCATCTAGACACAGAGAAACATCGTGGGTTAAAGGAAAACACAAGTCACGGCTTTGAAAACTCTATAAATTCCATTCCTAATTTAATAAATTAGCAAAATTTATAAGTGATTCAGGTTTTAAACCCCTCCAGCATCCAGGCCAATATGCGCTGGCAGCAGCTACTACATTTTACATTTGGTTAAGAATGTTTAACCTTATAAAACAGCCTTAAATACAGATAAATTGGTTCTTTTCAGTTAAAGCAAGTAACCACGGGAATACAGGTGCATTTCACTAGTGTATCGAAACACTTTTACATGTTTTACTGATGACCCATAGGAATGAAAAATACTCTAACAGGATTTTTTTTTTTTTTTTGCAAAATAACAGTTTCTTTTATATTCTTGCCTCCCATTTCTTCCAAGTATAACACCAGCACCCCTACTCGCGGAAATCCCATAGCCACACGAGGAATGAGGAGTAACAGCAAAGCTGGCCCCACCAACAGTCCCCAGAAGAGTAAAGCTCATACTTTGATAACTAAGTGCTATTTCAGAATGACGATTAATAAAGCAGCTTTTGTAAATGACATAGTGCTGTTCATGTTTTCGCCATTGATACCAAAGCTGGCAGCCATTTTTAATATTATGTTTATTGTTACTTCCCCAGGAATATTGTATTTAAAGTCTTCAACAACACTGTATATTGCAAAGCATGTCTTAAATCCTGTTCTTTAGGATGAGGAAACAACACTCCAGCAGTTCCTCTAACATATGTCAACTCAGAGGCCTAAAAAGTAACGTTCATTTTCCTGAAAAGTAGAGTTTTATTAAAGCTCTTGTCATCAAGCCCTCTCTGCTCCAGCTAGAGCATTGCATTTCAGTTCTTTCCTTCTCATGGTCTCCCTCAAGACCTGAGACTTTGGAAATAAAGCTTTATAATTTATAAATATAAGTTCTGTTGGGCAATGCGTACTCAGCAGCAAGGTCAAGAAACTTGGCTGCAATGGAAGGGATGACATACCTTAAAGCCCCTCTGGTTCCTTCATCTGCAGCTCTTGAAGTGTGAAGCTCAAGATCAAAAGCGATGCTTTGTCCTTTGCCGTTATCAGTTCGTTGCACTGTTTGCCAACCCACCGACCAATGGCAGGCACACCCATGATTACAGGCAGATTGCAGAAACTCTTTGTAGTTACAAATGTATCTACAACGATTATTGCAGCCAAGGCATGGCTGGTTAATTAATAATATTTTGGTTCAATATGATGTATCAGATTTTGCAAATGAGAGAAAAGCAGCCATAAAATGCCTATAAGCTTATCCATGTTGCATGGCTAAACAGTTTTTATTCCCGATCTTTGTTACTAGAACCTTCACATTCTTGGCCTATCATTTCTGCTTTAAGCACCACGAGAAGTCACTAAACGTTCCTAGCTGAGGAAAAGAGAGGTTAAAATAGTTGCAGGAGAAAATCAAATTTATGACCACTAAAGCTTTTTTAGGAATTAATTATGAAGTATTAATATCAACATTATACTAACTTATAACTAATATTATAATTAAATATTCATATTAATATAAACATATTTAATGGGATACTAACAATGAATGTCAAAAGCAGAAGAAGAACTTGAAAGATTAATGTGGAAAAGAGTTTATAGGGAAAAGGTTTCAAGCGTAATCTTTAAATGAAACCTTCATATGTAACTGGGCTTTGTCTTTTTCTCACAACAGACAGATAGAACCTTAACATTAAGTCTTTATTTTTCCAAAGGGATGCTTTCAATTCATTCTACTAAATTATTTACAGATATTTTTCAATAATAGAGAAACGGCTGAGAAATGCCACATATTTTTTTGAGCTGTTCACAAACTGCTGCTCCTTGGAAGACCTGTTCTCCAGCCCCTTCCCCAGCTTCATTGCCCTTCTTTGGACATGCTCCAGCCCCTCAATGTCTTTCTTGTAGCAAAGGGCCCTAAAGTGAACCCAGAATTCGAGGTGCAAATGGTTTGGGAGGCCTGGGGGGGGTTGTTTGATGTCTATCTGTTTTCCAAGGTTTATATCTTCATTTCATCACCCCAGGAAAGTACTCAGTCCGGCAAAGCACATGGCCACCTGTTTCCTTTAAACACGCCTGCAATCGCCCTGCCATCAATACACCCATTTGCTTAAGTGCTTTCCTGAATCACGGTGCTACAAGCATACATTCTCCATCACCTAGTGACCATTTTCTGTGCAACTTGAGAGTATAAAAGCACTGAACACAAAGGTCTCACAAGAAGGTTAACCAGTAGGTTTCCTAGCTGAGTAGGTTTTCATTAGTCTACAAAGGATATCAACAGCAGGGCTCTCGGGTCAAGAGGCGATATTGAACTCCAAGAAGGAGGAAAGGGGAGGGCTCTTCAGTTGAGGACACTGAGAGACCATAAAGACAACCAAGAGCTCGATTAAATCGCTGCATGGTCCCTGCTGCGTCCTGCTCTGGTTTCCAGGAATTAAGAGCTGCTTCATTTCTGACAGCTGGTGAGAAGAATTGCTAGAAGCCCAGGAGTATCAGCTAGGCTGTAGAGAATATTATAGGAAAACAAGCTAGGAAATTAGGTACCCTTAAAAATGTAGTAATTTTAAAAGAGACATTTATCACTTCGTTTTTAACAGGTCCATTTGTAATTAAATCACATACAACCTGAAAAACTTCTCTTAGTTGGTCTTAGTTAGCTCCCTGGTTGTATTCACTCAGACAGTTGTGCTAATGAATTTTCAGCTAAGGAACCACGTTTGGAAAAAGAAATAGCTTATGCTTCTCTTACGGTTTCATGAGATTTGGTTTTCCACTGTTTTGGTATCAATATTTACTTAAAGGTACAATTCGGAGCCTGTAATTCCTGCAAGAAACCTCTCGCAGCTTACCCGTTCAGTCAGGAACATAGCTGGTATCATCACAAATCCCATATGCTTTTCCTGAGACAAAGCAAATATCCTAGTTGGGCAAAAGTTAAATAACTGGGTCAGGTCAACATTTTGGTTAGAGTCTCGGATTCTACGTGATACGATTGCACAGGTTGTTGGCAGGAGACACATCTGTTCCTGTTGTAGCTCTGCGGCCCTAAGTTGGTTTATACAAGGGATGAGTTTGTTCCCAAGAACTTCAGGACACATTGGCAAACTAATGAGGCAGATGGGTGCAGGCAGAAAACCAGCCCAAATTCAGCACGGCTCTTAGAGGGCTCCTGGGAACCCTTGATAAAATTCCACCATCAAATAACAAGCAGATCACATGCATGTTATTCCTACCCCCAAAATTTTCCTCTGACACTGAAATCACAGAAGATTTGTTCTAGTGTTCAACTTTTAAAACCCTCAAAAACAGAAGCACAGCTCCACTCCATGCTGAAAATATCAGGGTGTAGACACCCCGTTAGAACACTGCCAGCCCATAGAGAGAACTAAGAGAAACTATAACTATGCTTTTCCTATTCTTATATTCATCTGGAGAGAAGACTAGGTGCTTTCAGGGTTATTTCACACAAACAGTGAATGAAATGCACAGCGCTGAAACCAAGGTTGGAGACTAGGACTCCAAAATTTGAAAAGAATATCTTAGCTTTCCAGCAGAAGTCATTGCATGTTCTCTCTGCCTTGGTGAGCATTGAAATATTAAGCTACTGTGGCACTACTAAACAGGAGCAAATGAAAATTTAGGTTGATACCTCTTCCCCTTTAATTTTCATAAATTGTACCTTCATTACCACATGAGTAAGTGGAAACTTGGATAAAGTCCTCAGCCCTTTGCAGAACACTGCCAAGCAACGTAAGGGTTGGTGGAATTCAATATGCAGAAGGTCCAGCACACACCTTCACCCGTTCTTTAGCAGCCTCCAAGACTGCAGTGAACATCTGGAATGAGCAACGTGGTCCACTGCACCACCACCCTCCAAGGCTCTACCAGTGCCTGTGAGCTCGGTAAGGAGATGGACTCTGAAGAAAACACCTTCAGAAAGTTCATTAATGGCTATAACAAAGTAAATGCTTGCCACACCATAGGCAGCATTTTAATCTTGTAAGGTTCAATAGCCAATGTTTAGAAGAGAGCTTTGAAAACCCGTGGGAGGCAGCTTTTTAAATCGAAATTTCTAGAGCAAAGCCTTACCAGAGCTCCCTGGGACATTTTTATGGCAGCTCCACACCTGAGCGGGAAGGCACACTGTTGTTCTGCTTTGCCACATGCCACAGGCTGCTCAAGGGGACACAGAAGATTCCTACATTTCGGGGAAAAAAAAAAACACCTCAACTGTTAATCAATTTTAAGGACAGACTGAGCAAGAAAACTCCTCATTAAAAAATCAGAACAAAAAATATGTATCTGTCCCGGAGGGTCCTTCAGATGCCAGACTGAGAGGAACGCAAATCTGGCCCAGCAAGACAAAGAACTGGGAAGCCTCACACATGCATTGCAAACAATTTTTTTCCCCCAAAGAGACTCTGGAGAGGATTAATTTGAATTCATTCCAAGTTGTCTCATTTTCCCAAAGCACCTCACTATTTGGGATCAGCAACTGTGAGCCTGGTCTCATACAAAAGTAGTTTTCATTTTACAGCAATTGACAGCCCAAAGCTTTTTGATTTTGTTTACTAACTGGACACAGAAATAACATCACTTGAGTAATTTCATTGTCATGGAAAAGTAGAACATGTTTGAAGTCCATTTTCAAAGTATGAGTAGTTCTTCTGAAAGAAACGCAATTAGATGCTGTATTAAACACTATCTTTTTTGTAGATAAATAAGTTTCTGTGTGTCTACACCGCAGGTCTTTATTCTCATTGAAATAGCGCTTTTGAGCCAACAAAGTATGGCAATGAAAACAGACAAGAATTGAATCTCAGTGTTATTTATGAATTTTTATTGGGTCAAGCTAGAGACTAGTCCAAGCCACAACAGTGATTACAAAGGTAAGGATTCCAGCCAAACGCCCACCGTACAGAAAAAGGAAGAAATTGTGCAGCGCTCAGTGCAAATGAGGAAACTACTTGTTGTGCATTTCTAAAACACAGCAATCATTGCTGGAAGTCCTACAGTAGTCAGTGCAGTACACATTTCTCAGGTGCTTGAGATGATGATTCTGTTGCGAAGACCTGAAATCAGAGCAACTATGTAATAACAAGGCTTCTTAAAAAAAAAAAGGCTCACTCTTCTTTTATAGCTAGTGAACACAAAAAGCAGCAACTGAGGTATCTGATGTAGAAGTGTCATGATGGTTTGAACCACAATCGTTAATATAAAACACTCGATTATGTCTGTAAATTAATAACTGCTGTTCTTCAGGATAGCAAATGGTAGGTCTCAGTAGAGCCAAATCTTCACATATTGCCAGTATTTATTATCTATCTTTTCAGCTGAGAAAGGAATTACAGATTGCTTGAAATAAAAAAACAAACAACCCAACGTTTTCTTTGGCCATTCATGCATCAAGATGTGGAAATATGAAAATGTGTTTGACACTGTAACGTGACCAAAATCTATTCTCTGCTTTTTTTATTCTTGAAGCTGTAAAGATATAGCATTAGGGATGTTCAGAAATGTAAACTGTCCTACAAGCAAGTGATTTGAACCTGCCAGCTGTAGCTGCCAATGTTAACTTTAGGATAGACCTCACTGCCTATAAACAGAGAGGAAAAAGGACAATGAATATTTGCTTCCAGCTAATTGCTAGCTCCTAACGATGCATCAAGTTCAAAAGTATACCACCAGTAACTACACCCTCACAGCTCTGCTCTCCCATCTCAAGGATGCTCCAAAGAGGACAGCATTGGCTGTGCCCTTAAGGAAGCCTTGGGCTGCAGCAGCACGTTCACTCTGAAGCCTACTGAGGGTGGAAAAAAAAATAATCTGAATTGTTCACGAGGCATGTTGTAAGCCGACAGACCAAGCCCATTGTAGGTGCTTCTTTTGGAGTTGTACTGCTGGGAACAGCTTTTAGTTTCTACTGTCAGACAGAAGCAGCAAACAAGACAAAGGTATGTGGTGTGAAGCACTTGCTGGGCTGTTGTTGTCTCTTGATAATGTTTATTTCTTGACACTCTGGTCACATCACGGGTACAGCAAACACCACAAAGACACAGTCAAGGTACAGCAGCTGAAAATTGTTAGAAGTGGCTCCCAAAATCACCAGCTACAGTTTTTACATGTACAAGGAAGCCGCAAACACCCTTTCCCTCTACGCTTTGAGGTATTAACACCATCGTTCATTAACCAGAAGACTTATGGATCTTGCAGCTCATTTGAGGTTCTTTAATACCACTGTCACCGCAAGGCTCAGCACCATAAATTTTTGCATTGCTCTATCCCATTAATATAAGTTGTTTTTTACCTTGTCCTTAAGAGGTGTTTATGCTCTCCACATGACAAATGTCCCGGCACCACTCTATTACCTCGTGGCCTCTTTATTGCCACTCTAAGACGCTCTCTCATACAATCTCCTCTCCTCTCAACACTGCCACAAAATCATGAGTCCAAACTGTGCTATTTGCATAGTGAATTGTTTTAACACTCGATTCCTTCACTCAAGCTCTTGCCATTACTTCCGTGTCCCACAAGAACAGCAGTAGACAATGGCTGTTGAAAGGAAAAAAAGGCAGGGGAGACAAATTACCCAAGCATTAGCAGCAGTTCTGAAGAGCCTTGGCAAATAGTTATCCTTACAGTTAATATTGAACCGTGTTATTAAGGAAGCATTGATAAATAAGCAATCTTTTACTAGCTCTACAGATTTAACAATACGTTGCTCACTCGGGGAAACTTTGCTCCAAGGAAGGAATGGCTTGACGACCAGAATGACCTTGTACTGTCCATAAAGTTTACTAGAGCTGGATAAAGAATTTCATTTCAGTTGATAAGACGCATTTGTGGACACGTGTAATTAACCCAAATTAATTTTAAAATGAATAAATAAAATGGGAATTTAAGGCAAATCAAGTCGTTACTATAGTAATATAAACCCTCACATAACATTCCTAATTTATCACGAAGGAAATATGAAAGCTAATGAATTCAGTACATGACATCTTTTCACAAAGGAGTAACTTTACCTAATTTTAGCCTGAGAAGGTTTTTTTTTTGTAACTCTTACTGAAATTCTATTTCCTGTAATGAAGGCCCTCACAGCTGCGCAAATTTACCAGCAGGATTTTCAAAATTAAGAATGCAGTGTGATATCTTTCTACCTGAAGCATCACTGAGAAGATCTCCCAGTGCCAATGCACTTATATTTTGCCAGACCTCGTAGTTTCACAGTATTGCTGTGTCATAAGAAGGATGAAAAGAAAGGGTAAGGTGGTCTTTTAAAATAGACATGGACTCACATCTGTGTGTAGGGAAGGCTGAAGCAAGTCCTCTATACACTTTCTTTTTCAATATCTTTTTATATATGAAGGAAAAACTGCAAGCTTCAGACAACAAGGGTCACTCCTAGTATTTCTTTTGATTCAAGTTCTGCACAGCGCTGTTATCCCAAAGCTGAATTCCAATAATATTTATCTCAAATCAAACACTTGACTGGGACATAAGACACTCCTTGCTTTGCCACTGTCTCACGTGACATCGTCAGCCACAAGCCAAAAGAGAACAGGGATCTCTGAATGGAACTATTTTAAGAGAGGAAAAGCTACTCGGGATAATTTCGTGAGGGTCGTGACTACAGAATTTTTAGTGGAAATTCCTGATAAGGAGAGCAAAGGACTTGCACTTACTCATGGAGTACGGGTGGACCGCAGTGCTGCCATGGGCACGGGCATCATACACTGATGTGCAGAGATAGCGTAACAGGGTGTATCTTACCCCAAAAAGCAATTTAAAAAACCCCCCCAAAACCCCAAAACAGGTCAAAGAATTTGCTGATGTTTACAAGAGACTTCACGTGTAGCATTTCTTTCCTTATATTTTGTTTTTTCTCTCCAGACTTCATGTAACCCACTAGTATTATTAATTACCAAACGTGCATCAAAACCAAACTAGCCAGACAAAGCCAAGGAACTGTCTCCATCAGGGAGTGCTCCCAACCATTATTAGATGGATTGAACAATACCGTGGCCAATCGGGCAAGACTGGAAGCCACGTGATAACCCTGAATCTGCATTTTTAAAGGCTTTAAAAGTCCTATCGAAAGGTGTGCTGCTGCAAGATAAAGCACACCGGTTTTGAAAAGCAGATTTTAATCCATTAGATATGTGCCATAGAAATAGCTCTGCTCTGTGAGACCTGAAGCTTTAACTGGAACAGAAGTGCTGTTTCTGTTTTATTTTTTCTAGTTATCTTGTTTTACAGCTTTCTACAATACAGTCCTTAGCCAGCACAGACCTACATTTAGGCAATTATTTTCCTTTACTCTTAAAAGAAATACAATATCTGATGGTGGCAAAAGTGCAAAGCACAGAAATTGCCGAGTGTCGCTCCAGAATCTGATTACACGGTTCCATTTTCTCATTTCTTGTACAATTATGGACAATTAGGGTGAGAGCACTGAGGTCGGGTTTGCTCCTTGTTGTGTATTTGCTATGAAAGGGCTCTATTTTAGTCCTGCCAGTGAAGTGCCTTGAAATAAAATGGGAAAAAGAGGTAGGAGGAGTTTGATTCAGTCAGACTTAGAATATGCTTCTTAGAGGTGGCCTGAGCCCCAGAGCAGCTCCTCCCAGGGGAGGGGGAGGCTGCAGCAGAGCCAGCATATAAATAAAGACAGTTTTTATTCCGATAAAGAGCCAAACGTGTTCTTGTCTTACCCATTTTGCTTGGAAAATACCTTTTTTGGAGGCAGGGCAGCTTGTGCGATGTTCTGGTCGGTCTCTACGTGTGTTGCAAAGGTCCAACGTTGCGACTCACCCGTGTTCCTTTCTGATTGTGAGTGCTGAAATATTGGTAAAATGCACCCAGCTGCATCTAGCAAAGACACAGCTCACACCCGGGGTCCCAAAGAAGCCACAGGTATCAGCTCCTGTCTGAAAGTTTAAAAATTATCTGACTGGAATATTATTAAATCATGTACAGCTTATTAAATGTAAGGTAGTAACTCATCAGCTTATATAAGATATTCCAAAGGGACTGAGCTCCGTCATAACTGGAAAAAAAATTCATTATGTTTGTCCCCCTTTGATATGATAATGGTTACACAGATAATATATATTCTTATATATAACACATTATTATGTATAATAATAGATATTATTACTTATTATATATATTTATGTATTTAAAATATATATTATTATAGATAATTGTGATTCCATAACAACATTCCTCAATTTAAAAAAAAAATATCTAAAAGTCTTACATAAAGCCCTGGCCATTGCCACAAAGTAACTATTCTACAGAATTTAGAAAAAAAAAAAATAAAAACAATAAAAGCTTGCTGAGTTTGGGGGATTTTGCACTTCCCAGTTGCTCCGCCAAGGATACGAGCCCTTTTCTCCACGGCACATGCTGCTGGTCTGCTCTGTGTGACTGCCATGGATGCATGAACTGCTCCGCTCAGAACAATTCCTCTGCACCACGCACGTGTACGTCTGCGAAGCGTTACAGCAAAGCACAAAGCCACAGTACTGGTTAGAAAGCTGCGCTGATTAACCTGCACTGCTCTTCCATGCCAGCCCCACAAGAACTGCCTAAACAGCTGCTTCACTATCTATTTATTTTTCTACAGGATTTGCGGCTCCAGTGACACTATAATTACAGCAAAAATACACAAGTCCCTTAAATTATCATAGTGATTAAAGTGGACTAATGTGCCGTAATTATTTCTTCTGTTCCGAGACAAACAGTAAGTTTTCTGGCATCTTTTATGTCTTTGTAAAATACTATCACACATTTTCAGCCGCTGCTTGGTTCATCCGATTCCGACAATGCTTCGGAATTCACAGCTTAAATTTCAGATGTAAAGAAAGTGCATGCTTTGAGTAGAACGGCTCACAGCTGAGCACACCCTGAGTATTTTGCTGAGACAAGGGGCCAGGTCTCTGCTCTAGGACGGAGCCAGAGCTGTGTCTGTGACAAGCAATTACTCACGTCACAAAGCCTGAATTCTCCTCCAAATGCTCTCCGCATTCACTAGCGAGGGGTTCGGCTTGCAAGTCTGTGCAAAAACCTCGTTACGACGGAGTAGTGCTAAGCCAGTCTCCAGGAGCTCACTCTAAGGGATGGAGAACTGAGATGACATCCAGTTAAATAAAAAATGGATGCTCGCTTTTAAGTTCCAGGCTTTGGACGGTTTTGCGTGCAAACGATCTTCCAGTTTGGATGGTTTATTATTGGAATAAACTGTTATTACAATATGTCTTCGCTTGCACAAGTGCCCCTTCAGTTAGTACTGAAGAAGAAAACGAGAACCGAGAGAGAGGTACTTTACAAACCACATTTTCTATAGATTTCAAGTGTGAGAACATCGGTGTGAGCTGTGTAACCCATCACGGTGATTTCTGTTATGGTACCTCTCAAAACAGAAGGACGTCTTTCACTACATTTCAGTTCCTACTTCATACATGGAGCTAATGGTGGCATTATTCTCAATATCATTGTGTTCTCACAGTGCCCAAAGCGCGGGCGATGTGGTGTCCCACAGCCCTCCTGCCCCATCAGCGCTTTCGCTCCTGCCCGGACAGGCACGCTGCCAAATAGAACATTTACTCAGTCAAAAATTCAAGCAGCCGTGATATTGCCTTTCTTTATGGTAATATCAAAGTTACCAAGGGCTTTAAGGTTGTGAAGACCTGTAAAGAAACGTTCCTTGCTTCCTCGTTGAATTGGAAATGAAACGGTGCAGATACATTATCGCCAGATCCGACGTTATCTAAAGTAGGCTGGGGTCCTCTTCAGAAAGGAGCAGATAACGATGTTTGCCTTGGAACTGAGAAAATACATCCTTAAAAGCAAAGCTTTGTACGCACACTTTGCATTTTAAAAGTCACTTTTTCCCCTTTTCACTACTACTCAATTTGTTGTAAAAAGACAGAAGCGAGACCTTCTTAAATTAACATGATTAAAAGCCTATATTCATTTTCCCCCACTGGATGTAAGGAGGAAACAATACCAACGTCAGGAGTAAACCAGGTTAGCCCAGCAAAACCCAGAAACTAAAAGCAGTTTCCTCTTTAAGTGCAGTAATTATGTGAGACTATCACTTGAGTAATTACTGTTCCCAAGAGCTGATCATAAATGGTCAGACCTGTTCTCCCTTCTGCCTTGTGAAGGAAGAGGGGGGGCCTTGGGGGTCCTCTCACAACAGAAGCCTCTGCTGAAAAGGCAACACATTGTGTCTGAACGCGCTGGGACAAGGAAGGGCTCAATGGCCAGTAATTACATCCAAATTAAATGATATGAGAAATAGCACCGTGGCCACCTTATTTCACAATATAGCACAGCAACTAAGCTTGCACACCACAACATTTCTACGGGTGAAGTCCTCTGAGCTCATAGACGGAGAATTACTCCCCAGCTAGGTGAGCCATAAGTTTCTGTAGTCCCAGACTTGGGTAAACTGTCTTTTACACATACCTTGAAAATTGTGTGTGCTCAGGGTCAGTGATTCTACAGCTGCTAAACTCAAAATAAAGACTTCTCCTGCCTGTCCGGAGACAGTCAGTGACACAGCCGCAGGTGTAGACATGCTTGAGCAGGTGAGGTTTTTTTTTTCCTTCCAATTGCAGAAGGTTTTTACTGCGGTGAAACCGTGGAAGCACGGCTTGGGCTCAGACCTGTGCAGACCCACCTCACCTTCTCTTGCACATCCTTCCCAGCAGCTGGGGTTCATAGCACCCTGCGTGCACCGTGGGCGAGATCACGGCCCTGAGCAGCAACGGGACCGAAACACCACCCACTGCCAGAGCTTCCGCAGCACTGCTCCAACATCTGGACACCAACCTCCACCTCCAGCTGAAGCGGCAGAGATGTTAAAATGAAAAGAAAGATTTCTCAGGAACGTTAAACTGATGAAAGCTTTCGCCATAGGAACGCAGACACAGAACATTCATTTGCTACCTATTTTGAAAACGCCAAGACTATATAAACAGAGCGTATGTTAATTCAGAAGATGCTGCAAATGTTTTTAAATGCTGCCACATCATCCGTATAAACACAAACCTGGGTGGGGCAGGGGGGAGGTCCATGCCTCAATGTTAACTTCCGGAGAACTCCTGAGAACCCGTTCATAATACCTGAAAACAACAGCAAGCAACAGGAGTACTTAAATAAACCATTAATAAATAATGGATAATTAGAACTACTTTACACCAGTACTTAATTAAATCCAAGCTAAGAAAGCAAAGTATTACAAGAATTTTACTGTATAGATAAATGCTAATGAGAGCCTAATAAAGGGATGTGCCCAAATCCCATTAGATATTCAGGCAACATCAGATGAGACCTTTCCATTGGCTTTATTCACACAAATTATCCTTAAAATATCCACTGAGAATTACATCCTATTTAGCCAAGGTCTCCTGACAGCCAGATCAAAACTACTGCCGGTTCCTGCTGCAGTTGAACGAGACCCCTCAGACGAGGTATTGGGAGGTTAGACGAGCTGATGCAGGGTAATGCATTGGCCTTCCACCTCTGGATACTCACCATCAATCCTGACGAGCTGCTCAGATGAAACCATGCCTGCTCCGCACGTCTTAATTGCTAATGAATATTTATTCATCGGTCGTCATCAAATTCAAAGCGCCTTTGAACTTGAGCAAGCATTCAAAACACATCCAGTCCATAACAGGACCAGAGTTCAATTTCACATGGAAAGTCATTTCCAAATGGATAAAATTACAACAAAACCAGGACAGCCCATCAGCCACTTCGGCTGTCGCTGGTTGAGGAGTAGCTCGCAGAGACTTTGCTGTGAAGTTTAGATTTACAGAGAGTAATTGACAGAGACTATGATTTGTAGATACCTCCGTGGTTATAAACAAATTAAGTTCACCTAAGAACCAAAATGTCCACAGAACTCAAGGATTTCTTCTCAAACTGAGATCCAGAGGAACTGGTTTGACATGAAACGTGCTTCAGTGACTGGGAAGGTGAGAAAAAGGGGAATAAGCCTTGCAGGTCCCAGTGCCAGTGAAGCATAAGAGGTAGCTGAAGATGCAGATCTCGAGCCTATTCTATTTTTTCATAATCTAATTTATTTTTTTCCATCTTTCAAAAAATACTGTATTTTTCTCCATTTCCCATATACTTTGGAAGAGCTTCCAAGGTTGCCAACTACCTTAGTTGAAGTGAGGTAAATGAAAGCTGCTAGGACAAGTCTGTGCCGGGACTTTACTGGAATCTGACAAATCTGCCAGACCCATTTTCCCCCTGTAACAACTATAAAGAGAAATCTATGATCCTGGAAATGTTTCTGTCTCATTAGTTTAGAGAAATAATTTCTGCTCACTTCCCAAACACCATCGTGTTGGTCACATTGTTGGTCTGTTGGATCGGGACTGGGGTAACAGTTAAACCTTTCCTTGATACTTGTACAAAAATATGTCATCATATCAGTTGGAATCCTTGTCATAGGGT